>OW028578.1:21565014-22036250 GCA_932294295.1 Alitta virens | reverse complement strand
CAACATGCGATGTAATTAATGCTTTTTTCTTTTCTCACTGTGAGAAAAAGATATTCCTCATGAATGATTAATCAGTGGCGATAATGGAATTGTGATGATTGAATTGTACACGTGAGAGAATCCTGTTTTAAAAACTCCATTAAGAAGGGAAGATGAAGAAGATCGATTTGTTAGCAGAAAATGTTTATATATAAGAATAATAGCCTTTGACTGATAAATAAATATGCAAACAGGCTGATAGCGGTACTTGTGTTCAGTCACAATTATAATGGACTGCATTGGACTGTCAATAAACTGTGTAGGCCATGATGTCAGAAATAGCAGTGATCTGTACTGCCAAGAGTGAGACACCAGTTTGCTAAATACAGTGTTGAGTATTTCATTCATGTGGCTTACAATAACATAGTTACAAAGGTTTCTCTACATATTAAAAAACAAGAAAACAAAACGGTTTATTTCAGAATAGCTCAAAACCAACAACCTGCAATGTCCGAGACTGTTACGTGGGTCAAAATAATGATCAAAATAACATTGCAAATTGACACCATTTTTTACCACAACAATTCATAATAACGTTCCAAATTTAACCCGCTTTACAGTAGGGAGCTTTACATAGGCCTTTGAGTGAGTACACGCTATTGTCAAATGACCTACCTGTCCGCATGAGCAACAATGATCTACACTCATGAGCGATGACATTTGCGTCATGAATCTGTAAGATTACGACTAGCCCACTAACAAACAAGCAAACAAGCAAACTAACTAACTAATTTAACTAACTAACTAATCTAATATAATCTAATTTAATCTAACCAAACTAACTAAACTAACTATATTAAACTGACTAACCAAACTAACTAAACTAACATAACTAATTTAGCTAAACTGGCTTAATTAACTAACTAACTAACTCACTAATTCACTAACTAACTACTTAACTACTTGATTAATTAAATAACTAATTAACTAATTAATTATCTAAACTGGAAATTCCAGGAATGTGAACCCACCCTTGATTCATTATGCATAAAAGGCTATTTTAGTGCTGTATTGTTCGACATTTAAGTTTATAGCAATGCTCATGTCTCACTGCCTAAACGAATACACAAAAAAATTAAGCCACTGTAATTGCAATTTGTCTCATTAATAATAGCTTTATCGTCCTGTGCCAATTGAGTAAATCCATTTGAATTATTTTAAGAATAGATGACATTCTGTGGCTGACGAGTTGTGTAACATTACTTGGAGTAAGATGATTATGAAATACCAGGGAAAAACGTCATATTGAAAGCAATATCTTCATTTGCAACTAATGAATGCAAAATTGTTACCATATTTTGAAATGCAATCAATTATCCAACTTGAAAAGACTTTATTGTTGCCTAAATGATCTTTCGTGTCATGTAATCTCCTGTTTACTTCGTCATGCAAAATAAAACAATTTTCATAGAGCACTGCCCTTACATTTGAGGATTCGAGTCAAGATTAATGACTGATTCAAATGCAAATTAACATTTTATTGTAGCACGACTTAACGGCCAAAGTACCTCAATTTCAATTAGAATTTACATAATAGTTCAGTCTCCAAATTTGGAGTTTGACAGAATTTACCATGCACTGAAAATACCGATGCTGAAAATGCTCTTGACTCGAAAATGTGTGCCAGTAACTAGCTTCTTAAATAAAGATAATTTGATTGTGAAAAAAAAAAAACTGCAGCCCATAGCATTCTCCTCTAACAAGTTAGTCATTCTGGACTAAAATGACTAGACTAACTTCTTAGTCAAGTTTTTATGGAATTAGTCAATATTGACCTGAAACTGACTAACTACTTAATGAAGCTGATTTGTAATTTATAATTCCAATATTCTCGTCGATTTATACAATCATTTCTTAAAAATACATAAAAATTGTGTTGTTTGCAGAAATGTGTCCTCATATTACAGTATGCTGAACTTGATAGCTGGTTTTTCAGGCTCATTAGTAATGCTAAACCTTCACCTAGGAGACGCATATGGGCAGAAACACTCACAAGTGAGACATCTCTAGAACCTAATTATTTGGTGCTTTTTAGAAAAAGGTTATTTGATCTAGCTTTTTTTCTAATTTGAAGTTTCCTGCAGTGATATGAGAAGGGTAGGCCAATTGGCAACACCAAGAGAGCACATGAAAGGGGACAGAAAACATTACATATCTGATCTTTTTTTCTATTTTTTGCCCCGCTCTGTGCTCTGTTTGGATAAAGATCATTTATTTTCTTTGCGCATTTCATGAATTTTTTGCTTTTGTACTTTAAATAGGATTGAATTTTGATTTATGTACATGTCACCTAATATACCTCGATTGCGTATTAATAAACATATGCCATGCAAGAGCAGACCGATTTGTGTTTCCACAATTTAGAATGTTATCAGGGTTAGGTTAGGCCTATATATCATGTCAAATTATGTCTTATTTCTCTGTCAGAATAAATATATAGATCATATTTTACAGTTGCTAGCTTTTTTCTTAATTTATCTGCATTGCATAATCGTATCAGCCTGTCATTTCTCCATTCAACAAAAAACAAACAACAACAAACAACAACACAAACAACAGCCAACAGCAGATATGTGTTACCTCCTGTCCTTTTGTTTCTTACCATTACTTGACCTTCCTGCTAGAACAGAGATTCTCTGACTGGCAAAAACACGTTTTCCTCACTACACTGTACGTCACGTTTTAAAACAATTTTTTCTTATCTCTGCAAAACCTGTTTTTTTTTTCCTTTAACCTTAACTGTGCGAAAACACAGATGTGCGAACAGTTTTCGGAAGGCTTTGGCAGTTTAAGTAAGGTTGATCACAAAGGTGACAGGGAACTTACAAAACCCTAATATTACTTTAAAAAACCAGACCTCTTGTTACGGACACTAGAAAAAAGACATTTCTGGTCCAATCGAATTGACAGAATACTTATACTGGTTTAAAAAAATATAGAAAATTTCAAAGCAACCATTTGAGGTGTGGAATGATGCAAACAGAAATCCTAATTTTAAGAGGTTGGCTCCCTGACTTAATATATATTCTATCGTCTCAATTCCTTTTATTGTGTCAATGCTACTCAGCTGAATTTCAGCCATCGTATATGACCAGTTTCCAGAGAATGATCAGATGGTAAGGCTGCTTGGGAACCCACACCCTGCTACACATTCATCCCATAGATCTTTACCTGGTCTTCTGCATAGACAGATATAAGCTAATTGAAAAAAAAAGAAGTTTATAAGGCCACTTGCCATCACATTGCTGAAATCTAAAATAATATTATTTATATGGCGAAAAATAGTTTGGGAGACAGTCCCTCGGTTTGACAACTTCGGGACTTGGGACTCGCTGTCTCCCAGTCACTGACTCCATACCTAATTCCTTTATCTTAGTTACCTTCACTAGTCCTTACGACATTTTACACATAGCTACTATCATCACATTGTAAATATGTTACCTAGCTCTAGTCATTACCTTTATTTTTCAAACTTTCATTTCTACTACTTTCACACCTTATTATCCATCATGTACTCAATATATCATACCCAAACTTGTATTTAACTTTACCTTTTTTATATTCCCTCATTTGTACGATTTTTCCTATTGTATCTGATTGACTATGTCATATGCTTATTGTTTGTCGCACACTGGAAAAATGTGAAACATATAACTTTTTATATTAAACAAAAATTGCCCCAATCATTCTCGTCAAGTATGTACAGGAAAAACCAGAAGACAAATAAGTTCCTGTAGTCCCATAAAACTAAATGGCAAATAAGCGAGGAATTCCGAGAAATATGCACACTGCTTCTGATATACACTGTGATGGAATTTTTGTCATGTTCAATCAGTATCAAGTTGTCATGGAAACCCATTCAGTGTGTCAAAACAAGATGAACAATTAATGGGGTAATATGATATCATTGTGCAGGACAATTCAATATTCTCTGCTGCATTTTGATTTGGGAATGATTCCGATGCCTTGCGGAAGGAACCTTAGTAGAGCGAAAACATTGCTCGGTGCAGAATGGTCATGATTTGGAGCCGTTCCATTAAGGCGCAAGTGAACACATACACTGTCCCCCTCCCCCCCCCCCCCCAAAAAAAATAACAAAAAACAACAAAAACTACTGTCTACATGTGTTGGGTGCTGTGGTCCAGCGCATGGTAAGATATTGGACTCGTTCACGCAAGGTCGTGGGTTCAAACCCAGCCACAGCATGGATGAACTGAGCAGATCTTCCTGAAACCACTGTTTCACTCCACCCGGCTGTATATTGATACATGGCTAATGGCTGTGGTGGTAAATGTAGAGTGCATTGATCGTAAAGTACGCTGCAATGGCTGCTAGTTGGGCGTATACGCCCCAATGAGTCGAGAAAGATTCATGCTTGAACAGGCCTGCCAATGGTGTAAATGTCGACAGAGCTATCAAAATGAAGAAACAAAACCCAAACATATATTGTTAAAAACATAAACCAAAATAGCAGCTCGAAATTTGAAAGCACTTGCCAACACTTTTTTCAGACCAAAAACCAATATTAGATGTGTGATATAATGTGGATTCCAAGCCTTATCATCTCCTCTGACACTCATCATTACTTCTGCCCAAGACAGCTGGTCACATAAGCTTCAGACCAGTAGCATTAAGACAACACCATAAATGCCAATAGTATAAAAAATTAACAATTGAATTTCCCAGTGAGTCCAGTTGACTGGACTTGGATGTGGCGATGAGTGAGTGGCACTCGTCTGAGGTATATACTTTCTAGACAATGATGTCTGCCAGAACTTGTGTAAAGTCAAAACCAAGAAGGCTTTCGTCCGGCCATGCATTGTAAGCATACTCAGTCACAGACTATTTAGCTTATGCCCTTACAGTGAGAGAAAGTTACAGGATTGGCTGATGTTCACAAATATAAGTTAGAAATTTGAATAATATGCAGATCTTTACGACAGTACAGGCATGTGGTTTCGATAACTTGCCTGCTAAGCTACGTATTTCACCCCTATTGTAAACAATATTATTGTAACAAATAATTTTCCTGACATCCTAAAATGTGCCTAAGCCAGTGTACAAGAAAGGTGATAACTTGCAAGTAATTACAGACCTGTAAGTGTGCTAACTTCACTTTTAAAGATTGCTAAAGGGTTATTATGTGAACAATTGATGCATACTTTTGGTAAAATATTGTCAATGTATCTATCAGCATATAGAAAAGGATATAGTTGTGAAAACGTACTTGTTCGATGTATTGAAGATTGGCGTTATGCTATTGATAATAATGAAACGGTTGGTGCTATCTTGATTGACTTAAGTAAGGCTTTCGACTCTCTGCCTCATGGACTTCTAATTGCCAAACTCAATGCTTACGGCTGTCTGAAAATGCTTGTCATCTCCTTATTAGTTATCTTTCAAACAGAGGTCAAAGAGTTAAACCGCAAAATTCTGTCAGTGATTGGAATATTACTAAGAGGCGTGTTCCCCAAGGGTCACTAATGGGCCCTTTATTATTTAATGTATACTTAAAACGACAATACTTTGTCTTGTCATCACACAGATCAAACTAGAGTTAAATTGGTACTTGAGTCTGCTGCTTCAATATCACTTAATTGGTTCCAAAATAATTATATGCAGGCTAACCAGTAAGTTCCAGTCAATTGTTCTGTCACGTGATCGAAGTACTACAATACAGTTTGATATAAATTGTGCTATACTAGAAACGTCTACCTGTTTAGAAGTACTTGGTGTTCATATTGACAATGACTTGTCTTTTAATTCTCATATCATCCATCAGTAAGATGAAATAAAAACACAGCATGGAATAGATTTGAAATGTTCTTCTATAATAGATAAGATAGCTCACAAGAAACAACTTAGAGCTAAAGCGCGAAGTGAACCATGGGTAACATCTGAAATTATTGAATCCATCCATGAGAGAGACAAATGTTTTAAAAAAGTTTACAGAACTACAGACATTGAATATCGGAAAAGAAATTGTGTTTTGAGAAATAAAGTACAACGTATGGTCAAGAAAGCAAGGTGTGATTATATGTAGAAAAAAACAGAAATAACAGCAAAAAGCTTTAAGCTGCGAGGTTATAAGCAAAAAGCAAGGTCAAAGGAACAAATTGTATTGAATGTCAATGATACACTACTTAAATGATTTCTTTGTGAATGTTGCTAACAATTTGGTAAAGAATTTGTCAAACTTAAATGATGTTTACAGTGCTTTTTCCAACAATTGTATACAATTCTATCAAACTTGGAGTTACTCCTGGCAGGCTTGTTTTGCAGGAAATGGACAGCAATTTTGTATTAAAATATCTCAAAAAATTAAACCAAATAAGAGCACAGGGCTGGACGACATCAGTCCTAGGTTTCTAAATGATGGTGCAGAGCAGCTATCAGAGGTAATTACTTACCTCATAAATTTATCAATTAAAAGAAAAACTTCCTGACTGAACAAAGCATGCCAAGGTAACACCACTCAACAAACAAAAAGAGTAAGCTTGAAATTGGAAACTATCGACCTGTGTGTTGGCATCTATCTCCAAAATTCTAGAATGAGAGAATAACATTTTCATGCAGAAAGATTCTACTTGTACCGAGACTGCTATGAATTCCAATCAGGCTTCTGAAGCAAATACTCCACTGATACTTGTCTAATCTATTTGCATGATTATGTTAGATCTCAAATCAGTCGAGGAAATTTTGTCGGACTACTCATGTTAGATGTTTAAAAGGCATTTGACCACAGAATGCTTTGTGAAAAGATAAGACTTGCTGGTATTGACGACACCTGCTTCAGGTCTTATATACAAGGTCGAAAGCAAAGTGTTTCTGTTAATGACTACTTGTCAACAGAAAGTCAATTGTTTGTGGCGTGCCCCAAGGGAGCATATTGGGTCCTTGGTGTTATCTTGATGTTTTGCAATGATATTTCAACTAGTGTATCATGCAAATTGATCTTGTATGCAGATGATGCAATCTTGCTGGCTGGTCATCATGACATTAATGTAGTTACAAGTAAACTCAGCAAAGAAGTAGCTAACTTAATAAACCAAAAGGAATTGAAAAATATAACTTCAGCTACCAAGGAGCTTTGTAATTGAACAACCTGCCAAATGTTATAAAACTTTCAAATAGTAAACATGTTTTTTAAAATAAAGTCAGGCAATTTCTCAAAACTTTAATGAAGTAAATGATAGTGTATACTATTAATTATCATTACTACTGCCATTATTATTATTACTGTGTTACTTTCAATTGTGGATAGCCCTTATTGCACCTTGATTTTTTCACTGGAAATAAGTTTTTGAACTTTAGTGTGCTATCCCAATGGCACTAAAACAGTGTGCTTCTTGCACTTCAGTCTTGTATGTACACCCTTTTGATGTTATTGAATAAAGTCTATCTATCTAAGAAGGCTGCAAAGCAACTAAATGCCATGTGCAGAATGAAAACATTTCTGAGTCTAGACTTTTCAATTAATGTTTTCAATTAATTTATTATGTCAAATTTTACCCTTTTTTTTGCTCACTTGTATGGCACATTTGTGGAGTGCAAACACTCGTAAATTGAAGAAGCTGCACAAAAGGGCATTACGCATTGTTCATAATGACTATGTTTCAAGCTATTCTGATTTTATTCAGAAATCAAAACGAATAACGCTGTATCTGTAAGGACTCAGAAAATGTGTATTTTTGTTCATAAAGCTTTATGCAATAACTGTAAACTGATATCATCTGATTTCTTTGAAATTAACAACACTCCATACAACGAATAGCAAACGAATGATGCGGTATATGTAGTACTAGCCTGGGCCCATGTATATATGCTAGCCTAATAAGGGCATTTATAACAGCAAGTTTGGTGTGTTGACTTCAAGTGTCGACAAAGAATTTGGCTACACTAAAATGCAAATCATTTTGATCATCAAGAAATTAAGCAAAATGTAAAATGAAATTTTCAGCAAATGTGCTGTTCGGGTAGATTTCAGTATTTTCGACCTGACTCTTGTTAAAACCAATTCAGCAAACGGTGCCTGAAACTGACAAGAAAATATTCAGCAAATCACAGCCGCAATTGTGACTGCCTGTCATATTGAGTGAATTTATTGTCATACCCCAGGCTCAATGAAGTCTGTGCAATGCCTCTGGGAAAATCCGAATACATAAATGGATTTGTTATGCCCCGGCACATTCTGTACACTACCACAGTATATGTGCAATAAGGGCATCTTTATCATACGTGTCCATATCTGACATAAGTGAAAATGCAAGTGCTGCGAGTTGGCTTGTGTCACTTCTTGAAGAGATAGCATAACACATTCATGCACTAAAAATATCATCACAAACTATTGAATCAGCCTCTTTTTGACTCTTTATGATGACTAATAAATGCTCGATGCATGAAACAATGTCCAGTGAAGTATGATTTCTTATTACATATAGCTGCTGGGTTACATAATTTAATTGTTCTTTGCGTCTGTGTTGGGGCAAATCAAAGACCCCACCCCCAGGGTAAATGGGTAACATGGTGTAAACTTGCCTTAGCGGACCGATCTATCTATCTATCTATCTATCTATCTAATAGTATCTATCGATCTATCGATCTATCAATCTATCGATCTATCCATCCATCTATCCATCTATCCCTATAGATATATATCTATCCAGCTATCTATCCATATATCTATCTATCCTATCCTATCTATCCTATATTATCTGTCTGTCTAACTATTGTTACTACAAAAATGGAGAGGAAAGTTAATTTCTTTCATAAGTATTATTCTTTTGTGTCCATTTTTCTCTTCCATTACACTAACAACCATGAACAATGGGCTAATGGTGCCTCAGCTTATTAGACTCAGTAACAGGTACGCCCATATTCTGCATTGCCACCTGCCTAATGTCAATGCAATCGTTGACCTTTCCAAGAACTAGCCTTCATTAACAGAACGTGTTTTTCGCTATACTCGTTAAGTAAGTTGTGAATTTGAAACTACACAAATGTGGGGAAAAAAAGATTAAACAAATCCCCATACAGTCAATTCCATAAATTTAGAAACTATACTCCGGAGAACAGAATGTTTCGTACTCTGGTATTCAATAAATTTGCACTTTCAGTCAGCTTTTTGATGGTTAATTAGCTTAAGGTATTGGTCAGTTAATGAATTGGACAGATCCATAGGAGCTAGCTCTCGGGTCTGTTTCCCAATTTAAGCCCAAGTATAGCAAGCACTTGCCTTATCGATCATATTAAAAAATATATGCTTAAAAATATCGAGCATAACGGACAGAAATTGACTTGTTTGTTGATTTATTGATTTATCGATTAAAGCCATGCACTCCTCCTAAAGGCTTAATAACTAGACTAATTTTCCAACTGATTATTATTTACTTATGAATACCCTTATTCACAGAAAGACACAGACATCACAAGATAAAAAGAAGCGAAAAATGGCTTTGAGGGGTTTCATCTTAAAACCAGCAAGTTATTGAAAAAAAAACTGTTCAGAGCGATAAATTAATCAGTTCAATAGCATTTAAAGTATTAATTCCATCTTTTATGATGATGACCACAATATTAAAACAATGTAAAATGCCGTTTTGCCCCATTTCACCCCGTGCCTGGGGCAAAATGGGACACCCTGTAGGACAAAATGGGGCACTCTCTTGAACATTGCAATATAGTTTAAGAAATGTTTATTAAAGTGTCCTGTTTCATACAGTTAGTTTCATTAAAAACGGCCCGTCAAATTGAATCTAGACAAAGCTGGCTACTGAAAACCGGATCTAAAAGTACATATTTATATTATATTAAATTAATTTCTTACATTTACCAAGATTTATATTTATCTGGCGATAGATGTAAGGCGATTATTAGCTATGGAAGAGGACAGAAGCAGCTGGCTTTACCATGTTTAGCCAGGTACAGGTCGCTGAGCCTTTAAATACTAAGTGGCCAAAACTTCTTAATTGGGCGGTCAAGGATGAAATCCTCAATGCTGAAACTACAGTAATGGTAAAAAAAACTTGTGGGGCAAAATGGGGACACCAGCAATGCTGGTACATGGCAAAATGTGCCACGTGCGTTTTCCATGAGATGGAAAACGCATGGAAACGCACGTAGCACATTTGGCCATGTAGTGATGGTGTAAAAAGTGCAGCCCTCTAAGGCAAGTTCTTGTTGCTATCAAGGGTTGATTGATGAGGTGAGAGAGGAGTCCAATGGACCACCTATGTTAGACATTTACCCCATGGGTGGGTTCTTTTACTTGCCTCAGTATAGATACCAAGTACAAGGGACTGCCAATTTATCTTCTCATCATTTGGCCCCATGACCCTGTTTTGCCCCGCTTTCCCCTAAATGGTTTACTATATTGTGGCTCACTAGTGGCGCTGCGTGTCAGTTCCTTAATAGTGGATTTTCATGGAAGGTTCTCTGTATTTCCACCAGGTGGCTAAAACAGAATACTGCAATTCTATTGGCTGAAAAATTTCCCGCCCTTGACTGTGATTGGCTGAAGCAAAGTGCATCAAAGCAGCAGTATTTTTAGTGCATTTTAATGTATATTTGACACTTTATCATTTAGTTGATTTTTGTTATTTTTTTGAGAAAGTTATATTTATGGAATCAGTTAGTTATTACCTACTGTGTCTGAAAAGCAAAATGAGTAATAAGAGGAGAGGAAAGACTTATGTCTTGCTGAATTCAGGGCTGTTCAGTGAAAAGACTCTATTGCATCAAATCCGCCTGGTGGAAAATCAAGAACTTTCTGTGGAAGGAAAATATAGCTAGGGTTTGGAACTAATGGGTTAGTAGAAACACATTTATCTGTTGCAAGTATGAAAAAAAGCGTGTAGCTCTTATTCTCAATTTTATTTAAACCATTTAGAAAGTGATTGAGTGAGTGAATGAAAGGTCTTCTTTTTTCTTTAGCATTCTCCCACGGTTGAGATGATGTTTTTATTATTTAAGAAGTACATTAATTGTGAATTGCACAGCTTAGTAGGGTTGTTGCTCATTTTAGTTTGGCTGAAAGCATGATAAGCTCCACGGACACCGGTCTCAAGGAGTTAGTAGCATGGCATCATCACCAAACAATTGAGACCGGTTTCCGTGATAAGCTCAAAATGGCCATGAAAATGTTTGATGCCCAAATAAACCCAATACTGGAATATTGCTCTGAAATTTGGTACATATAAATTTTCACCTATATGGCATGCAAGCGGATGCTGGCTCTTCAGGGTTGTGAGCAGAAAATGGCCACTTCCGGAACCAAAGCCGGTTCAAGCAGCATAGTAATGAATAGGACTGGTCAGAAAAAAAGTGGATAACTCCCTAAACAATGCATATAAACCAATAATTTCAACTGTCGTGGCACAAGGACATCCTAAACTATTCCCGAAAATGATAATACTAACTAATAATAATCTCCGTGATTTGAAGTAAATTATGACTTATTTCCCTCTGACAACACTTGAAACATACTTAAGCACGATTGTTCTAACTAATTTGGTGTGTATTGACATTAAATGTCTGTAATAAGTCCATTTTTAACGCATTCCTATGCCAGGCCATTGCACTATACGCTGTGCGCTTGGTACCAAAGCTGCTGCTGATACGCAATTCTACGCATGTACAAGTGGCGTTATATTCGTATCGGAACTCGCGCGCCCTTATTTAAGTTAAATGCAGTTAAAGCACCCTTGAACTTTATGCTGAACTAGGTACAGAGTGCGGCCTAAAAACTTGCACCACAAATCTCCTCTTTTGGGATAGCTCTACGTTACTCAAATGCTTATGAGGTCTTTTAAATTTATGTCCCTTTTAGTCAGGGGTAAAAGCAATTGGTCATCGTGATATTTTTGATCTTATAATGCCAGACAATATCAGTGTCTGAATTATTGAGAGGGTGCATGCTGCAGGACTGGTTCAGAGTGACGCATATCACCGAAGTCAGCTTTCTGTCGCAAAAAAAGTTTACAAATAAGATATTTCCTAGTAACTACACCTCAGAAGCCACAGAAAATATAATATTTGCACAGAATCCTCCTTCAGTGTTTTTTATACGTGCATATGTATATTATGGTATTAGATGATAAGAAGGTTGGTTCCAGTTTTGATCCAACAAGGTCATAAAATTGAAACAGAGAAATATAATGGCATTCCAGAGGTTCTTTTTGAATCTCCAACTAATCTGGAAATAATCACATGAGTTTCAGGAGGATGGGCCAGTTAATTAGACAGAAAAATTACCTGAATCCAAAATGGCTCTTTCCGCCTGAAAGGTGTCAATGGTCTACCTTCTTATTAAAAATCAATATATTTGCCCTTCTTTTTGGTCGCAAAGGTCAAGAAAGGCGTCCGTAACACATCTGTATGTGAAATTAAACAAACTCTCATTAAACATTGGAAAATTGAAAGCAATAATATTTCATACACCACAATATATAGATGACAGCAAAATATAATTTGTAAATAAAGTTAACTTCCTGGGTCTTATTATAGATGAACATTAATAATGGACTTATCATGTAGAGCTAATTTCTGAGAACATTTCTAAAACCCTATACTAGGAATTATGTCAAAAATCAAAAAAGAACTGCCTGTAAATGCACTATTAAATACATATAATACATTGATACTTCCACGCCTGAATTATGGACAGATGGTATGGGGCTGGAAAACCAACAGATTAATAACACTGCAAAAAAGAGCAGTAGGTATATGACCAAGAGCCATTTCAGAGCTCACACCACAAATCTGTTCCAAAAAGTATATGTGCTAAAAATCACTGATCTGTGTGCACTGCAGGATTATAAATTCTGTTTCAAATTTGAACACTGAAATGAAAAATTATTTTCCACAAAACACCCATGGATTTTTAATCTTAAACTACCCATTGTGAGACACGAATTTGCCAAACATTGTATATCAAACAAATATCCACTTATCTTCAATAAAATGCCTGAGAATATTAAAGAAAAAATCTACACACATAGTGTTAAAGGATACAAATCCTATATCAAGGTGACGACATTGCAGACATAGTACATAGATGAATGTAATCTACCAAATTGCTATTCATGTTCAGTTTCATGTTAACATCTACAATTTTCTGCATCTACTATATTTCTATTTGATTTCTTCCGTACATTTGGTTCTGTAATCACTTTCATCCCTACAGCTACATAAATTATGCCTTTGGGATGAGTTATCTACTCAATAAACAAAATCTGTATGATCTGTGAAAAAAAATAATCCAATACTTGTATTGCAAAGGCCGAGGTGAAAATGACCCAAAGGTGTGATAAGTGTGCATGTGCTATATTTAGATCCATATTATCTATAATTCTTGAGGAAACAAGAAAATATATTCATAAAGATAATTTAGGTCTATTATTACTTTGTGTGTATGATTGCAGCTGCCTGTGATCGCTATCAATTGAGGAAATAACAAAAGAGGTAGCAGTAGCTGCTTGTGCAAGTTTTTATGCTGCACCCTGTAGATTCCCACTCAAACTTAAAATGCAATAACTAACTGCTGAAATACTGGCAAAGAGTTATAAGATAAAGTGACTCCCACATCCTATCAAAGACATATCACTCATTACTAGAATTACATGCTGGAGGACAAGTAAACTGGTGCACACAAGTCCATGACATTCTGAAAGATCTAAAGATGGATCATCACTGGCAAAACCTGATAGGGACTTGTATAAAATTAAAGAGTTATTGTACTCTGACTTTATGGAACAAAGTATGATATCAATAAACGATAGTACACTTAAACAGGAGTTCAAACTAGAGCCATACCTCTCACAACCACATAGCATAGAGTAACCATAATGGTTTCTCTATGCACATAGTTTACTGTAACTGGTCATAACACACATCCTAAAACCTAAAGATATAATCAGATAATAGAATATGTATCTACTGTAAATAAAATGAAGTTGAAGATGAAATGCATTTCTTCTTAGATTGTCCTCTGTACATCCATGAAAGGATACAACTCTTAAATGTCATACCATTAGTAACACATTATGAAGATCTAACGCAGCAACAAAATTCACAACAAATTATGACACCAGAACAAACTGATGCAACTAGGGCTCTTGGGAAATATGTCTTTCACAGTTTAGAGAAGAAAATGAAAATTAATGAGAAATAATAAAAATATGAAAATGAAGAAAGTAAATTTAATTAGTAAAATTAATTAAATAAAGAATAAATAACATAAATTTATGATTTGTAAAAGCAATGCTGCACTCTCTAGATAACTAAAATAGGATAAGGAGAGAAAAAAAAAAAAAGACAATAATAAAAAAAAATTTAAAAAGATTTATAAAACAAATTAAAATAGCAAATAGTCAAATGAAAATAAATAAGATTATAAGTGCAATATGTTTATATATTTTTTTTTTTCTGTATCTTTTATGTATTTTTATATTTCATCTTACTGTACTGACAAATAGGAAAATTTGACCTAAAAAAGTGTCAATATCTATCTATCTATCACTAGGGGCGCTTCGAACCATTCTCCGCACTGAATAATCCTTGCACTCTGATTGGTCGAAATTTTACCAAATGTCAACAAACTGGTTTCCGGTGTGTTTCAACGACAGTTGTGGGCAAACATGTGGCTTCTTGTTTCGAGTGATATATCAATTAAGCATAACTTACAGGTTCAATAATTTTTTTTCAATACCATATGATTGAGTGGTCAAACTTTCATTATACGATTTGTCGCAAAACAAGCTGAAGCGTCAGTAAACATGGAGTTCTTGCTGGGAGGCATTTCAGCATGTGGTGCAGGCTTTTTCACCAATCCTTTGGACGTTGTCAAAACTCGTATGCAACTGCAAGGAGAACTGAAAGCTAAAGGACAATATTCAGTCTATTATAAAAATGTCTTCCATGCGTTTTATACCATTGGTAAAGTGGATGGATTACTGGCTTTGCAGAAAGGTCTCGCCCCAGCATTATGGTACCAGTTTCTTATGAATGGATGGAGGTTAGGGGCTTATCAGTGTTTCATCAACATGGGTTTAACAACCGACAAGAATGGAAATATTTCATGGCTAAAGTCGGTTGCCGCAGGCGCTACTGCTGGGGGTATAGGTGCTGCGGTAGGGAGTCCTGTCTATATGGTAAAGTTATTGTCTTGCTGATATAAATTGTTTTGTTTTTTTTAGATTTGTATCTTGGCCTACAATTTAAGATACTGATTTTGCGATTCGAAAGCGTTGTTTTACCAAAATAGGTTTTTGTAATTTATTGGATATTTTGCAGATCAAGACCCATCTTCAGGCATCTGCTGATCAGAGAATTGCAGTAGGTTATCAGCACAAGCACCGCGGAATGTGGGCCGGCCTTCGTGGTATTTATGGATCAGAAGGTGTACGTGGGCTCTGGAGGGGAGTAGACGGTGCCATCGCAAGAGCTATGGTTGGATCTGCCGCTCAACTTTCTACTTTCTCCACTTCAAAGCAGTTTTATGTAAAATTAGAGGTGTGTGTAATTGGCTACAGTTATTTGGAACTAAAGACATATTATCAAATGTTGATTTCCACCAAGTAATTTTGAAAATTTCAATGCCAGAGTTCTGATAAATCTGACCTAGCTTATGTTATTAATGTAGGTCTTTCAACTGGTTAAAATTGATACTCTGTCAATAATTTCAATGAATCATTTCTCTTTCTACATTTGGGTCTATTTTTACCTCTCTCGTTTTATGATTTTTGGCAGCTTTTCCACAAGGACAGTGTGTTGAATGCACTTCTTGCCAGTATGACAAGCGGAGTGGTGGTTGTGGCATGCATGACCCCCTTCGACGTGATCTCTACTCGTTTATACAATCAAGGTAAGAACTGTGTGTTGTGATTGTAAATGAGAACATTGATTCTACATGTATGTAATAAAATATTTTTAATCTACAAATTTTGGCAAATCATTTAGTAATACTTCTTGATTCAATTTGTGACCCTGTAATGAAATGTTGGAACTTCAATTATGTGCAATTTGTGCTTCGTGCATTTTCATTCTCTTTAAGGCACATGTGCTGGCGGCAAAGGACTTTATTACAAGGGAGTGTTCGACTGTTTTACGAAGATTTTGAAGACAGAAGGAATATGGGGCTTTTACAAGGGATGGGCTGCTTCTCTGTTCCGTTTAGGACCTCACACGGTTTTGAGTCTTTCAATGTGGGACCAAACTCGACGGCTCTATTTCAATATTCAGAAAAGATTAAATTATATAGAAGACTTATAGAGATTACCTCTTTCTGCACATAGGAAAATCTAATATAGAAATGACATTTGGATGTGAAAATCTAATATTAGTGTTATCATGTGATATATGCTTATGAGGGTTTAATATTGTTGACAAATGACTTGAATATATCTATATATTAAGTTTTAGTTTACAATTAGTGCTAGAGCATCTTCTACGACTTTAACTACAGGTATAAAAGTTAGTAAGGCCGCTCACTGTGAAGACCACAGCCCCCAAAACTGACTACAATATTGAAAAAGTGAATGTGTTTTACTTGATTCCAAAGGGTGGTTTTTAACAGGAGTGATATAAGCTTACTATTTCTCATTGCAATCCAATTTATTCCATGTGAATAATTTATTTTGTTGTGAATGCAAAGCAAGGCCTCAATATTTACAAATTGTTAAAATTATATAGACTGTTTTTGTAATATATGTTATTGTTGATCTAGGACATATACATTGTAGTATTGCAAGTTACTTAGAATTACAAATAGGTCCGTTGTTCTCATGACATCACACTTGTGTGTATTCGAAACTAAGGAATAATATTAACTTTTGATAAGAAGGTATTTTTGTTTGAATTATATGCTCCTCACTGGTAAATGCTGTGAATATAGTTATCTTTTTCTTACATTTTTGTTTCTTTAAGATCTATCCAAGTTAGATCTAAACTTAAAGATCTTCATCGTCATTTTTGATTAATTTATTAATTGTATGCTTGTAATTTTAAAAGTAGCATAGACAAAATAACATGAGATTACGTATTGTTTAATTAGGTCTGTTCAAGTATGTATGTAGCCATAACTTAGTTAACATATGTGATTTGCCTTCTGTTGACATAATCTTTATACATCTTGCACAATTTTAGATCTTTTGTGTTCTGTTATTCTGCAGTTTTTGTCCTTATATTTTATGTCAGCTGGTGTAAACTTAACTGTCAGAAAGTTTTATTTTTGACACTGCTATTTTGTTCGAGCTAGTACAGTTTCATTGTGTAGATGATGTGAAATGTGACATTTTGGCAGCTGTGTACCATGGAAAGATGGTCTCTTATCATCGGTCTGATTATATATATATATATATATATATTATATATATATATTATATATATATATATATATATATATATATATATATCAGACCGATGATAAGAGACCATCTTTCCATGGTATATATATATATATATATATATATATATATGATTGATAATGTATGGTTTTGGCCTCTAGCTATAATGTTGTGCATTTAATTTTCCCAACTTTTGTCTTTGGATGCTTTAATGGTTTTTGTGTTGACTGCATGTTGTGTCCATCTAAGAAATCCAGCTGTATAATTATTAAAGGCCTCTACTAAAATGATGTTTCCATAACGGTACAGAGTTAGGTGACCCAGTTGTAGTTAATGTTGGAGAACTAAACAAAGATCTTTTGAACTCTTGCACACAAGGTGATGTGAAGTTTGAAAAGGAATGTAGATCATGAATCAAAAAAGCTTGACAATTCAGTTTTAAAATATTGTCCACTAAAGTCATGTGTACTGTGATGACATTAGATGAGACACTGGTGTTATCTTTGTGCATTCATTGTCTTAAAGTAACGAAGCAAGCCTTTGTACTGCGATTATGTGATCTAAGCTCGTTTACACTTCAAATGATGTTCTACTTTTGGTAAATCTCCCAACTAAACAAAGATCTGCAGGTTAACTTCTAAAATTGAAAACTCGGTTTGTGATGTGATTGTGTATAATAGTTGAGAGTAATACCGTTATTAATCAGTATTATTTATCATTCAATGTACATCAAAATGAATTATTTTTAAATAAAATGAAATAATTGATACATGATTGAGGGGTTGATTTATTTTTATTATGGGGAAGGAATTTATTGTTTTGGTCCTCTGATGAATTTCTTGACTGCCAATTGTTTTGCAAGAGCTTAATTAAGTATGCGTGTATATTATGCACTAATAAAAACATGTTTATATACACCCCGGTAAATTAGAGAAAATTGTGCAATAAATTTGACTACATACTAATATCATGTATTTCAGCACAGGTACATGGCCCAAATGTGCCACGTGCGTTTTCCATGAGAAGAATAAATGCGTGGAAAACGCATGGTTCTCGCTTAAATATAATCAGGCGAGAACCATGCGGATATCCAAACGCATGGGAAACGCACCTAGCACATTTGGCCATGTATGGGCCAAACTATACAGGGCACATTCACTTTTTGAGTGCTGACTGGGATCATAAAAAATTATTGCCTCATTGCGCAAATGACACACAATATGTTTGATTTTGTTGATGGCTGCCCAGTAAAGAATTTCAGCTGGCTGTGAGCTCAAAGGTAACTCAGAGAAAGGTCAAACTTAAACTTGGTAGCCTTGTCTTGGTAGTCACATTGGCATATCTTGTCTATTACAAAATACGTTTTTTCATGTCCAGATCAGAATACTTCTGCATGAACCTACAATATATGGCATTACACAGATATGTGTCCTTTTACAAAATTTCACTCTTGTAAATAAGTTCACAGGTCCATAGTCAAAATTTCACTGAGGCAAATAGGCCTATTAATTTTTAAAGTTTTCCAAGGGTGTGCTGCTGCAACGTGCAGACTATTTGTTAATATTTAACATCAGTAAAATGTTCAATAAGGGAAATGCATTTGTATTTATACCAAACATGACGCATAATTTAAAAAAAATGTTCACCCCATCTTCCAAATTGGTATTGATATTTTCATCATGAAAATATAGAAAACATATGCAAAAGACCGTTATTTAAAGACGTAAGTATTGAAGACTCCAGTTTTAAGCCATACATACACAATGAAAAAATAGTTGCAGACCACATAGAAACTATTGTATGTCTGCACAAAACATTTGGAAAAGTCATTTCATCACGAATACAAATAGTTGGCAGACAATGAAAAAATGGGCATTTTCCCTATTATTGCACCTGATACCTTGGTATTATAATATTAAGCATGAGAGATCCACATGTAAAGTACAGTACAATTTGGCCTTTGTTTCCAGAGTATGATCTTTGTTGTGCGCCTTCTTTTTAACCCTCGAAGGGTGGGGGCCTAGCTCAGCGGTAGAATGCTGGGCTTTCAATCAATGGGTCCCGGGTTCGATTCCCGGTCAAGCCTAAGTTGGATGGCTGTATCATCCTTCATCTCATTGCCATGGTCCCTGCCTGTCCTAATTAGCCCAATAGGTGCAGAAATACAGGATGTAAAGCCCTAATCCACCCAACCACCATCTTGTTAACCCTCAGCGAATGAAGTTCTAAGAGGGTTATTTGTTATCTCCAGTGTCCATCGGAGGGGCGTGGGAGGGCATAACACTTTAGTATCTGGAGCAATACTCGAACATTAATGCACTTAAAATAAATACAGTATTACTTTGATAGCCACATTGACGTATTACAACTGTTTCCAACAAAAATGTGTAAAACTTCGCGAATATGTCTAAAACAGCTGTATGGTGTCTCTTGGGGGTTTCATGTGTTTGAATGTTCCAAATAGAATATTTTTTTAATGATAAGAAGTGTTGCCACTGTGCAACTTCTGTTCCAACAACTTTAAGAAATTATCAATTTGACAAATATATTGTCACTGCCCCGACCACAAGGAAAACTGTTTTTCATTTGTTCTGGCCTCTTCTTAGAAAACTGACTGGTTGGGTTGCTCTTCCAACTGCTCATAATTCGAACTGAAGTATGTCTGTCATGTACATTTTTATGCACTAAGCACTGCCTAAGTGCACTCCAATTGTGACATTTACCGAGTTGCATATCTTCTATCAAGGGATTCCTCTTTTATTATACATTATGATAACTGCCCTTTTCATTGTAGAGCAGTGTCTCAAAGCCACTGATCTGTAAGGATATCTGTGCCTTTTTGATTTTGTCATTTCGGTGCTTCCAGGAGGGAATATTTCGAACCCAGGACCTTTTGGCCAAAGCTGTGCCTAAGCCACCATGCACACTGCATGCTCGGAGCTCTGCTTTCCACGTGTATGAAATCATGGTGCTGTGTTAAAACAATTACAGGAGGGAATAGTGACATATAACACCTGGGCCCAGTTGGTTGCAAAGTACACACCTTAAGCTGGCCTTCTTAACCATATGCATATTTCCGTTTTGTTCCTAGAAAGAAAGCTACACTCAGTCTGAGCGATTGCATTTCAAACACGCCT
Source organism: Alitta virens (assembly GCA_932294295.1). NCBI lineage: Eukaryota > Metazoa > Annelida > Polychaeta > Phyllodocida > Nereididae > Alitta > Alitta virens. The sequence goes on along the minus strand of OW028578.1, from coordinate 22,015,732 downwards.
AATCTATATGCCTATTTATGGCAATGTAGCATTGATATTATTCTATATCGAATTATGTAAGCAGCCCAGGAAATGTAAGTGGTTTAGAATTAGGGGGATGAATAATTTTGCAAACCGAATGTAAAGGTCACTTCCAGGATTCCAGGTAACTCGCTTTAAGTAAGCTCTAGGTACTGGTGACTGCACTGGTCAGTTCATGCATGATCCATAATATATGCAATGGAAAGACCCCCTTGTATAACACCTTTGCCCAAAATCCATGTATTAACATCAGCGCAAAAGTGTCGCCACAAGAGGCCAACCCACAACCAATGGCGTTTGTAAATGTCCCCACTCATCTTGAAAGAGCCAAGTCGCAGGCTGCTATGTGAGGATGTTAGCTACAATGCATGCTGTTTTGCTGTTGTTGCTTGTAAAATCAGCCTTAGTAATGGCTTTTCAAAATCACAGCAGAGGAGTTACTGCACATAACTTCACTTCGAACTCTCAGCATCAAACAAAGTTGACTGCAACACACGATGCACCATTTGAATCTGAGGAAACATCGTGGCTCAGGCAAGAGGATAAAATATTCAACAACAAAACTCTGACTTTGGGCTACTTGATTCCTTGGACCAAAGACTGGGAAGTTGGCCCCTCAATGGGGGCGGCCATCTTGTTAGGACTGAGGGAAATCGAGAGAAGACAATTGCTGCCAGATTATCAGGTGAGCCTTTCTTTCTCATTTCATAGTGAAAAATTGGGAGTATTGATTTTTAATTGATGGATTGATTAAGGGACTATATTTATTCGGATAACAGTACAATTAATATTAAAAGATATAAATTATATATGCCATGTTACGCCACAGATAACTGGCCTGAACAGCATGTTGAACATGATCGAATGGTTTTGAATATTATACTCATATATTGAGACATTAAAGAACCCACGACCTTTCCTCAGTATATTGGCTGATGGCTGTTGTATTTTGTGCTCAACAAATTTTAAACCCCCCCCCCCCCCCGTCTATGGCATGTCTGATTGTTCATTATGTCCGTCTGTTGCGATCATGGATCATCCTTTCATCTGCCATATGGATATCTCAATATATTGAGGAAAGGTCGTGAGTTATTTTGAGATATGAATATTTGTAGATGCATTGCTCAATTCAACAATTTTCTGCTAATATAGAGAGTATATCGCGGTAATGTATGGTTTTATTGGGCACAAAAATTATTTTAGTGATGATTATAAACAAAATCAAGCTTATTTCAGACTCAGACTTCTTTCTTTGCTCCAAAAAAAAGGTAATAATTACAAATAAGTATAAGGGCCAAATGGGCCCGTACTCCTCACCTTTTAAAGTAGATACAACCCCCCTCCCTGCCTACGCTGATGCTGACGCTGGTAGCAGTCGGCGAGTTACTCCTAAAACTCGGCGGATAACTCCTGGAGGCCGTCGAGTTACTTCTACTACCTGTCGGCTTACTCCTAGTAAAACGCCAGCTTTACTACGGGTAAAATTAGGGACGGATAACTCGCCGGGTTCTATGGGTGACTCGACGGGTTCTACGGGTAACTGCCGGCTTCCACGGATAATCCGCCAGCTTCCACGGGTAATCCACCGTTTTTTTGGACACCCGGGAGTTTGCCACGGGTGAGCCATGCTTGGCTACCAGGCCCGAGTTTCCCGGCTTGGCCACGAGTCCCAGGAGTGACTCAACGGGTATCGCCGGGTATCCTTGGGTAGCCGTCGGGTTGGAGCCGGGAAGCGCGTTACGTCACCATTATGTAATACTACGGGTTCACTACGGCAAAACCGGCTATGTGTGACAGGGGCTTAAAAAAGACTCCCACATCATGCAATATTTATTGTAAACACAAAGTAACATAATCTGGCAAATGTTCTATTCTTCAGATCCGCTGGTTATGGCGTGATGCTTACTGCAAACCACGTCAGGCAATGCGAATGGCGGTTGAAATTTGGAAAAACGTGGAACATCTGGATGTCATACTCGGAGATGGGTGCAGTGTTGGATGTGAACCGGTAATAATTTATGTTTTCACATTACTTTTCGTGCAAATTACATTTGTTCCTTGAAAGTGAAAAAAAAACAATTAGTAAAAAGCTCTGTAGTGAAGTGTAAGGGGCATCCCTGCCAGATCACCTCCGTCTTTATCTGAGTGAGAATACTGTTACAAGTTCCGGAGGCATATTGGCCACGACAAGGTTATAGGATCTAATCTTTGCTTTGCACTGTGTATCAAACGAAGAATTGTTTGAAATGCATTTCTACTAACACACTTCTATCAGGGTGAAATGCTTTGCCTTTCGAACATTGACGAGTAATTGTAACTCATCAAGCATACTATTTGGCTGCAATTATTGCGAAGGATATATGTGCTACTGCCAGGGAAATTGGTTAAAGAATATCAGACAAACGACACATGATTGTGATTGTAACATTAAAAAAGTTATTTTATCTGGTCTGAAGTCTTAGAACAAAGCGAGTAATGGGCCTGGCGGATGAAATGGCTACTACTGTTTATTAATTTCCCCCGCATTTTTTAAATAAAGGTTTTCCCGAATTTTAACTTGAACTTTGTAAATGTTATATGTTGAAAATAATGCTGATTAAATATATCTTACACCGTCAGGTAGGCCTCTTGGCTGCTGTCTGGCAACTGCCTATGATATCATGGGCGTGCAACAGCGACCTCCTCTCAAACAAGGTGACCTATCCGACCTTCACAAGAATCTCCAACACTAACGCCATGGTGTCTCCAGTCATGGATGCCATGTTTGACCAGTTCAACTGGACCCAAAATATTGTCATTGTCAGAGGTGTGGCCGATGTGTTTATTCCAATGACGAACGCGATTGAGAAGGAATTGGTGCGCAGTGGCAAAATTGTCACAACCAGGGTGCTTCGAAGTACAATAAGAGGCAGTGAGTTGGATTATGAGGTAAACAAAAACTGATGTTTTAAAGCGCCTGAGAATGATGCCCCATAACTTATATCGTGATCATCTACATTTTATGACATGTTAAAATATAGCATTGGAAGTTGTGAGGGGCACCAGCTGACTAATCAACTGAATGGGCTGACTAATTACAAAAATGTCAGATACCAAAATGACTGTAGAAACCACGACAGTTATCCCATGCACTGTTATTGTACTTATATTACATTTTGCAATTTGTACCCTAACTGAACTTTATATCTCTCCTAGCACTTTAAAGTAAAGGAAGATCATGGGTTTACCTGGGTTTATTCATATGCGAGATATATTACAGCTAATTTTATATTTTTTATCTCATTCAAGAGTCTTCAAGAACAGCGTAAAGTTATAAATGCCATCAAGCACATAACAAAAGTCGTTTTCATCAACATGTACGGAACGGACTTCCGCAACTTTTTGGTGTCGTGCCATGAGTTTGGCATGTTTGACGGTTCATACGCCTTTATAGGTTATGACATTGGATACCTTCTGACTGATACACCAAAATTTTGGCCTGAATTGACCAATGAATTTCTCACTGGAGTCTTGAATGTTGCGCCAAACTTGCCTTCAGGACCAGCATGGGATAGTTTTGCATTGGAGGTCATAGATGCATTTCAGCATCCTGCGTTCAGTGATGTAAATCGCCTTGGTCCTGATGCTGATCCGGACAGTGTGAATGGATATGCAGGTAAATACACTTTTAGAAAGATTGTTCCTAGTTACTTTGAATATACTTCAAGTAGCTACAGTATTGTACGGCTAGGAAGATTCAATGAGGTAAGTTATGAAATGTGCAGTATTATTGTAAATCATCGAGGGGATTAACAGCATTTAAGATAACAGATAAAATAATCTTTTATTTTCATTTTGAGCAAAGGAAATTCTTTTTGAAGACCTAGAGAGCTAAGATACAAAACTCTCATTCGAATTTGTGTCACAGCACCAATGTGCAGTCTGCCAATCACTAACAATAAAAATGATAAACATGATTGAACAATCGAATACTGCAAGGCACAAATTCCTTTTTAAATCTTGTTGTGCATAAGTATTAGGATGTAGGATTTTAAGAGACTCTGAGTACATTAGTATATTGTAGGACATTTCCTAAACGAGTCTATAATGAATGTGTCAGAATAGAATTCATTAAAAAATAATCTTAGGAACTTTAACAAAGTTTAAGGAGGGTAAACTCTATCTTTCCGAAAAAAGAAAAAAAAGCAATTTACGATGGTATTTATTATGAACTCGATTCAGAAGCTCGCATTTGTAAAACTCTTAAGACCAGCGCTATCATTCATCAATTCATTCTAGTCATGCTCCCCTAACAGTATCAATTCTTCGGTTTCTTCATACATTCTCATTAATGCAAAGACATTGATGAAACTGTTTAACATGCAAAGAAAGTTTACAATAACTTTTTACTGCAGAACTCATACATTTTGAAACAAAACTCCAAAGAACGTCATGTGAATGTCTTTGGCTGAGCAAGTGGGAGATTGCCTTTGCCAATGTGAATCCTGGATTCACATGACGCCTTTTGTAGTCTGGGGAAATCTGCTGTAGACAGTGAGAAGCAATATGACTCAACATCAAACATGGAGCAGAACGATGTAACCACAATGAAGGCAACTCGATAGACTCCTTTCAAAGGTTACAAATTGGAGAGATGGGGAAGTCTTTGTCATGCTACACATCTGCCTATTGTCTGTGGAATATTTTACCTGCCTCAGCATAGACTTTGACAACAAGGCACAAACCAATGAACACCTCATGTGTGTGGCGGCCATTTGTAATGTGTTCAACAATGTGACAGTCACCGACAACAAAATAACTTACAATGTTTTATTCATTATGGCAGCATATATGCTAAACTTACCCCACTCCCCTTCCCCCTACCTGTAGCTAATGCTATATAATAAAACACGGATATAAACTCCTGAATCGTTCACGATGTTGCCTCAAAAAACTAAAAAAATATATATATATATTGATAATTATTAATGGAGTAATTAAGTAGGATTTTTCAATAATTAGATTGTTCTGTTTAGCAACAGGTAGCATCTGTATGCATTTTACTGCGACTGACGATCAGTGTTTTGGCATAACCTGATGAATGGCTTTAGCCACATTTCACAGCAAAGTTAAACGAATGTGTCGTTTTAAATGCATGCGCATGCAATTAATTTGGATGCATGGGTTAGATAACAGCTTTTTCAAATGGTGCCTACGACATTGAAGCAGGTCATACTGAAAGAATTTTAATATATTTTATTCATGCACAGAAAAGGCATACACTGCACATAATATTTATATATAAAAAATCAAGCATAAGAGGAAAATTAATTAACGCATATATAATTTAAAAGCAAATTTAGAAAAAAAGTGTCCAGTGTGACCATATATTAAGTCCTTAATGCACAAGACTTTGCATTTGTCCTCAGTGTCACATGAGCATGATGAATCACATAAAAGCTTGGCACCAAGTCAATTGTTTTGCTTAACTGACAGTCCATAATTAAAAATCTTTTACCTATAAAACTGACAAAGTCATTGTGACTTATCCGCATGTTCTTCATGAGGGCTTGCACTTTCAATTAAATGTGCAAACACAGCAATCGTCTCACACTTGGGTGCCATAACAATGGCATAATAAACATCATACTATTTAGTTCCCTTTGTGCATCATCATTTGTGATGTTTACAGCTAGCGGTTTGAGCCTAAAATTAAACCATTAAATAAAACCATATCGGCATATTAAACAAACTGACATCTTCAGATTAATTAAAGTGACGTCTTCAATCTCATTGTTTTATATAAACACAATTCCCCAAAGTTTAAGTGCAATATACTTTGTCATCATTTTAGACATTGGTTGCAATTGCTTCCTCCGTTATCGTAACTCAGTGTGCATGCTCTAGCTTATTTCGGGGTTGCCATTATAATGCCTGTTAAAGTTTGGGGCACCCCATGGGTTTTTCTTCCAAAAAAAGCACTGTTATACAAACACTACAAAGGGCACTATTTATTTAAAGCGGTACACGCCTATTACATCAGCATCTATATTGCGCACAACCGGGGCTGGGCTAACTTAAAATAATCAAAAGATACTAAATAACAAAAAGGCAACAAAAACGGGGCATTGGTGCACGTATCTCTTGAAAAAAACATTCCCCAAACAATAAATGGCGAAGTCCGCTGTATGTTCCATTTAGCTGGGGACAGACGCAAACCTGCAAACTCGTATCTTAATCAATTACTACAGATATTGTATGAATGGCTTATATTTCCATTCTCTTTCCAGAGAAATTTAAGGTAGCAAGAACCTTTTCTATGAGAATCAATATCAACAGAATTAATATATATATAAAAGATATAGACATGAATGAGGTACCATGGGCAATTTTGTTAGATCAATCTAAAGCGTTTGACACCATCGACCATGATATACTTCTATGAACTCTTAAATTGATGGAGAATTATTTAATTAATTGTTAGCAGAATGTCACATTTTCTGACATAAATTCAATGTTATTAACCAAAAAGACTGGTGTCCCTCAGGGATCAATCGTAGGCCCTCTGTTATTTATCGTCTATGTAAATGACCTCCATTTAGCTAGTAACATTCTCCATCCTATTTTCTATGCAGACGACTCCACATTGTCTTCCACACTAAGAAACTTTGAGATTGCTGGCCAGGACAGAGACACCAATGTTAATTCTGAAAAAATAAATTAGCTTTACAAACTATCTCTAAATTCCTCCAAAACAGAGGCTATGCTGTTTCATACATCTCACAGATATATAGCTTATCCTAGTGTTGTTATTGATGACAGACCTATTGAATTTGTAGATTCTTTTAATTATCTTTGAATAATGCTCGATAAAAATCTCAACTAAAATAGCTGTTAAGTTCTCGAAGACAATAAGAATCATGTGTAAATGAAAAATATATTATCTCAGGACATACTGCTGATATTATAAAATAGTTTATTCTTATCCCATCTGAACTATGGAATACTATGTTGAAAGTCAAAAGAACTTAAGGAAGTAACGAAATTTAAAAAAAACAGCCAACAGAATAGTATCAAATGAAAAATATAATGCTCACACAGATCCAATAGTGAAGAGGTAGGACTTTTGAAAGTAAATTCTGCTAAAACCTAGAAAATAATCCTATTTTGTGAATCTTTTTATCAGAAATACTAACGTTCATGAGCATAATACAAGATCTGAGGCATTGCAGTTACCAAGAACTAAACATGAACTTGCAAGGAACAGGATCTAGTACAGTGCATGATTCCCATGGCATTTAACAACTGTCCAGTTTCGATAAAGATAAAATTTATACGCACAGCAAGATAGGTTTTTCTAAATATATCAAAGATTACTGTTTGAATAATTATAGTGATACGTGTACTACAAGAAATTGCTTTTGTTTGCCATTCATGATAATAAATGTAACAGAATCACTCACTTTTTCTATTCATATTCATTCATCTTCTTGCATCAGTTTATTAACTATTACAGTAATTTTTTATGTACCTGGAGGCTACTTTACCCTAATATGTGAAAATGCCAGAGGTGGCATGTGACTTTCATCAAACATTGAACTAGGGTGACTTTCATTCAAATGCAGATTGTCATGGAAAATGCTTCTCTTACACAGCATGTCAGCATATTATCTTGTTTGACATATGTAAAATGCTCTATTATATACAGCATGTCAAATTATTTGTTTGGAAAATGTTTCATTATACATAGCATGTGATTTTCATCAAATATACATAAAGAGACAAGTTATTTTGAGAAGCTTCTTAGTCATATGAAAAGGAAAATAATTCTGGTCACGTGTCTCTTTGGTACCATACACTTAATGTATTTTATCATTTATGGTCATTTAATCACTCATATATGCATTTTTTTATTTCAAAAGTTGTAATATGGATGCATTCTTATTCTATTCCAATTTATATTCATTTATTTTTAATCATGAAAAAAAATGAAATGTGGCCTTAAAGGGGTCTCCCTCGGCAAAGTGAACATATCAATAGTTTAATAAGTAAACCGGTCAGATTTTTTAAATTTATTTTTTACTATAATTTATTTTTTATTATTACAGTACTTTTTCTTTGTATTTTCCACGTGTACTCGTTGCATATATTTTTTTATTTCATCATTATTATTTTTTATTTGTTTTTTGCTGTATATAAATTAATTCTGAGTTCTGAGTTCTGATGAACGGATGCCTCTGATATATAGTTACCAGACATGATCAATACGTAGCAAATGTCCCTCATACTCTTAGACCCTTTAAGCCAAGTAGTGTATACACGAGGGAGTCTCTACTGAGTGGCCTTTTGTGAACATTTCTGAGGCAGATATGCCTCATCTATGCATAATTATTGATGCCTTTCTCCAGGTACACAAAAAGTTATGCGCATGAGTGTATATGTGTGCCCCAAGGTGCACAATTGTGTAAAGAGCAGATGGAAAGTAATATAATGAAGAAAGTACTTTTATTATATATAAGGTATTTATAAAAATACATATAAACAAATGGTGTTATATACTTGAGCTTTTGCTGAATGATTGCAAAATGCACATGGCCCGGAATAATCCGTTCAAACATTCGAAACTTCATTAGTATTGAGGAGTTAAGGCATACTACCCATCATAACACGTAGAATTACATGCAGAGTGCTAAGCAGTATGCAATCGCACTTTCCATCATGCACTATTGGACAAATGGTGAATATGATGATTCTGAACTTTAAACCTTGCAGTTATCGAGCGGATACCTCAACCATTATAATGATCTACTTTCGTAATGAAAACCACACAAATTGGGAATTTTTTGTTTTTGCACAACTGGTCAACTGACCGAATGTCAAATTTAAAAGAATGGTCATTATAATTATGTATATCATAGCAGTCAAACTATCCCCTTTAACTAGGATTAATAAGCAAGCTCCATGCATTGCTCTACAAATTGGTCTAAGTTGGTGTTTATATTTCAGGTATGGTACATGACGCAGTCCTGATGTGGAGTTATGGGGTCAACAAGACTTTAGAGGAAGGTCATGACCCTTCCAACGGATGCAAGGTCACTGAGAATATTTTCAACTTGACCTTTGAGGGAATCACCGGAACTGTCGCTATCAATCACCAAGGAGACCGGAAGCCAAATTATAAAGTCGAGATGTTCCAAGATGACAAACTGATAACGCTGATGACTTGGGACCCTGCGAATGAAGTTATGATGAAAACATACAAACCAAACAAAGATGATTGGAGAGGTCTCGTCTGGCCTGGATTTGTTATGGAGGTTGGTTTGTATATTTGTAATGTGCATCTTTTAGCATCATGTTAAAGCTGCTCTGAATGTAAGCAATATGATACACGGTCTACCTATATTAAACATACATAATGATGTTGATCCTGAGAAACTGACATCAGACACCATAATCACAGACACCATAATCACATTGTTTATCTAGCTTAATGAGGTGCCATATATCACAAGTGTATCATGCTGCCTGCACTGAAAGACGTTACTGTGAATTTTTACAGTTAAATTAACAGGCAGCTGTGGACCTGAAATGTTAACTGTAAATTTACAAGATAATGAGCGTAAAATAAAAGTTTCAAATGAAAATCGATTAATTAATGTTATAGATTTATCAGGGAATCAAACCATTAAAAAAGAAAGTTATGTTCAGTATTGGTGTTTTACATTAATGTTAAGCAAGCAGAAATATGACATCACAATATAAAACCATCACAATGACATCACTGATTATTGTAACGATTATGATGCATCCACCAGACAATAAGATGACGTCACTACTTAATTGTTGCATGGATGCCATCTGGATGCTGACAACATCTCGGGTTTGACAAACATACACTGCTTGAAGTGAGACTCGATAGACTTCAGTATCCATATATTTTAATGTTTCTTTTTTTCATCAGATGCCCAGTGATAGTCCAGAGTGTGGCTGGCATGGTGAATTTGGTGAAGAAACGGAGGGAAACAAATTCTTGATTATCATCATTGGAACGGTTGTTGTTGCAGTCACTCTTCTCTTCCTGATAGTTACTCTCATTATTTTTAGAAAGCTAAGGTAAGATATTGATTATGATCTCCTGATGTTTTATTGTTAATACTAATGTTGATTTCAGCATTATTTGCTTAAAAATGTGAGGACCATCATTTAAAAAATGTATTTGCATGTCATACAGCATCTTCGATTGATACCTGATGAAAATGTAATAACTGGTTGTAATGAAAGGGCCCATCCACTATACACAAACCAATTATTCATAGCTACTTATCTTTTGAAGTAAATGCCTAAAAAACCTATCCTCCCATTAAACTTTGAAAAATAGCAATGTAGACCAGATAAATATCATGTTGGCTTAATGTTGGACTGGTGTTGGTTATGTCACATCAACATCATGTCAGGCTGACATTGGCCCAACCGAGATAGCATGCCAAATCGGGACACCATCATTTAGATATTGGCCGCCATTGCCAAATGTAGCACATCTAATTGGTCAATAGCTGTCAAATATATTTCTATATCCACAGAATGGTCAGTTTATTCTAAAATGACGTCACCCGCTGGTGCACTGGACCTTAAGGGTACATGCCCGAAGGTCTTTAATGACCAGGCATTGCCCTGCCTTGCACCCAGATCTCCGCAATGGCTGCGACTAGAATTACTAACCTGGTATTAAAATGGGGATTCCAATGGGGAAAGATCATGTCTCCATGACACTTAGAAGCTGAGAAAATTATGTTTGTTTACATTATTTATTTTTCGGTATTTTTAGCGCTGTGGACTCAGTAGTTTTATTGTGTAAAAAAAGGAAAGACAAAGGATAAAATATTTTCCACATGCTCATTTTGAGAATAAATACTTCACTCAGCCTTCAGCTCCATGAAATATGACAAATTCGTGGAATAAATTCCTGTATTCTCAAAATAAACATATGATAACATATAGTATCAACATTGCCAAAGTAGCAACGATGTCGATCCAATCTAGCATGTATCCGGGAACATCAAACTGACATTACTGATGCTGAACAGATGGCAAACTGGTTGATGATATCTGACATGTCATTTGATTTCTAACTGACATTTCTGTTCTGACACATAATTGTAACATGTAGCCAACTGCTATTTTCAAAATTACCAGGTATGAGAAGGAAGCCATATCTTGTGTTTTTCAATGGAATGAAATTACGGAATTAAACCACACAATAAACCACAGTCATTTGACACTGCAGTCTTCAGCGACATCGGACACGGCCCAGCAACATTTCACACATATTGTCAAGTAAGATTTTAACAATTTTATCATCAGAACAGTTTATTTAATGGATCATAACTGCTTAATTTGAAGTCGAACTTTCTTTGAAAGACTCTGATCTGGTAAGTCACCATGGTAAAACTATATGTCGGTTTCTATCGATATTTGTAATAAAATTTGATTGAAGAAAATAGTAGATGCAAAATCTTGTAGCGATAATGGCATCATTCAGATTATGTGTCAATTCATGGTATCAGTCCATAATTGCGAATTTTTCTTTACAATTGTTTTGGATATTTAGGTATAAGGATAAACTGGCGGCGGTAAAATCCCTCGGAAAGCACAATATTGACATAACTAATCGAAGAGTGTTGGTTGAACTGAAGTCAATAAAAGAAATCAGTCATGATAATGTCAACACATTTCTTGGCATTTGTCCCGAGGCCAACCATGCATGCATTTTGATGGCATATGCCCACAGAGGCAGTTTGCAGGATGTTTTGTTGGATGACAGTTGCTCACTATCTTGGGACTTCAAGTTGTCCATAGCAACTGATTTGGCTAGGGGAATGAAGTACTTGCAATCTACTAATATAAGTATGTCTCTCCTCCTATTATCTCTCTTCATTTTCCTGAATTAGTAAACTGAATTTGCAACCATCTGCTGTTTAATTCATTCAACACCATTCCATTTGCAGGATATCATGGTCACCTCACTAGTTCAGATTGCATTGTTGATAACAGATGGGTTTGCAAGATAACCGACTATGGTCTGCAATACATTAAAAAACATTATTTCAAAGAACAAGAGGCGAATGGGGGCTCACTTTTCTGGACTGCGCCTGAAATTTTGAGGCTATCACCTCACGACAGAAAACATAAAATGGATGACACTGCATTCTTACAGAAGGGAGATATCTATTCCTTTGCAATTATCTGCCAAGAAATTGTCCTTCAAAACGTCCCTTATGCTTTAAATGAACCATCACTTGTTGCAGAGGAAATAGTTGCCCTTGTAAAACTAGGAGATTTGCCTCTCATGAGGCCGGACTTACAAGGTAGGTATCAACAATATCCAGAAAGTTTAGTGTACTCATATCCAGTGTTAAACAGAATTGCTGGTAGATACAATTTGTAGTTTTGCTAATATTTACTGATATTTAATTTAGTCATATTATTAACATCTGTGTTGTGAAGTTTGGAGACCAGTGTATATATACATGGACCTCCTATGCAGATGAGATTCGAGGTATATTTGCTGCAAAGGTTCCCATTCTTGCCACGAAGAACCCAAAAGCTTCAGTATATGATGTAGATCACCATATGATATCACTTCAAATGGGATTCGTGACTAGTAATCAGTATTAGAACCGATCCACCAAGCCGATACTGAGTACTAGCCATACAATCCATATTTCCATAACAGGAACCATCTTTTTACTTTAAAAATATGTGTTAATTTGTTACATAGAAAGTTGTAGCATTGGCTGGAAGATTATGATTACCACAAGTTGGCTAGAAAATCCTGATGCCAGACCATCGTTTTCGAATATCATTGGAATGATCAGAGAGATTAATGGTGGCAAAGACATCAGTTTGGTTGACAATATGATCAACAGATTAGAAGTGCACACCAGGAATCTGGAAGATATTGTTAAAGAAAGGTGAGGTGTATCCACCACTTGCCATAATCATGTCGATCTATCACTCAATTACTCAGTCAGTCTCTGATAGGTAATTGAGTAGCAACATTAAGATTCTTTAAGATTAGGACAGGTTATCAGTGCTGAAACTATTTCTAGTGTAAATTAGCATGGTTCATTTAAAAATAGATGGTATGTACACTGAGAATTGAGTTTGAGTGTCTACATTTGCAAGAAATATATATTTTCAGGTCCATGGAGCTCTTTGAAGAGAAAACAAAAATGGAAAATCTACTGATGGAGCGCCTGCCAAAAAGCAATGCAGAAAAACTGAAATCGGGAAAACAAGTTGAGCCTGAAACTCATAACAATGTTACAATTTTCTTCTCTGATGTTGTGTCATTCACCAGAATATCTGCAGCAGGAACTCCTATTGATGTTGTGAAGATGTTGAACTTGATGTACACTTTATTTGATGACATTTCAGCAAAATTTGATGTCTACAAGGTTGCAACAATTGGCGATGCCTATTTCGTAGCAAGCGGTATGCCAGTATCGAATGGCGATCTTCATGCAGGAGAGATTTGCAAGATGGCACTCGCTCTGTTAGAAGCTGTTTCTAATCTCCCCATTCCACATCTGCCAGATGAAACCTTGAAATTGAGGATCGGGATTCATTCTGGATCATGTGTAGCTGGTGTAGCAGGAATCAAGATGCCTCGTTACTTGTTGTTCGGTGACACAATCGACATTGCTTCAAGAATGGAGTCGAGTGGAGAGAGTATGCGCATTCATATTAGCCCCACTACAGCAGAATTACTAAAAGATGATACTGGATTTGTAATATTGTTGAGAGGATTCACTAATGTTCCTGGACTTGGAGAGACTCAGACATATTGGCTATCTAGCCATAATACATCAGTTACACAAGTTCCTAAATACAACTGAATTAGAGGCTGAAATTGATCTTTATACCACAATAAGCAACAAAGTTTCAGACTCTTTCAAATTTAACACCCTGTGAATTTCGTATTAGCCATGTTGCCATGCATGATGCAAGTGCCATGGCAAAATGTAATATGGTACCTACAGTTAGTATCATTAAAAACGGTTGACTGTGGCTATAACTGGCTTTAAGCCAGCTGTTTCTGTCTACTTCTAGCTTATAGTCAATATAAACCTTGGTAAATGTAAAATCTATCCAACATATCATAAATATGTATTTGCATGTACCTTTAGATCCGGCTTTGAGTAGCCAGCTATAGCCAGACAGTTCTGCTTCGTGGCAGGTAGCATCTTACAGCAGAAGTTGTCTATACTAGCTTTGTCTAGATTTAATTTGACACGCCATTTTGATTATGAATGAAACTAACTGTACCTAGTGATGCACGTCATCATCATTATGATGATACTGTACATACATCATCATATAATTCAAAAGCATGATGAATATTTTATATGCACTCTGTTTGCCAGAGGTATTATCATTTAAATGTATTTTAATTGCACTCAAAGCTTGTCATTCATTCATCGTTTAGTGTGATAAAGATTTATTATGATATAACTCAATAATTATTTTGATAGATTTCTTCATACTTCTTTTTATTAATGATTGTCAGAGAATATGGAGCTCGTCAACTTCATCAAGATACAATAAGTCACACAGACAGAAAATAGGCAAAATTTTCAACAGTAAAATATAAATATTTACTGTAATTGGTTCGTTTAATAAAACAACAAATAAAAACTGTAAGAACAGGTATGAAAAGTCCACATCATGTTAGACATTTACTCCATGCATGGGATCTTATACTTGCTACTGCATAGAATCTGAATACAAGGGACCACAAATTGTATTACCTGAATGACTACCAGCTCCTGAGGCAGGGTTAAAACCAGGATAATGAGAGGAGCAGGCCATTGTTTTAACCATTAGACCACCTGTAGCTGCTCACCAAACTCTGTTTCAAAGTGTTGCACGTTGCAAGCCAGGATTCAACATGGCGCTTTTTCATTTGGCAATGCATGGTTATTCCTTACACCTGGGGAGTGTTTTTTCAACCCATATTCTGAAAATATGAAAATAATTCTTATTAGTGAAAGGTATTTTAATATGTAGCGAAATGATTAAACTTACATGAGAACAATACTTTATGTTAGATATTATATACATTAATCCCATTGGTGCAGTATTTTACTTGTCTCAGCATTGTCACCCAGTAAAAGGGACACTAATTAAACCAAAGAGGGAAATCAACAGGTCAAGCTACGGGAAAGACTACAACGAAAAAAACTGTTATTTCCAGAAGAAAGGACCAAAATAATGACTAAAATTTACCTCAGAATGAGCTTGTGTTGTGTGAATTGTCCCCAATACCCGCAATAGCCACTTCATGGAAGACTGAAAACTAAAAAAACATTATATTCAATTTATTATTATAATTAAGTAAGTAAGTAATTTATTTCCAACAGTGTACATACATTCAGGCAACATTCATACATTAATACAGCACACGAGTAAACACATACCAAAAATATATACAAATCATAAAACAAACACATCTGTCAGAGTTGCACAAAGAAAGCGCAAAGCTGATATTAACAATTGCACCAATCAATTAAAAGGAAAAGAACAAATGCAACGAACACTTCACACAAACATCAGACATCACATCATATTAATATAAAAGAAAAGAAACAAAAAATTTATATATATATATATATCTAATAAACAATTGGAATAACAGAAAAGTCAAGTGCAAGGTTGGGGGGGGGGGGGGGCAGAAGGGGGAGAAAAAAGATGGCAAAGTATACACATACACATAAATCAAACAGAAAAAAATTAAATAATTATTATTATGTATTATAATAATCACACATTCATTCATGATAGTTACTTATATAATGGCATAAAAACAGCAAAGAAAAGCATTTGATTTCTAATGATTATTCTACAAGAAACTCCTGATATTCAATGTTGCAAATGCAACAATTGGGTAATACACAGTCTGAATACGAAGAGATTAAATAACTTTTAACATGTTCAGAGAAGGATTTCGGGGATAAGTTCTGTTTAATTCTTGTATCAGGAGTTAGCATGGTACTAATGATATAGTTCAGAGACTGTTTATCTAGATTCGTTCTTGTTGGGAGAGTATATCATTTGATTGTCGAGTCTGTGTTGGTGTGATAAGCTTCTATAGTAGTAAAGAGTATAGAGCCATGAAAGTCGGGTAGTTGATGGTGCAGTTTTTTCCAATATAATTTACAACATTTAAGTTTGAAGATGTCATCGAGTTTCAGAATATTCAACTGACGGAAGAGTAGATCAGTATATATGCTATTGTACTTGGACTTCGTTATTATTCTAATTGCCCATTTTTGGATGATTTTAAGACGTCTGCCAATTTTTTTGGTAGCGTTTCCCCAGGTTAGGATACCATAATTCATATGTGTTTCAATTAGGGAGCTACCTATTGTAATCATTGTTTTCTGGGAGAGTGAGTTTTTAACTTTGGACAGAGCGGCTAAAGTTCGAGTTTTATTTGCCTTTTCAGCCCTAAAACACCAAGAAATTTTACTACAGTGGCATCTCTATGACTTCTAAATAACATAACATTTTTCTTAACAGTGTTTACGGAGAGCTCATTTGTATTGAACCAATTGCCAAATTGCTGTCAAATACTGCATCCTGAAACCAAATTATAAAATGGAATTAAGACAACTTCACTGAGATGTGAAAGCATATTTTGACACAAGTTTTCTGCCATGCGATGATTGTCTTGAAGTTAAAAGCAAAGCTTTAAACCAGTGGAACTCTGTAGTTAAACAAGATCTATCTAAATATGACTTGTAGATTGTCTTACCAGTATATGCATGTCTTGCTTGCCGTCAAAGCCAGAATCCCGAAACCAAGAAACAATATTTTACATCAGTGTCATTATCACTAGCAATAATGACAAATATAAGAATGTTCTAAATACCTTTTTCCTTGTTGCAAGCGCGGTCTGTTCTTCATTTCACCTGTCCCAATTCTATATTCAGCAGTCACGCTTAGCTTAACAGCATGGTTAAACAATTAAGTCACAAATGTTACAATTGTTTGCCTTTAAGGTAATCCATCCACTCAAAACATTTGCTTTAGTGCATACAACTTCGACATCACTGTGTAGAATGTGAATTTAACTGTAATATTACAGTAGACTTACAGTAGAAATACTGCTCAATTAAATACATCTGTACAGTTACATGGGAGTTATTGCGAGGCGTTAGCCGAGCAATAATCCCTTGTCGAAGAAAACAAGGGCATTATCTAACTTATACCGCTTAAGATGTTGCCTATTTTGCAAGACATTTGTTTGCTTGTTAAGCGTTTGCTTGTTAAGTTTTGCCACAACATGTGCTCATATAAGTGTGACCATGTCCTCCCTGCTGTTCTTAGTACATGAGATATATCCCCTTGTAATCCAGGCTTCTGATTGGCTGTGGAAGGCAAACAGTGGTATACTTTTAACTCAGACATGATTTAACAGCCATATCTTTCTAGATACTTAGTTAATTATAAGGTCACACTATGAAGATAAACTCTTAGACTTACTTAAATGGTCAAGAATTTTCTTCTTATTTAAACGATCGTTTACTTTTTGTGTTTTCTTCAGACGTCTAGGCTTGATAAGAAAAGGTATGGCCGAAAAACATGAGGAAATTCAGTTTGAATCCTAACATAAGATTGACATCTTTTTTTTAACAGCTGCTCTTACCAGCTGCTGCAGCCAAACCCACAGTAAGCCAAATCTGTCTGTCCACTAAACTTGATGTAAGTGGCTGCCAGGCTGGTAAGTAAAATAGCAGTCCTGTGTTAAACATCAGCAGACTGAAAGCAGTAATCTGTTACCACCAACATCAATGTCTCAGAAAAAGGGAAAAGTTGTGTTTGAGGAGGTAAAAATAATGATTCCAATAGCTTTTTGTGGTAATCCCCATACTTTTATTGTTTGGCTATATTTATTTGATATCCTATATTTTTCTTATCATAAATATAAACCTAATTTTATATAAAATGTGGTAATCACCATACTTTTATTGTTTGGCTATATTTATTTGATATCCTATATTTTTTTATCATAAATATAAACCTAATTTTATATAAATTAAAAATAAATTTATTTAGATTTTCTATTTAAAAACAACATATTTTTAATTTTTGTTGGGTGTGTGGATTAGGCTTTAAGTCCTGTATTTCTGCACCTTGTCAGCTGCTAATGGGCTAATCAGGACAGGCAGGGACCATGCCAATGAGATGATGGATGAAACAGCCATCCAACTTAGGCTCGACCAGAAACGAACACGGGACCAAGTTGTTGGTAGCGCGCTGAGCTAGGCCCCCACACATTTGACTGAATTACGTGAAGTTTATGTCAAATATCTACAATGTAAATTCAGAAGCTGAGTAATTTTAAGGTTGCCATTATTATTGGGATGGAAACTAGTTACTAAGCACTTATTTTACATAATGACTTTCAAGATAATTTAAACTCACGAAATATATTTTTATTGGGAGGGTTCATTTACTTGTACCTAACACTATTATTTTCTGTTGAGCTGTCGGTCTGTTGTGCTGTATGTTCTGCTGTCTAGGTGTCACTGTCTATCTCTCTTGCAGTCTGTCTGGGGTGCTGTCTGTCTCTTGTGCTGTCCATCTTACCTGCAACCTGGTGGATCAAAATCAATATCCTTCATGTATAGTAGTATTCTTGTGTCCGTCATTTCTGCTCACATCCAAAGGCAGCTTGACATCATATTTGCAATTGCTCCAATCTACACAGAAATACCAGATGCCTTTCCCATAGGATATGGCCCCGTTTCTGACTCAGCCCAACTTCCAGCCAAGCAAAAGGACAGCAAACGTTTGGCAGATGAATGAATATTAAACATCTACGGAATTTTTTTTAAATGCTATGCTTCGCAGCCAGTAGGTAAGCAAGTAAATAAGTAAGAAATTACACATATTTGAGTGCAATATGTGAGGAAATAGCAGATTTTTATTTGCCTGAAACAGGTTTAGATTGACTTTTATCGTAATAGTTGTAACGGGTGTGAAAATTTTTTAAATCTGAATATTAGTATGAATTGTATTTTCACTCACCAACAGGTGGCAATGTGCATTCCATTCTGCCCCCTGCTGGTTTGTATTTGGGTCATTCCACAGAATTGGTGCAACCCCTTGTCTATCAGGTTTGTCTGGTGCTCAAAGTATGACGCAGCTGCTATGTAATGTTGCATAATCTGTGCACATACGGACGCATACAAATTATATGGGTAAAGGCATGATATGCAACATTTTTTTCATTATTAAATTGGTGAAAATACCTACTAGCTAGGGTTCTTGTGTAAAAAAAATAAGCTTCCGTGGTAACCGGCTGTGTATTTGTGGCAACATGGCTTCTTAAGATAATTTGGACATGCTGAATCCAAAAATGGAGGTTGCCGTTTTTTCAAGAACTCCCGGGAAAAAAATCAAAGATGGCCACCAACATTAAATTTCACGTGCCCGTAACAATGGCAGTGGTGCACTTCTGATCAGTGCAGAAGTGAATGCTCAATGACATTGACATGTTGTGATAGCTTAGCATCCATCAAATAATATAATAATCGATTGTGCTTTTTATATGGCTTTGTTTGCGATCAAAAGCAAGTAAACAAGTAGGGTACCTATAATATATAATATATACTATCTATCCAAATGTATTGCATTTTCAACTTGCTGACAGGCATGTGATACATTTTGTTAAACAAAAGAGATAATTATTCTGATTATATATATTTTTATACTACAGTGAAATTACACTTTATGGCCATAGAAGAGTTTCTATAAATCTATACAGTGGGGCTTCTTTGCTGTCATCAGATTTGCTCTAATATAAATGACGTGTAACAACGTCTACAAGAATGATCATAGATATTGTTGCACATATGTACTTAATTATCTAAGTGACATAATATATAAAATAAAAGTAGTAAAACTAATCTAACAATCGAACAATTTGGTAAATAGCCTCATGGAGTATTTATATTCGTTAGTTATACCTTACATTATTTTGGGAGTTAACAATTGGTGACGGCATTTAACCAACAAAAATGTAAGTTATATTCTACTCTGGGTATACAGTTAGTTTCATAAAAAAACGGTCGACTCTAGCTGTCTGTAGCGGCCTATACCTTGCTTTGGTCTAAACATGCTAAAGCCAGCTGCTTCTGTCCACTTCTATAGCTAATAATCGGCTTACATTTATCACCAGAAAAGTGTAAAACATTGGCATATGTAAGAAATTATTCTAATATATCATAAATATGTACTTTTAGATCTAATTTTGAATAGCTAGCTATGACAGCTTTGGCTAGGTTCAATTTGATGGGACGCTTTTTATGAAACTAACTGTATCTGTTAAATATATTAATAATGTGTTTCTGTGACATATTTCTCAACACAGGATTAACATCAAAAGTAACCTCCAATTTCATCACGCTGACCATAGTACCAAGTCAAAAGAGACATATTCCATTCCCCCTCAGAGAAGAGTAAACTTTCCAGAGGTGTTCAGTCAACTTTTTTGATAATTTCAATTTTCTTGGAATTGTTTAAAATAAGAATTTGAATTTGAAATCTCATACAGATATGATTAGCAAAAATATATCAAAGACTTCAGGAACCATGAAAAAGTTAAAAAAATTACTTACCCACAAATGATCTACTTCATATATGGCCTAACGCCCTAATATTGTCACATTTAAATGATGGTATCATAATCTGGGGTGGGTTCAAACATAGATTATTTAAATTACAAAAAGCAGCAATCAGAGTTATTACTTAAAGTAAATACAAGTATGAAGCTGCGGCTCCCATGCAGAAACCCTCCGGAAATAATAAAATGATACAAACTATAATTACATTGGAATTTTGGTCATGAGCTAGGTATTATCTGAACGTTGAGTATTTTGAAGAAAAATAGCTTTGTAGGAAATGGGAACTTCTACACAAATATTCCTATGGAGTTTGTTAAAAAGTCCTCCAAAATCACTGATTTTTAATATTACTTCATGCATGACTGTGACTCACAGGGGACTTTTCTTGCACAAGAATCTACTTCCTCATTGTACATGGACTTTGCAGGTGTACTTGCTATCATCTTGTCTCACATGTTTACAAACTGTATTATATTTCTAATGAAATCATCATAATTAGTCAAAATCATTCGTTTTCGATGCGTTCATTCTTCGCATGGAAAACGCATGTGACACATTTGGCCATGTAGTTACATTTACTCCATGGAAAACTTCAGCAAAACTTCTATGTTCATGCAAATTAAACTGGAGGACGTCATGTGAATCCAGGACTTCTATTGGCTGAACATGGGCTGGGGGACAATTAGACAATTGGGGTCCTGGAATCGCATGACATCGTCTGGACTTTATTTTCTAAGTCTATGTTGCAAATTCAGTTTTGTGTAGAAAAAAAATGTATTTAGAAAACAGCTGGGCAGATGCCTGACAGATGGTAATGATACAAGGCCACACTTGAATGCTATTGGACTTTACTATAAAGTTTGGCCATCTGTAAAGCTGCACGTGTACATCTTGTGTAATACATTCAAATAAGTCTTGTGTGGTTTCTATACCTTTTATTTAATTGCGCATATTTTATATATCAAATCTTGTATACATGTGTCTTACTGTATAAACTACATACAAATGGTGATATTCAATATTTCAGTAGTGGGGGGTGTGCATGCTTACTAAAAAGCTTTCAAATTGCACACACTCCTGACATTAAGAATATATACTGTACTTTTAACTACTCTGTACAAAAAAACTATTTAATATTGCATTTGTGCCAATAGCATCAAGAGAAGGTAATGGTAAAATGTTTTTTTATCCAAAAACAACTTAATGTTAATAAGCTTCAAAACCTTATTTCATCTGTGTGAGTTTATCTCTAATGAAAGATAAGAAAAATCTTACACTAGAAATAAAGAAATATTCAGATTAATAGGCAGTTATAAATCTATACCGATTAAGCTGGGTACAAGTAATTACTGTTCTGTGGCTCTTGGATAAATAAACAAGTAGTAGTCACATCAAATATTCTACTTTCATTTAAGGAAAAAAAATTAACTAGCTCAAAGAAACTCAAATCCATTTTCAACAGGCAATTCCAGATATGGATGAACAAGTTATGCATGCATGCACTGCAAGTAAGGAGCTCAGATAGCCTGTCATGAGAACTATTTATTCAGAATGACATTTTCCTTCAAATCAACTCTAATTTTCATATCAAAACATTATTCTTAATAAATATATATAATGTATGCATTTTCTTATGCAACAAGGTTTCATTGAGCGATTGTTTGTTTTTATGCCTGGATTTATTTTATGATTCACTGTTATACTGTGAATGCAATTAACATTCCATGTAATATGTCGGACAACTGTAATTATTTGGGTCCAATTGCAGTCAGCTATAACCCATTCTGACTTCATGTTAGGCAGAAATTGTTGCCACTTTCGGGACCTGGCGAGTTTGAACGAAGTTCTCTGAAGTAGATATTGCATCATTAAAATAAATACAAAACCTTCATGAATATTTGTGACCAGTTTTCCGACTTATAAATAAATAAGAAATCAACCAGAGGAATTATGACTGGTGTGGGGCTTAGGCCCATCGATCATTTGTGACCTTCACATTTGATCCACTGTCATTTATAAAATGTGCATTGCTGCTACAGTCATTAAACAAACAACATTAGGCAATATCCGAATACTCACTGACAATTATATTATAGGTGTAAATATTGAATTGCCCAAAAACATGAGCACCAGATATTTGGGGAGCAATTGGGAATGACAGCATAGTAAATTTGTACATTTATAGTTTGCGTTTTATATGGAAAAGCTGAGTAAACCATCTGTTCTGATATTGGTTATCATTATTAATGGTAGTGCAACGATTGGCACGCTGTATTTGTTGATAATACTTGAATTTACTTACTTATCTTTTTCCTGCGGCATGCCCAACATGGAATGATTACGATGATTACTCCACCTGTGCCTCCCCCAACATATGCCCCATAAGGGCCACTGCCCTCTGAAATAAATAAACTAATGATCTCACAAGCAGCTTGCACTTCCAAATATGTAGGTGCAATGGGGGTGGCCTGAAATTTGACCCGAACTGTATGTGTACTTTCCACTGCACTTACCAACAACAACAACAAAATATATATATATATATAATCGTACCTGATTCTTCATTAGTGTAGCCTAAATTGGCCAGACTGAATTCTTCTTTTGAGCCGCCGAACTTTGTCAGACCTACGAGCGAAGAAATTTTAAGTATCATACGTTTTATGAATTTCCCTCCATTTCGAGCTGATACATGGCACCTGCGACACAGACTCATCCATGATGATTATTGTCGAAGCAGGTCATATCTATTCATGTCTTTAATTATCGCCATTTGTGTGGACTTCAATGAAAGGCAAGGTGCCTAGAGTATTTAATATAATTTAATTGAATATTTGTTGTTGGGCAGCCCTTCAGTGACCTTTGAAGGGTTGCCTACCGGTAATATGACCTTAGAAGGGTTGCGGGTTTGAACCCCCAACATGGCATCGAGGAGTTGTGCAAATCCTTATCAATGATTGCCTCAACCCACCCAGATGCTATGGGTACTTGGCATAAGGCACCCACGGTGATGGCACTGGTGTGAGCTCTTAAGCCCCTGTGGTTAACCCCGTTCCCAAGGCTGAATACTCCACAGGGAGTTGAGAAAGACTCTGGATTGACCTGCCAATGGGTGTAATTGTAATGTCTGTTGAAACTGCTTGAGTAGCGATTCTAAACTGTACTGCCTACATTTAAATTTTTCAGTCAGAATTTCGTCCTCAGAAATAATATTATATGTCTTAAAACGCGTTTATGCTCTTGTTATCTTCTGTATGTGATATTTGATAATCAATATCTATGATTAGATGCATTGTATCATAGTCCTCAAGAGCATTGTTTTGTTGAAAAACAACATTTATCCGCATTGCCGCTTAAACAACCCCATTAAAAGATATTTCGATATAGAATAAAAATATATATCGGTGTGTCAGGTTGTGAATAAACATGCAAAAAGTGTCAGATAAATACGGTGTATGCCTTGCCAATACAATTATACAGTAAAACCATTGTATTTATACTGCATTAGAAAAATTAATGCAATATTGCAAATTTCAAACGCGAGCCATAATAATTGAAAGTCTATTTACGATCTTCAGAGTCCTCAAGAGCATTGTGTTGTTGGGTGTGAACAGTATCGTGGACAGTGAGATCAGGCTTGAAGTCTTGCAATTCGTCTGCTGTTAAATAAATTGCATATAACAGACTTATGATGTGCAAAAGAAATGCCTAATGGAAAGCGGTTAACCCCAAACAGCAATTAAATTAAATTCAAATTACACCTTTACTTTCTATTCTTTATACCTTAACATTGAACCTACTGGCCTGCCGACCATTATTTAACCTTTACAGGTTACAATAAACACATGCACATTATTTCATATTCACACATATATTCACATTGCTTGTGGATACCTTCATGTGCATTCATGTTGATTATTTTCACCCTCACTCCCATTCAAATTAGACTCGGATTGTTTATGAATACCCTCATTTATATTCACATCAATTATGTTTACCTCATTCGCGCTCATTGTTCGTGTTTACTGTCATTTACATTTGCGTTGGTTATAGATAACCTGATGAATATTCACACAGATTATTTTCTGGGATTCACATTGTTTATGGTCACCCTTATTTACATTACATATAATCATTCACAAGTAGAAATGAAACAGCTTATGATCCAAAACGAACCTTCAAGATACTTAGTGCCATTTCTTTTCTTCCCTGCAATGACAGAAAAGTGAGAGGCTGCAAGAATTCTTTATTAACATTGCATTGGACAATGCTCTTTAAATAGAGACATGAATTAATGTCGACAGTTGCTGGACCTGTGTGTGTACTTACCTCCTTCGAAAGTGGGCCTTTTCGAATTCAGTGTGGTCAAAATGGCCTTGTTAAATCCATTGCGGTCAGTGTGGGCATCTGGCAAAAAATGTATAGCCAAAATAACTTTATGATACAGTTAATTTTAATTAAAAATGGTTGTCAAATTGAACCTGATGCTACCTGCCACTAAACAGAACTGTCTGGCTATAGCTAGCCACTTAAAGCCGGATCTAAAAGTTATTTGTCATTTTTGTTGAAAAGATGCATGTCTATTTTACATATAAATTTATGATATATAAGATAAATATCTTACATTTACCAAGGTTTATATATTTTTTCAGTGGTGTTAGACATAAGCTGACTATAAGCTAGGAGTAAACGGAAGCAAGGCTTTAGCCAGTTATTGCTACAGCCAGGAACACACTGCAGATTGCTACAGCTGTCTAAAGACGACCATATATTATGAAACCAAGGAAACTATGTATTCTCCTTGTTGAAACTAACTGTAATACACAATACAATACTATGTGATAGAGCATCCCCAGATTGCAACATAATTGAAGCTACTTTCCATGTAAGACCAAATATTTCAGACTAATTTATTTTTACCATAAGCCGACACAACACAGAATTTCAATGTCTTTTCAGTATCACAAGAAATACGGATTTGTGTCAATACTCCATGTTTGTTCACCAATATTTCAAAATGTTTGAAATTTATCCTTTGCAATAAATGCTTCAATGTGTAATATTCTACAACGGCTTCAATCCCCGCCCAGGCACTCTTAAGGAGCTACATCACAGCTGGATGTTGATCACATGAGACGTTAAATTGGAGGCACCTTGTACTCGGTGTCTATGTTGAGGCAAGTAAAAGACCCCACCCATGGGTAAATATGTAAAATGGTGTGGACTCCAAGCCTTATCATCTCATCATTACATCTGGTCATATAAGCTGACTAAGTCTTAGACCCAGTAGCATTGAGACAAGACATTGGCATGGACATGATCGACAATGCATTGTTAATATTACTGGAATTAGAAATTCTTTTACGCAAGGCTCTGTTCTACTGCTCAAATCTGAAATTATCGAAGTCATTCCTATGCGTTGCTTCAAGCTCTCCCCGTCTCCCCGGTCCCTGCAAAAGCTGAACAACCCTGTTAGTTGCAATTTAGTTTGCATAAATATTGTTTTAAGTCTAAATAAAGCATATCTATGGAACTAACTGCACTGTTCCGTTAAATTAGTTCTCTGAGAATCGTTAATGTGTGAGGAAAATATACCATATTGTACTTCAATAATATATCATTGAATTTTAAATTGCAGTCTTCGCCATACCAGTGTCAGCAGTGTCAGAATTTTCGGGTTTTTCCAGTATAAAGCTGCTGCTCCCTTGAAGAAACCCTGCAGGTAATGAAAATATACTGTAGTTATATTGATATTGAATTGCAGTCATGGACGAGGTATTCTCTCAAATGTTGAGGTGGGGGGAGGGGGGGGGGGGGTTATAAATAGACTCTGCTCTGTGGGGCTGAGGAGATATAAAATAGCTTGCAATGCTCTCTTTTTTTCTTTTTTTTGCAAAGAAGCCAACCGGCTTTGTTCTATTGTAATGAAGTGGGTTGGCAAATAGTTACATGTATAACCGCAATTTATTTTGAATAAAACCTTACCTGCTGTAATGAATGAGGAAAAATATTAAATAGTTATGCATGGAACATAATTTTAATGGGTTAGCAGAAAACTGCATCTTTTTTATCATTTCTAGAAGTGGAGTTCTGCTATTTCCCACTTTTGCCTGAATTGATATTACGTACAAATCCCTGTCTCTGCCAGGGACCCTCGGACCCTTGGGATATCACACACAACTAACCCAGGCACTCAACATTGGCCAATTAAAAAACAGACAATTTGTCGGACAGTTATATAGCCTGCCATGGGACAATTAATTTTTTTTGCCAGTAATTTTTGGTGTCCCGCGTGATTTAGCGGACACTGAACCGTGTAAATAAAGTGGAAGATCAACAAACCACAACCAGAACCAATCAATATTAACCAATATCAACTGATGACAACAATAATATTTCAATCATTTACAAACGTGTATGGATTTCAGTGCCTATCCAAGTGATTCTTGAATGAACTTGGGGTTTTTGATTATACCACCTGCTGTGGCAAACACTTCAACATCTCCCATTCGTTGTAACTAAAGCCCTTGAATCCAGTTCGTGAGCGGCATTTCTCTGGATTTCTTCTAGTTGTCTAATATCAGCTTGGATGGAATATCTTCCAGTAGTGCCTTTTGTTGGCAATCAAGGTAATCGGGGATCTGACCTTAGTATCCCGCCTTTTCCTTTCAATGATTCAATAAGAGTGTCAATTGTTTGCCTCCGCCTACAAGTGTCTGTTTCGTAGGCAATGATGGATTTATGGTCACCAAGTTTAATCTTAGCCGTGAGATTACGGATTCCCCCTGCGTTAACTAAGATGTTGGGGTTTACCTTCTGAATTTCACGTTCTGCACATTCACCAAGATGCCTGAGTCTTCCACCTGGCAGGATTTTTGTTTTAATGAAAGGCGTTTCTTCGGTGAAAATTCTTCTTACAAGTTTCAGCCTCTCGAATCAGTAAAGATTGCAATCAACACTTAAAACCGTTTTCCCATGGGTACGTGTTGTGAATTATTCTGCAAATTGCCCTTCGATCCACATCGGCACCAGCGACACATGTAGCATGTCGTCCACTATATTGCTCTGCCGCAGGTGCTGAAATCTATTGCTGTCAAATTAACCTTCCGTCCTCTGTCAGAGCATGGGTTTTCTTTTTTACTGTCCACGAAGTTTGCATATCCTCATCTCTACCAGATGTAATTTAGTCTTCGTTAGAATTCAGTTGTTATCTTCCATACAATTTAATTTCCATCGACACACGAGCAGTTCATCCTGCTTTTCTGAACATCCAGGCTCTTAAATGACAGATTTACAACACTTGAAATTGACAAGAAATACAACAGCATACACCCAGTACTTTGTTAAATTTAAGCAGTGACATCCCAGACCGCGCGGTCGGCACAAAAAAAAAATGGCAACCCTCGAAATAAGTTATTGTTTTCTTCATATTTTGAAACTAACCTGGTCATATCCAACCTAATGATAATGAAGGTAACCCTCTGAAAGTCAGCTACTAGGCCGTGATGATGCCTCTTTCAGACATTGCAGGCCATTTTAGCTTAGCATCCCTTTTCATGAACCACGTGTTTTGCTACTGGTTGCTGTTAATTTATAATTTCCTGTAACATGTTGTTGAATTGCGTGGGCGAAATGGTCTAGAACATTGCAAAGAAGACAGGTTACATTAAGAAGGCTAGACCATGCCTCTGGTGAGGATTTCTTTGCAAGAATGAGGCTTTCTGCTAAATCGGTTGGCCAAGAGGGCGGTAGATGGTGACAATGCCCCACCATGATGACATCATGCTGAGAGCAATAGGTGTTTTTCGTAGTTATATTTATCCAAGTATGACACTTTCTATCTCTAAACGTTTCTCTCTA
Organism: Alitta virens; assembly: GCA_932294295.1. NCBI lineage: Eukaryota > Metazoa > Annelida > Polychaeta > Phyllodocida > Nereididae > Alitta > Alitta virens. The sequence goes on along the minus strand of OW028578.1, from coordinate 21,987,182 downwards.
TGATTAACTTTGTATGTATGACATTGTATGTGAACCATATAAAGAAGTACATAATGTATTGCGGCCAATTCCCGCGCATAATATGTTGTGTTGAGATATGGAGTCTATTTCTTGGTGTAATTCCACTAGTTTTGATCTTCACACAAAAATTGTCACTATTAAACAACTGTTAGACAGGATTCTCCTCATGCTAAACCTGAAAATGATTTGATTGAAATCTTGCTAACCTAAAATGTACAAATGAACAAAAAAGTTAACACGCATTTATAATATAGATAGAAGAAAAGCTTAAATATACTCACCAAGAACAAGAAAGAGTAGAAATGGTTGAACTATAGGAGATGACATTTTTCTGTAGAAGTTAGCACTGTGCAAAATAACATACGATTTAAACTAGCATGTTTACCACCTGGCTCAGAATGTACAATATACTCTTCAAAAAACAAAGCTGCACGCTCTACTGTGACTAGGGCGAACTCAGCAGACCAGAATGACAAGGAAGTTTAATGTGCGGCCAAAGTAGTATGTACATGTATATTATATATTTCAGACAAATTCATTGACTTGGAAACCAATCTCATAGACTTGAAAGTTAAGCTCCAGGCCCCGGTTTCATGGAACTTGTGAGTCTGGATCCACTTGAGTCTCGAGTCTGTCTCTTTAAAGGTCTCAACGGAGTCAAGTCTCAAATTTGAGCTGAGACCGGTTTTTTAGAGCATTTTGGACTACCCTGGTGGTGGCCTGGTGGTGGCCTCGTGACACTTTTGAATTATTATTAGCGTTGTCACACATTTAAGTAAAATAAGATGCTTTTTTGCGCCTTAGTGTAAAAATTCAGTCTAGAGTAGACTAATCAATATCTCGGTCTAACCATAGAGCTTTATAGCTCTATGGTCTAACATTGTTATGATGTTTCAAGCCAAAAAAATATTATTCAGAAAAACAATCTTGCACTTAATTTTAAAAATAGTATGTTAAACTAACAAGATTCCCATGAAAGTATTTGAACCCAGTTCTTTTTGATTAGAGGACAGATGTCTTACCAACTGAGCTAACCTGCACTTGGCTCATGGGTGACTAGTCTGGTCATAACCAATGCTGACAATTTTACAATAGATTGAATAACTTAAGTTGTTTTAACTTAATAACTGTCATTTGTTGAGTTGACATAAGCTACATAACCTGACTCAGCTGATTACAATGGAACAAGCTTAATCATTTACACTGTAAGCCAACACAACGAGCCGGGTTTAGAGTGCACATTTATACCAGTAACATACCATCACCAGGTCTTCAATATTTCTAAAAAAAATACAGCTATGATGTCAGCATTGGTTTTGAGATCGACATAACATTACTTTGAAGGCTAGCTGTTATTTTGTCTGTAGTTGGTCTGTCTGAACTGAAAGGTCATTTTGCATACTGAATGAGCTTCATGGCGACTGGGAGCCTCAGTTTTTGACAGATTATAGCTTTGCCCTATAAGCATATTTTGTATCTTAAAAGATGTTCTGCTGATTCAACATGCATAAGCACTGCACTAGAATGAATGCAACCATCTAATTTCGCACTGAGTGTGTAATGTCATTTACCTAGCGCCATTACCATGTGTTTCTAAAGTATTCAGCTATTGTTTAGTGTAATCATACAATCAGGTCATTCATTGCAATTGATGATTGATGGCACAATAAGATGATGCGACCAAACAACGAATTGACTGTCTGTCTGTCAATTATGAAATGCAATCAATAATTGTTTGCTTTTATTAGCAAATCAATGAATTTGTCTGTAAAAGTTACTTAATAATCAACCATGTGTTATTATCGACTGTCTGCCGGTTTTAAGCTGCAGTATTTTGCACTTATGTTTATTGCAAAATGTCAGCTCATGCAAATTAAGGCAACTAATGGATTTTCCTTGCAGTGTTACAGATGTGTTTAATATTTATGATGAATGCGCAAACTTCATGGTTTTCCTCCATAAAGAAGAAACATTGGAGGACACTGGAGGACTTTTCAGGCAAGTACTCAATTGTCGTGCATTTAAACAGTCTAATAACACGATTTAATTTCAAAATGATTACACAACGTTTATGGCAAACGCAAAGTTTATTTGATGCGCGCGCGCGCACGCACGCACGCACGCACGCACGCACACACACACACACACCTGATGCATTTTCTCAAAGTTGTAGTATTATAAATCACTATATCAAGCATATAGTCTTTAGAAAATATGTCAACTGACCCGTTTTATACTGAATGACATCGGGTTTTGTCGTATCCGCTACAATCAGATGTTTTGGACATTTGCATGTTTACCTCCCTTGAAAGCCAAGGGTGGGTGGGTGGGTGATTCGGGCTTTACGTCCTGTATTTCTGCACCAGTTGGGCTAATTAGGACAGGCAGAGACCATGGCAATGAGACGTAGGATGAAACAGCCATCCAACTTAGGCTCGACCGGGAATCGAACCTGGGACCCAGCGGTTGGAAGCCCAGAGCGCTACCTCTGAGCTAGGCCCCCGCCCTTGAAAGCCAAGGACTCCTCGTGGCAAGGGTGGTTGCACGCTGGATGAAGACCTAGAACCCCAGTGGCCAACACAGGACTCTGAGCAGTGCACACTGTCTAGCTATGCCTAGCTAGCCCTCCCTACACCTGGTGCTCCCTATACCCAGTGCTCCTTAATTGTCTTTAAACATAATTCTCACCCACATGCACACTTGAATATTTACATAAAGTGGGTAAGCCTAAAACCTGTGGCCTAATTGACTGTATATACGTCATTTAAAATGGAGGCCGTAAACCTCAGAATGTAGCATGTATTTAAAAAGACATCAGAATCTGATTTCTTGGTTTTATCTTAGGATGCATTGGCCGTATGCACAAGGCTTCATTGTTTTGTGTTTTCTTCGCTTGGACAGAGCACATTCCTCATGTGACACAAATGCTCATTTTCAATCCATAAGTCGTCTGAGGATCACCAAGAATGACACCGTTCCACCCGGGATAATATTTTGCTCACCAAATCTGACAAAAGGACATTTTCCAATGCACAAAGGCAGTGTCCTTCACAAGCCATATGTCGTTGGGTTTTACAAACGAGATTGGATTTGGTCCCAGTTGTGTTACTTCAAGAAGATTGAACCTGATTGGACTGATGTATCCACCCTTAGTGGTGGAGTTTTGCACACCATTGGTAAGTCCCATATATACATATAGACAAGATCAATTTCGTTTACTTATAAGCTGCTTAGGAAAATCGTATTGTAGAACTAAATTCTTGGACCACTGTACCAGTATTAGAACAAATAACATGTACACCTAAACTTGTATTTATGTGTATCAGCAAAAACATTCTGTTAATTTTGTTTGTAGCGATGTTTATGTCTGCAACTTAGTAATATGGTAGTAAAAAGAACTTCTCTTCAGTCTTTGTAAATCACAATAATGTCATGCCTGAGTTTAATCAAACTTGCAATGATATATTGGACACTTTCTCGTGTAATACAAGAGACACTGTCAAGGTTGTAAGGAAACATTTTCACGTCTGTTCTAACTAATTAATAGCAAAATACGTGTTTGTAGTTACCACCAAGTGCCAGGGATGGATTAGCCCCACCCCTGTGTATTCTGTGCATTTTGGAGAAAAAAGGGATATTTTCCTAAATTTTTGCATGCAAATATTCATCACAGCAGGACTAAGGAATAAGTACAATGAACACACAGTCCTCCCGAATAAATACTGGGGTTAATGCAAATTTAAAAAAAAAATCTGCCAACACAGCATTGAAGTATATATGGTGTAACCTTTATGTTACAGCGAAATTCATAGAGATGGAAACCACGCTCAGAGACTTGGAAGCTAAACCCCAGATGATGTCAATGATGTCATGTGAACCCAGAACTCCCATTGGCCAAGACATTCCCTCAACCAATCAGCTTGCATTCACATGACATAGTTTAGCTTCGAAGTCTGAGATTGTTTCAAATTAAGTGAGTGAATTTTGCTGTGAAGCAAAAAAGTAAAAAATTATGTTCGGAATATTTTGAGATATTTCGCTTTGACATTTTTGATTTATCACACCCCAGAGAACTTTATGATAACCAGGTTTAGGTGAAGCCATCCCTGCAGTCTGACAAGTTACCAAGACAAGATGGTCATGCAAGGAAAGTCTAAATTTACTGGAATATGACTTTAAAATCCAAATACATTGAATTTACATCAATTGACACTCAACAGAGAAGAAACTTTCTTTGTAGCCTTGAAATGATCCTGCATCATTACATAAAGAATATAGTTGTTAAAAGAAAAGTTAAAATATCTTAAAAATGATGGCTCCATGGTTAGCTAATACAGATGTTGCTGACGTTGTGGTTAGAGAAAGTCTAACTGTGATGTTTGTAATACACAAAACCAAAAAGGAACTTTCTTCAATACAAAAGGACCGACTTTAAAAAGTCAGCTTGAAAAAATTCAAAGTGGTCAATTTGAATTCTACGTAATTATTACTGGGATAATAGTATCCTTCTTTACAAGATCTAACCCTCCTAATTTATCTTCCTCCATATTCTATTGGCATAATCATATATTGACGCTTGACCGCAATGAATCTGTTGTCTTTAATTGGTGTCAATCCCTGGTTATAACTGCCCATCTGCTGTAAAGGGAAATGAACACAAATCGATGAAATGCATGAGCAGTCTATCAATTTCATGTACACTAGGTGCCTGACAGCACAATTGTTTATAGACTTGTTGACATTAATAAAAATGAATAAAATTTCTCTGATGTTATCCCTTGCCATATTTTAGTTTTGCTCTACTTGTAAGATTAGCTTAGAAGGTTTCAAGTTTTACCTCAAGAGACTGACAATTGAGGCAGTGGTGATTGTGTCACAGAAAGTTGTTATGTAATATATTATGTCAATTATCCCGCAATCAATAGAACATTTATGTATTAGTATATTCAATACTAGAATTTACTTTCAATTTTATCTGTTAACCCTGCTTAATACATTTCATATTTTCGCTAATCTAGACTACACAATATGGCGACCAAAGTTTATAATCAACCAATGTATATGAAATTCTCAAAACTATGACGTCGCGCCTTTGAGTCTGGAGTAATATTTCTTCCCCTGGCCTATTTAATATTTTCTTTTTATTCCCGTATTTTTTATTTAAATTTAACTTCTCAGCAGCGGCTATATGCATTCGAGAAGGAAAATTATATATGTACAATATTATTGTGAAATGTATGGCAGTAAACAATAAACCCCAATGCACAAAAGATTTGTTTGCTGGAAAACTTTTGCCTGTCGGGCCTGTTCTACCATCATTACTCGCATTAATTACAGGTTATTTGACTTGCCCGTCTGGATTTGAGCAAATGAACTTATACTGCTACAACGTCAATCGCACGGAAGACACGTTTGACCAACACAAACAAAGCTGTGCCGAGCAAGGTGGCTACTTGGCAGCCATCACAAGTAGCCATGAAAATGTATCTGTCAGTGATTACTTAGGAGGTGACAACATTCAGTTTATAAGATCTTTTTGTCATTATAAAGGGCTATTATATATTATCTGGTCCCAAGAGTCTATTAAACTGATGATCATCAGTATAGTTTGTTAAATTGTTCAGAGGTTGGTATACTAAGAAAAATTTTGAAAACCCTATCTTTTTTTCTTTCAGCGCAATACTTTGATAATCCTTGGATTTGGATTGGTCTTGAAGACACTGTAGGGCAAAATAACTTGCTTGATTACAAATGGGTTAAGGACAATTCTGTGATGGGCTTCTCTAACTGGAATGGCTATGAGCCCAACAATGATACGGGAAATGAGACATGTGTGATGACCAATGGAGCATCTAGTAGACTCGGAAGATGGTTTGATACTGTGTGTGATGAGAAGAAACCTGCACTATGTGAGGCAGAGGTACCAAATTTATGACAGGCATCTACTTATTTATTTGTTGCACTGTCTAAACAACCCACAACTGACCATGTGATGTTCGTAAGTGTGGGCTCAAAGCAAGCAGTAAACACTAGATCAAACTAGTCAGGCTTGCACGAGCCTTTTAATAGAAACTTCCATACATGTCATATGTGAAATGCAGTCAGTTTGATTGAATAAACTATCACTGCACCAGTTCCATGTTGGAATGAAGCTTTGTTCACTGAGGCCACAAACACAGATAAACCAAATTTATAGACCACATTTCAAAATGAAAAGAGAAAAACTTATAAGAACCCGTCGGAGGTGGCAGTTCCCTTCGTTTTTTGGTGTACATTTTGAAGGCATCTTATGGTACATGTGATGGGTGTACATACAGTAAATTATATTTGGAACTGAGAAATACCCTCCACACTCGAGTGAATTTTAATTTGTCTACACAAAGATAATTTCAAGAATTTGTTTTATAAAAAAAAAGGGGGGGGGGGTCTGCGTTGTTCGGCAGGGGTATATTGGACAGCTGCTAAGTATTTTGGATGGCCCACCGTTGCAGTGGGATTTGGAAAAAATTAAGATTTTTCCTTATCCCATAAACTCCCGTGTTAGACTCCTCACCAACTGGTCATGCTATAATCTCATCCCACAGCTATTCAGTACTGTGACTATGATTGTATCATGCATCCAATTATATCGGGCATGTTATTTCATTTTCCAGTTGCAGAGCCCACAACTTTACTATCAAATCTGAAGTTTTCAATTAGTGTTGAGCCATCAAATTGCAGCAGCATACTTTTGAAGTCGCCCCCAGGAGTGGACAGCGAGTTTTCGATTTTATTCAACAAAGCGAAGAATTAACACTATTAATGTTATTTCACTGCAAAATGTTTGTTTCATTCTATCTTTTTCAAAGGAATGCTTTATAATTGAATATGCAGTACATTGCATCAGAAGCCCAGCTGTGTATGTAACTCATGCTTTTTATGTTCTATGTTTAAATAAATACATGTACATTTTATCCAATTATTTTATATAACCTCAATTTTATGTCATTGTATATAACCTTTTTTCCTCTGTACATATCGTCTCATTGTCATTTTAGTCGCAGACAAGCTTTTATGCTTATTTTACTTGTTCATTGATAACCAACTTTAAATAAAGAGTTATCTTATCTTATCTTATTAGATATGTTTCTATCATGGGATGATCATTTATTGGAACAATAAAACCAATAGCAATGCTAAAAATGATTTAATCAGTTCCTCGTATATATTGATATTCGTTAATTACTTTATAAATAATCAGGACCCTTCTATAAAACATCAACCAACATTGAGCCATAACGGCATATTCTTCGAAAATGAGTCTGTCAATCAGTTCCATCAATGGATTTATTCTGTCTCTGAATCTTTATTTCTGTCTCTCTCTCTGCTTCAATTATGTTGCAGTGTTATTTGGGATCTTATCTCGGCATTCTCCTGGCTAGACGTGTCTAGAGAGACACTTATCGGACCGGGTGTGGGATCATCCAATTGTTTTGGTTTACAATGTTGTAACAGAACACTGCTGACAAAAGCCATTAAAGAGTTGAAAGTGCACTACCAGTGCTGGGAAAAGAAGGTGCAATGTCAACGAAAATGACGGTTACCCAGATGACATCATAGTTGATTGTGATATCATAGAGCATTACAACTGATCAGTGATCTTGCACATACTTCCCCCGTGGTACCCTGAGATTACAACTGAATTATAGACTTACAACTCAATAGAGGCACTATGATCAACTAAGTTTAGAAAGTATAATGATGTCATCACCCAATGTGTCTTGCCAAATTGAATATCAGAATACATTGTATTATAATAACCAATAAACAATGTCCAACTGAATCTACCATCCAACTGATCTGAATGTTACTATGGTGCATTTATAACATATGTCGGAGCCGCAATGTTAGATGCAGGCAGACGGTAAACATTGGCCGAGATGAGAGTGCAGATACAGTCATCTTCATGCATCTGATATCCAAGACATTGTGGTGATTGGAGACAGATGATGGAGCAATAACTTTCTCTGCATGTGATTGCAGTTTTGTTTTCCATGTGTGACGTGGCTATGTTGTTCAGATCCAAATTTCTCTCTTCAAACTGAGAGAATGGTGGATTGTATTCATCTGAAAAATGAAGTGAACATCTTTAACTCTGTACGTTATAGTATTTTGCATAGTATTAATGCAATAAATGTTATGTATACACTATTCAGTGACCAAATTGCATACTATGGCAGTGTTAACTTTGGAATTCATGTACAAAGTAGTTTAGTTCGATCCGTATATCAATAGAATTTCTGCTTAATGGATTGTATGTGTTAGAAAACAAGTTACATGCATGTTATAAATCAAAGCCCTATAACCACTTCATTATTAAGGCCAGTGTTTTCACTTATATGTGTTTATCATTAACTAACTAAAACATTTACCCGGTGCACAATGCCTAATGGATGCCCAAGTCTTGCATCGGCAGATGTATCCGTTGATAAAATCTACACAAGTTCCATCTGGACATGGGTTGCTGGCACATTCATCTATCTCTGGATTAAAGCAAAAATAAAGACAGAATTACAACGGCACCTGGTTGAAAACCTTGTACGAGCAACTATCTTTGAACATGAGTAAAATGAAGCCTCCGATATACATTGCTGATGCAGGCCCCTTCCAGGGCAATGGAATGTCTTCTTGAACACACAGGCCGGGAATTTGATTTGAATTACATTCATATTTAATCAGCTTTTTTTGTTAAATTGTTATATCTGGTCACAAAATTTCACAAAATATATCCGTAGGTGAGATATCGTCCCAACATATATTACATGTCCACAAAGGTTTCAATTCACAGTACCAGTTTAGTTGAATTACTTATTTAAACAATCATATTACCAGTTTCGCAGCGGACACCTGTATAGCCACCTGCACAAGTACAAGTGTATGCATTTACAGCATCAATGCAGATTCCGTCATTCAGGCATGGATTACTACTGCATTCATCGATATCTGCAAATACAAAAAAAAAAAGGAAAGAAAAAACTTGAATGTTGAATTTGCTTTTAATCAATATTTACCATCTTTAGATTGGTAACACGCGTTAAAAAAACTCACTCGTTTCACAAAGAAGGCCAGCAAAGCCTGGTGAACAGATGCATGAATAGCCGTTCACGGCATCAGCACAGCTGCCTCCATTCACACATGGTGAACTGGCACATTCGTCAATATCTGGCAAACATAGAAACAAGAAAGATTTTAGATGTTATTGGTTTGAGTTGTCAAAACTTGGCCATGGATTCTTTAGGGCAGGCAGCAAGGGACAAAGTCTTTTAATCTTATAACGACATGATCAATTAATTCTTAATTCGATCTTCTTTCATTTTATGACAGTTTTATCTCTACTAGACATTGTTATAATGCGAGAATAATCTCTAAGAACTGCACGTGCAACATATCTCGATACATACCTACCCAACCAAAGCCTAACCGTCCTACACCCTAACCACTACACAACATTACACAAAATTAATAAACTGGGATAGTCAAGCCACTTTAAGAAAGTCATACAACGTTACAATGTAATTCATATATGTTGATGCATTGGTGCAGTGAAACTCACTGGATGTCTTGGTCTGTGCTATATCAATCATTAAATGATGACAGTTACATATAGAAGTGGTATGAAATTAAAAAGGAGATCAACCATGTCTTTTAGCCATGAGTTATTATATTATCAAATATATAAAAAACTAAGGTGCCATTTTTCATTCGTATAAAAAAATTGGGAATCAAACTCTGGCTACTCTCACATCAAGCAGGTATGCTAAACATTACTCCACGGATGCCATTGCTCCTGGTGTTGATTTGAAAGGATCTCAATAAAGCAGCAGTTTTATTTTTAGTTTCCATTATTAGCTGGCCTGTAATCCATGGGCTTGCAACGCCATTTATGGTGGGTCATACAGCTGACCTCACAGTTAGCTCACACTGAACTCACAGTAGTGAGGGGCGGGGGCCTAGCTCAGAGGTAGCGCTCTGGGCTTCCAACCGCTGGGTCCCGGGTTCGATTCCCGGTCGAGCCTTAGTTGGATGGCTGTTTCATCCTTCATCTCATTGCCATGGTCTCTGCCTGTCCTAATTAGCCCATCAGGTGCAAAAATACAGGACGTGTAGCCCTAATCACCCACCCACCCACTCACAGTAGTGAGATCACCACATGACCTCAGCATGATTTAACCACGATGTTGTCATGTGTGACATCACACGATGTGTGTCTGGTGAGGTCACAGTGACTATGACATAAGCTCACTTCTTGACTGGGTAGGCCAGTGTTTTTTGTCCCTTTGGTAATGTTTCGATGATATTCCTCTAAGTATACAAACAGTTAGCTTCAGCGAAAGGTATTGGTGATGCCTGTAGATTTGAACAGATGTTGTGAAAATTAAACAAAAGAGTGAGAAATTACGCTTAGTTGTACCAAATTAAAGTAAAACTTACCAGTTTGACAATGTTTGCCTGAATAACCAGAGGGACAAGTACAAGAGTAACTGTTTAGCTGATTCAAGCATGTTGCTCCATTTACACAAGGTGAACTGCCACATTCGTTGGTATCTGAGCAAGAAAGTTCAATAAACAACTTATTTTTAATGCGTTGATGACATGAAATATTATGCCCAATGGTTGCCCTGAAAGTAGTAATGCCAGACTTGAAAAATGATGAAGTGACAAAAATGAAAAGGAGAAAACAAAATATATATATATATTGTGGCACAAAGAAAATAAATGAGTCAGTGACACATAGAAAGGATAAAAAAGAGAAAAAACAAATAGTAAAATAAAAAAAGCATTCATAAAAACGATGACATACAGAGTAAATAGTATAATTGTATTATTGCATAATCAACATTTTGTATCAATTATTTAAGAACAGAAAATTTATACAAAATAATCTAAATTTATTATACTGCTAATCTTATTCAAGTATATTCATAGATATTTATATTATACATTGTACATATTGTACATACATTGCTCTTCTATTTCATGTATATTTACCTACATCTGAGAGTTGTGTCAGCCCTTTAGAAAATGCTGGCAAATTACACAACAGATTGCTACATTGCAAAAACATCAACAGATCAAACAGTTTGTTAAGAATTAAGGCATTTTAAGGAAACTTTGTTGACAGTTATCAAGTTTCAGAATATCAGCTATCTAATATATCAGTGCAATAACCTTTGTGTTTACAAACATTGCTACAATGCTGGAGTCAGCTGATCTAGGATACATGTAAAAAAATATATATTCACATTTATTAACAGTTTGTAGAATAAACTATTTTCATATCTGATTCAGTGATTTATATTTTGCAAAAATAATACTGGTTTTACGTCTCATATTTTTGCACCAGATGAGGCTGATTAGAATAAGCAGGTGCCAAGACAATGAGGCGAATGATGAAGCACCCTTTCAAAAACCCAGTGGTTGGCAGCCCAGTGTCCCATCCCCTGCTCTTACCTGATTCACAAGTGGCTCCATAATACCCAGGTACACAAGAGCAATTGAACCTGTTGATATCGTCAATACAAGTTCCTCCATTGAGGCATGGGTTGCTGCTACATTCATCTGTGTCTAAAAAATGCCAAAAGAAAAAAATAATAATAATATTGTGTTTTTCTTCATATATTGATGTCTTGTTCATGTGTTGTTCATGTGTTTCTTTCTTGAAATGAATGTTGTTATTTTCTTCCTACTGCATTGTTATTAATGTTACTGATCACGAAACTAAGAGACCATTGTGGTTGTTACATCCTCTTAATGTAATGCAACTTAAATTGGAAGTTTCATGAAATAGAAATAGAAAAAAAATCATAAAAGATAAGAAGAAGATATTTAACAGTTTCACAATGGGTTCCAGTAAATCCAGCATGACAGTTACAAGTGTACGTGTCGATGCCATCAACACAAGTTCCATTCAAACACGGATCACAGGAACATTCATCAATATCTAAAAGTCATGATGAATAAAAAATCTGTCAAGATCTGTAACACAGTTGCTTATAACATAGAGAAGTTATTCATATTGAGAATGAAATTACCTTCTTGACATACTGGACCAACATAACCAGAGGGACAGGAACAATTATACCCATTGACCACATCAACACATTCTCCTTTATTTTGACAAGGGCGGCTTGCACATTCATCGATATCTTCAAGGAAAGGAAACCATGTTTGCAGATGACTCAAGTCATCCATTCTGTTGTCTAATAATTTGCAGATACTTGGTTCATCAATTCAACATATATATTGATTTTTGTATTCACTTTACAAATCTGTATTTACAGTAAGAATTCTAAAGGCATGCTTTTTGTTCAATATATTTGAAAATATATTATATTATAATGATATTATAGATTAGTACCAGTGGCACAATAGAACCCTGTGTATCCAAAAATGCCAACATGGCTGCCCCAAAAAAAGGGTTCATGAAGTATCAATTTACTTGAAGTAATATTACCTGATTGACATGTTATCCCAGTATATCCAGGAACACATGCACAAGTGTAATCAATGACACCATTAACACATGTGCTTCCATGGTGACATGGTGAACTGGCACACGCATTTATATCTGATGAAAGAAATAAGTAGTTAATTTAATATTAAGTAGCGACGAGTGCTTGATTGCAACATTTATTCATTTTACTTTTCATTTCTCAACCTTCTGAAAAAATCGAATTGCATAAACTGCAAGACAAACTTTCACACCATATTATTCTATTATTGTCTCTTAACTGTAGAGTTCAGACATTAATGGCAGATTTGCAGCCTAAGAAAGAAAAAAATGTAGAAATGGTTCATGCAGTGAAATTGATAAACATCATTGATGATGATACGGAAAATGATTACTTCCTTATGAACGATCATCATTTCCCCAAGGTCATATTTACTCAAATATGATTCCTCATCAACACAGCAGATTAAAGAATTGTTGAAAGCATGACATAAGTTTTTTGAAATTTCAGAAATAGTCTTACGCAAAATAAATAAACTTACTTACTGAAAATTTTTTTAACTTGGGTATGACACAAATGATTTATCTGTTTAAATGAGAATTATGAAAATTAAACCTTACTATTTGTGCAATTTGGACCACTGTACCCGGGCGCACATGAGCACGCGAATCCGGTATTTATAGTTTCCGAGCAGGTTCCTCCGTTTTGACAAGGGTTCGGCTGGCATTCTGACAAATAAAACTATGGATAATATATCAATGAACAAAATAAAATCATATTCCGATAAATATTGAATGAAATGTTAAGCATGTTAGTCACGTGATATCTGTAAATTGAAGTTCTCTATTATTAGTTGATTTCGACCCTTGGCATAACTTTGCCTGTTGTACCTTGAATATGCAAAGTTATCCCATACTTTTGACAAAATCTTTATACCCGTTTAACCTGTGTACCGTTTGTGACATAGGTAGACAGATACTGTGACAAAAGTTAATCTTGTAATATTGTGATGTAATTTGATTAGATTAACTTACCTTTTTCACAGAAGTGGTAAGTAGTTGGATAAGTTGCTATTGTCAGTGCGCTTTTCAAAGCATTGCAGTAATCACAACTTATTGAACCATAATAACGCAGAGTTAAACATGCCGGATTAGATAAGCAAGTGTTTTTACACTCAAGAATTGCTGTGTACGTAGACGATGTATATCCTGTGCATGTGCCATCAATAAATACTATGCCAGCTGTACAATTCAAAGATGTGGTACCTGAAATATGATCGAAAATTTAAAACAGAGAAAGGATACAATCTGGTTTTGCTGTCAAAACGTCTGGTCTTGAGTCTTCCGGGGAGACCATTGTCCCAATGCCCCAGAATCTGACTTTTAGTTGAAATAAACATAAACTCTTCGAATTCTTACTAAAGCATAAGAAATTATTACCATGAATAAACACAGCGAGAACTACTAAAGTCTTGTCGAAGGATGCCATGCTGGTTGCTACCAAACTGAACAAATGATGATGGAACTCTCCTACTACTTTTAACTTTCTACTTGACTCGTTTCTTAGAAAGGTGGAGAACACGTATTGAGAGCTGTAATCTTGTTTGAAGGAGTGTGGAAATAAAATCATTGGTTACCCTTCTTTTATGTAATGACATTTACAGAAGTTCAGTGCAATTCATTACAAATATGCATCAAAATAAAAGATTAACAAAGACTGGCAGGAGAAGACGTTTTCAGGCAATACTTTCTTTAGTCATACGACAGCAACTTTTAAATCACTCCACATGAATGACTTCTTCTGTGCTGTATATCAATAGAATAATCAGATCTTCTGAAGATTCTTTTATGTCTGCACTTTTTTTGATATTGGCTTATTGGTTTGCAAAGAAATATCATTTTTCATATGGATAACTAACCTGGAAAAGAAATATAACACTACATGCCAGGAAGATGCCTCAAGTACAGTGTCATTGATTCTGCAAGATTTATTTACACATATCAATAAATTTTTATGCAGTCTTATCACTCCTCTTGAGAGAGTCAATCGCTTCAAAGGTAACCTGAGAGCTGTCTGGCCGAGGGGGGCAGCCTGGCTGAAGGGGGCAGTCTGACCGAGGGGGGCAGCCTGGCCAAGTTAAATATTTTATTACTACCAAAAGTAGAAGTAACTCCTTTGCTGGAGGCATTTTTTACATAGACCTAGTACCATTTTCTGGAGGTGACCATTCATTTATTTGATGCATGAAGTCTTATAACAATATATATATATATATATATATATATATATATATATATATACGAATGCATGCAGAAATAGATTGAACAATTCCAGTTTTAGTCACTAAATTTTCAATGTCTAAAATCAATTTAATATATATACATGTATTGCCATCCCTTCTCAGTTCATTAAAGATCTGCTTGTATGGTTTGTGATAAAATTTCCCAAGTGAATTTAAATTAACTTTCTGGTTGTTGGCAGTTTATGTGATGATTAAAGCATCATATTAGTCAGAATAAAAACAAACAGGCATTTGTATTTAATTAGTTTAATAGCTAACACCAAACAAAGTTTCATGCAGCAGTTATTCACATGTGTCAGTGTCTTTAGAGTTGAACTGTCACTTCGTGTGTAAACTGTTGCAAATTGTGTAATGATAGCATCCTATCATGATGTGAGTTATCTACACTGTGTAAATCGTTATCTTTTTTACAAAATGTAATGTTTCTATGAAATGCCTTTATAGCCTTGTAAAAATTTTTGGCACTGATACGAGTCTCTTTTTGAAGAGATTACATCTATTGTTTAGACCTATGACAGTTCCAGAGCTAGATAGATCTGATGGTCAGACAGGGTTCACCTCTTGCAATCTCCTATTCAGGTATCATGTTCCATTGTTGGTATTCTTTCTATTTTGCATTTCAGACTAAAATGTTCGAACATATTTGCTTCAAGATGAAACATGTCAAAGAGATGCATTCAATGTGTAGAACAAAAGGGTAAATCCCTAGAACAGGTTAATTTGGTGGTTATTGGAGTTTTTATATTCAAATCCCAGATGGAAACCAGACAAAAAAGCTTTATAGCTTTTATTGTTGTTTTTTGCATCTCTGACTATAATTCAAGTTTTATCTTATCTTATCTTATCTCATCTTAACCCGACAATAGAAACATACGGGATAAAAAATTACCTAAAACATGTTTTGAAGCACTTGAAGTATTAATTTCAATGTATGGTGCTATCAAGAAATAACTGATATTGATTTCAATGTTGATGGTGTTGTTGTAAAAAACATGGATTGTGTTAAACTGTTAGGTTGTCACATTGATAACAGACTAATGTTTTCTACTCACATAAAACAGCTGATTGCCAAATGTAGTAACCAGGTCAATGCTCTAGGGAGACACAGTACTCTGGTTGACACAGAAACAAATTTTAAAATTATTCAATATTTATCACTACTGTAATGTCACTGATGCTAGAAAAATGGAGAAAGTCCTAAAACGTGCTCTGAGAATTGCATTCCATGATTTTCACTCTGATTATAAAGAACTATTAAGAAAGCAAACTGTGAGTCACTGTATGTACGCAGAATAAGAGATATTCTAGTCAATGTTCACAAAGTCAAATTAAATGTTCTTCCTCCAATTAAATGTAATTTCTTCCAAGAGAATGATACAGTTTATCCATTACGAGGTGCTAACCTAATTCAACCTATGTATAATACTATAAAGTATGGTTTTAATTCTTTTAGGTATAATGGTCCCATGTTATATAATAATTTACCAACCGATTTTAAGAATCTAAATTCGATTGATTTTAAGAGTGCTAATCGGGATTGGAAGCCGAGCTGTAAATGCAATTCATGCTTTTTATGTTCTCTGTTTTAATCTTATTTTAACTTTATCATTAATTTTATGCCATTGTACATTGTCATCTTAGTCAGGGACAAGCATCACTGCTTATTTTATTGTTCATGTAAAACCGACTGTAAATAAAGATTTATCTTATCTTATCTTAATGTCCTGGGCATTGATATTTGAAATAAGTATATTCCATAGTATAACGTGAATAATTAAACTGCCCATGCTTGCTATGTTCAGCACATGCACTGCTCTAACACAATCAATGGCTACTGAAGCAAAGTGCAATCGCTTTGTCGTATTTTGCTCTTTTTCTAAGAGGCTCTTATTACGGTTGTTGGTCAACCTAGCCAGAAATACATGCAGAAGAACATTTAGAATTATTATGTTACTGTTACCAATTCAATATCAATGCTAAATAAAACAACATATTGAAATAAAGTAATAAAATGAAATTTAAGCAATCAAAATTAAACACAATTTGAATATGATTGATAATTAATTTCCCACAAAAAGTGAAATTATTTTTAATATATTGTTTAACAGTAAGGCATTTACCTCAGTAATGACTCAATATCCATTATTTATTTTTTATTTAAAATCCTTTACACAAATAAAATAAAATGCCGAAGAAATGCAGGTGACATATGTGCCATTGTTTAACATATTAACTATGAGCTTAAAGTGTCAGCTAACAAGCATGTGGCTGTTACATACTCAGTGAATAAGTCCCCTCAAAATGGCACAATGTGTTCTGCTTGGCAGTCACGACAGCAGCTCCATTTGAATGTATTTCATATATATATATATGGAGTAAATAAATAATGTTGTCATTGCCATTGTCATCGTCAAAGTTCGATCACGAAAGATGGTTTCACAAAGCAAGAAATAAAATATGTTCAATATATTATTTGTCAAATGACAAAAATATGCTAATACTTCATATTGCAAATCGAAAATCAAAATATGTGGGTATTATGCTTGTCTCAGTTTCTTAAGTTTTCGCTTGCACAACATTTGAGTCAGTCACCTGATTTTAATGAAACAATAATTTGTGGGTTAATGACATTACTGACAAGTCACTTTTAGTATAGTACAATTATTCCATTAAAAACGGCCGGTCAAATTGAACCTAGACAAATTAAGCTAGACATCTTTGCTAGACATCTTTGCTAGACATCTTTGCTAGACATCTTTGCTAGACTTGTTACTAAATGGAACTGTACGGTAAAACTGTAAATGTTCAATAAGTGGTCCAGATTTCTTGAAGGTTCATGGCACAGTAGAATATAGGCTAAGCAGTTTCCCCATTCTCATTGAAACGTCTGATTTGGAGTTGTTTGATGAATAAGAATATTTTTTTTATGCTTGTTGTCCCCATGGCAAACAAAATTGAGTTAATAACACAAAAAGAAGCTCTACATGCTTTTAATATATAGTCCATAGCTAAGATTTGGTTAAATCTGGGGATAGTTGAATATACGCTTTCCATCATGGAAAATGAAAAAACATACATCTCAGGTAGTGAAAATAATACAAAAGTGGTGCCGGTCAAGACGTGCAATATTGCTATTGTGGAATGCCGATTCCCGGCCTGATTGCTTGACATGCGTTTTCGACGTATCCTAAATACGAAAAAAAAGTGAAATGCAATAATTCATTATCACATTGAAAACGCATACTGAATTTGAACATCATGGAAATACTTCATGTTAACTCATCATCAATGATCTCATACCATTTCCCATATTGCCATAGACATACCAGAACATGTACTTTTGTAATACCGACTTAATATATTTTCAGGTAATACACCTTACGTCATAAGTATGTAAAGGTTGGGTCAAGGAGAGAGCTCCATTAGTAGACATCAGGCCCAACTAATTAATCTTTAGAGGTCTAATTTCGTCTTTCGTTTATAGAAATTGACCGCGATATGGTATTCTAACGGCTGACATAATACATTAATAGTATATGTAATTTTTTTTAATCTCAGAGGTTCACTAAGACAGGGCTCCACTAGTAGGCATCAGACCCAACTAATCAATCTTTATAGTGAGAATTACCTGGCTTTCAACAGCCCCACCAATGTTCCTATTGAGAAAAACGAGGTTGCCAATACACAGGCAATGAGTGGAATTTGGAAATAGTTCGACCTCTTCTTATTAACATCAGAACAGTTTTGATCCTTGACCCAAGCGAAGTACATTCTCAGTAGCGATAAACCCAAAGCAAGGAGAAACATAATCAATGAATTCTGAAATAAAAATAAATAACAATAATAACAATCATTTTATTTGCACAAAATTGTACGAGAAAAGTTGAAAAGTTATATGAAAAATTTGCAGTTTAAAATAATATGTTGAAATTAAATAGAATAAAGATTTTATATCGTCCATCGTAAAATTTGCAAATGAAAAGAACCTTTCAAACATTTTGTTTGGTCTCTTATTTGCTGCGCTCTATTATTGTCAATAACTGATTTTGGTCTCTGACCTCTGAACTGCAATTTCCTTCTCAGATGACATTCAGGATATAGCCATTGCTTTGAAATTTCATGGAAATTTCCGTCTATAATGCCATGTTTAGCGACATTACATATCAATTTTACTGTAGAGTTTTCATTGTCAACAACAGACCAGTACAGTTTTAGAAATCGTTTGTATAACTGATCCAGGAAAGAATCTTTCTGAAACAATGATGGCAGGATCACAAATAATCATATGAACGAAATTGTATGCTCTGTAAATATGAACCGCAATTTCTGAAGTCACATGATCATGATGAGAAATTGGAATTTAATGTATTTGTTAAAAAATGTTTTGTATAGAGTAAAAAAACGACGAAGTTAAATTGCCGCAAATCAGCCACATCCAGGAGATGGTTATTTAAAGTCATAATGTCTTAGGCAGAATGACCACTTGGATGAAATGTTTAAGTAGCATGTAGTAATTGAAAATGACATCAAGAAAAGTCTGGTCAGCACGCAAGCATTTAAATTGCATTGCAATAGCATTAATTGTCCCTACATCTGGCTCTATTTGTTTGAAAAGTCTTTTGAATCTAGGATTATGATTGGGAACACTCCACAAACGTTTATCTCTGGTTGTCTGGGATAATTGGGAACCTTCTTCGAGTATGAAGATGAGTCCATTTTTGCTTTTTGCAAGATGTTGGGCAGTAAAATACAAAAGGTAAAATGTAAATTAATATTTGAAAAAACTAAATTAAAAATCATCATACTATAGTCAAATAAATGCCATGCCTTTGAAAATATAGTACTTACTCTTAGATAATACCTTCTGCGGTTAGAACTTGAAGCATTTAATTTAACAGCAAAAGGGAAAGTCACAGCAATGAATCGCTCCATTGTAATCCAAGTAATCATGAATACATTGAAATACTCAAAGATTGTTCGAACAACATTTGTAGTTAAACACAGTGGAGTCATGACCTGCAAATAAAGTAATGTTAACTGGTTAATGACATATTAGTTGGCTTAACTGAAATCCCACTTATGCACGAATGCTATCATCAATTAAATGTATAACCTATGATTTGCAAAAGATAGTAAGCGGTTGTAAGTCATATCTGTCTTTTGTTACAACAATAGATCAGTATCATTAAGTTAACATCATCAAGTCAAAATTATATACTCTTTATTTTGTTCAAATGCATGAATATTACCTTCTTGTCTGAATGGGCAATGTCACTTGATATCATCACTTCAAGGAAAGAATTTCCAATGAAGATGATGTTGCCAACTGTAGTGCTTAGAAAGTATACCATGATAGCCTTCTTTTTCTTCCAAACATCTATTCCCAACATCACAAGACAAAGAAAACCAAGCAGAATGCCAAAGCCTGGAAAAAGTAGTGAACACGGTTGTCAGACTTATTTTGAAGCTGTGACCCAAAACTAAATAATAATTCAAAACAAAAATTCTTTCTTTTCCCATAAGGGTAAGAATTACCCATCCCAGTTATGATCTTTTATGATAGTATGTCTTGGTTGTATGATTGCACCTTCCATAATTTGCTTCCAATAGTCATGAATCTCTTCATGATAAACCAATCAAGCTATCTTACCTAATAAGTATGCAGCAGCTCTAGAGCTTGTTTGGATGGTAACTAATGTCTGTTCTATGGTCTGAGCTTCACATGATTTTCCATAGTGTATGGAGTGGAAGTGACCCGTGTTATTGTCACCACCTACTGCGGGACAACGCTCCTTCACAAACTTCAGTAGCATTTCCTGTGGAGTGTTTTCATCTAAACGAGTCGCCATTTGGTTATAAAATATACACTTATGCATAAATAGATCCATGGACCCTCTCCTTGAATAAAGAACGCAAATGCTTTGCAAAGTCATAGATCTTGGGTCATGCGAACAGGCAGAAGACATCTTGGGTGCAGCGTAAATTACGCGTTTCGCAAAATTTTTAAGATAATTATCTTTTTCTAGACATTTACGTAAAACTTTCACACTTTTTGAGAGATCAAGACAGTCAATTATCTGTGGAAAAATTGGATATTTTGCTGAATCTGCACTAAAAAGTAGCCTAATACAATAAATGTTTTCTTTGCCATCTGGTATTTCCCACAGGGATACCTTTTCATTGACATTAGATTCCTCGGTGGTCGTGTCTGTACTTCCAGTAGTACCTGTTCTTAAATCGGAATCTAAACCATTGTAGCCAAGAGTATGTGCTTTGATATATTTTGAATTATATGGATGTGTAATATCATCGGCAATAGTAGTAAATGATGAAGTGTAATGCGTTGAACGCTCTTCATTATTCCGAAGTGACATATTAGCAACCGTTTGATGCTGTTCAGAATTTATAAGTAACACGTTACCAACTAGTATATGTCCATTAGAAATTTGAATTGATGTATGACCAGCAAGCAAATTCACCACAGAATTTATAAACATATTATCAACCGATACATTTTCCACAGAATTAATTGATGTATTACTAAGAAGTAAATGCTCCTCAGAATTTATAAGTTTCGTATTACCAACAGGTACAGGGTTTTTAATTGATGTATTAGCAACAGTTGAATGCTCCTTAGAATTTACCAGTGACATTTTATTAGCGGGTAACTGTTCATTCGAATTTATCAGTAACATATTATGATACGTTGCAGAAACGGTTTCTGCTGGTTGTGGCTCTGCATTCTTTTCATTAACAATAATATTAGTATGTACCAGTGTACTGGACCAGGTTGTATTGAAAGATTCAGTCGTCTGAACATCATGAATAACTGTTGTAGTGCCATCCTTTCTTAAATTATCAAACGCTTTAACGGTGTCTTTTGCGTTAATGAAATTAGTAATATTTAAGGTATTATCCAAACCTTCATGAGTATCAATATAATCTGATGAAGATTTTGCAAGAAATATAGTCCAAATAATATTGAATGTTGTAATGCGTAACATGTCAATATATTATGACCTAACTAGTTTGTCTGATTTTCACCCAGTGTCCCATTACTTAATAGCCTTTCAATATGCGTATATATGCATTTTTAGCCGTGTGTCATTTCCTATTTTAAGGCTAATTAATCCACAGCAAATTTCAATTATTCAGAACGTTAATGTTAGGAGATTATTGACTTTAATTAGTGTATCAGTCACAGGACATTTATCCCTGAACTGTATTATCACAATCATTATTGAAAGAACACAAATAAGAAAAGCACAGCTTTCGAGAGTGCAACAAAAGACCAAATTACCCTGCTGTGAATATGATCAAGTAACCAAATATGTAATTTAATTTTGAAAATAGAATTGAATTTACCTGCTGGTAGATAAAAGAGGTAATTAAATTGAAATATACAACATCTCAGGGACAATTAGTACTGTATTGTGCATTCCAGTAATGAAGTCCTATTCAGTTATCTATTATGGGCTGGGACCATTCATCAGAAATGTTTTTAGTGTACAGAGATAATAGTATTAATGTGATTTTATATCCTTCATTTTTGAACAGATATATGATGCATTATGATAATAAAATGCCACAAATTACAGATTATGTTGCATTATGATTTTCCCGTTGTCATTTATCATCACGAGCAATTATTTTCATGTTGGAATGATTAATTGCCTTCCTGTGCTTTTTAAATCGGGATTTCTTTGTCTTACAGGAGCTTTCTGCGGTCAGCCGTTGTCTTGTGGACGTTTTTGTGTGGTTGAAGTTCATCCAGTGTTGGGAGAGGGAAAGACCGGTCTTTAAGTGGTCAGAAATCAGCTGATATGTATTTTGGAAATAACAGCCCATTTTTGATGAGATAAGTGAACAATCTACAAATTGGCATGCGTTTTGACCCTGAAGCAACCCAAAATGTAAATTTTTCAAACGATATAGGCCATTAGTTCTCCAACAAAGCAAGTACAGGTAACAAACACCATTAAATTTTGTAAAGACAGAGAACCCATCAGGCATATGTGCTGGAGTGACATTGCTAATGAGAACCTCAATTGACAAATAAAAAAGAAGGAAAATGTTGTTCCATGTTCCAGGCTGCCTTTCAATTGTAAATTGCAATTGGATTTGACACCTACCAGTGTATAGTGTCATTTTGCACAAATAATGATTCAGCCCAGGAGAAAAACCACTAGAGGGCGCTGCCACCAAAGCAGTTTAATGACATGTTATCCTAAAAGGTCATTCAGTTGAGAGCAAGGTGCAGGGAGCACTAGATGCAGGGAGAGCTAGACATGGGAGCACTATAGAATGAATTCACTTATTTG
Organism: Alitta virens; assembly: GCA_932294295.1. NCBI lineage: Eukaryota > Metazoa > Annelida > Polychaeta > Phyllodocida > Nereididae > Alitta > Alitta virens. The sequence continues at coordinate 21,964,047 of OW028578.1, read as the reverse complement.
ACTTATCAGTCCCTTATCAGCCAAAAACAATTACTCCTCTTATAATTACACCTGATAAGGCTTTAGTTTTAGTTTTGGTCAACATTTACAATCCTATCGTCTTTTGTTTTTCGTTATCTTCTGGTATCTTCTGTTGACTAACACTTCTTATCTTCTAGAAAGAAGTAGTTGTCATTTAAGTGAACTAATTACTTGAAGAGATTCAAAGCTTCTGTAATAACCATGCATTATTATTATTATTCGAAGATGATGAAGGGTTTCGTCTGCATGTTGTTTATCGTGACAGGTAAGGGAATTTGACAATCAAAACATGACACTAAAAATAATATTCTCATTATTGTATCAATGAAATCATGATGAGATGTGCCATTGTCATTAGCATGGGAATTCCAACTTGTTTAATTCATAACGGAATCTACAGATGTTTAGGACGAAGTTATATATGCCAGAATCATATATTAACACAATTTATAAAGTTGGTGAGCATTTCTTTATCATACGACACAATGCTTCCCTATACTGTAACATTATCTGACGAACCACTTACTCATTTGTGCATACAACGTTATTCCAAAATTCGCTAAGTCATATTATCAAAAACAAGCTGACTAATATGATGTATTTAATCCAGTTTCCCTAACCCGAACAGACTGCCTCGCAACACAGGGCCGGCGCACAACGCAAGCCAGTCCCATTGGGCTAAGTTTCCCATGAAATATTGTCTGAAATGACAGTTATTTTAGTATTTCATCTTTAATTTAGTAATTTTAGCCAGATAGAAAAAATACTGTTATCAATAGCACAATGAAAACGAGTTTCTATTTCACATGCAGCGTTCAGTTCCTAAGTCCATTTCTAAAACTGTTAAAAAATATTTTAATTTATTTATAAATTACTTTTATAAATTATCATAGACAAGAGTTGAGAGTAATTCTGCTTTTCAAAATTGTCTAGCAGCATGTTAGAAATTGTTGACAATTGCTTTGAAGTTTTGAAGTTTTTCATTTTCTTATAGAGGAGCTTCAAATCAACTGCATTGTTATCTATCAATACTATCAATAACTATTATATCTTGTTAAACATATTCATATTGACCTCTTTCCTTATCATGAGTCATCGACTGATATCTGTTAGTGATGAATTGCCATTTTTTTGGAAAATTAAAATATTTAAATACAAACAACAAAAATATGTTTATATTGATATAATATTATATTTTATTACTTGGCAATACTATCAAAGAACAATAATGAAAAATGCACTGTGTGCAAATCTGCAACGTCTTCTATATCAAATATTTTACTGATACTAGGTAAACAATCGAGCAATTCTTGTGTCCTCCAATATTTCATCCCTCATAGTTATTACGTTGCTCACCAATCTGACATCAAAAACTGATTTGCAATCAATGCATTACATGCATCTTTTATCAAAATATTAACATACAGATTATGAATAATATCAAATATAAATACAAATATAAATACTGTAAAAGCACATTCTTCATTAAAATATTATACAAGTCGAATTAAATAGCATCCAAACAATAAAAGTCAATTCTTTCAAAAATAATGTCAAACAAAAAATACGAGCAACAATCAAACTAAGTATTCTTAGCAACGGCAGAATAAATGAATTAAATCTAAATATATTCAAGGAGACTAGTCCACTATTCGACAATCAAACTATATCACTTAAAAGTGGAATTGCATTCATTAAAAACTATCCTGACAGAAGCAATATCACAGTTTCATAAAACATGCTAAAGCCAGCTGCTTCTGTCCTCTTCCATAGCTAATAATCGGCTTACATCTATCACCAGATAAATATAAACCTTGGTAAATGTAAGAAATTAATCTAATATATCATAAATATGTATTTAATATCCAGTTTTCAGTATCCAGCTATGACAACTTTGTCTAGATTCAATTTGACGGGCCGTTTTTAGTTAAAATAACTGTAGAGAATTTCATCTGATACACATTCCATATTTAATTTAATATATTAGATCTATATCAACAAAGTTTGACTGTGTCACTGTGGAAATAATAAAACATCTGCAATTGCATAGCAGGATTCAAAATGAATTTTCGCATGTTTCTGGGACAGAAGTGTCCAAATTGCTTAATCTTTCATTTTTCCTACTTATCATAATTTATGGCCACGGTCTCAGAGAAACAATAGACATCTAAATGGTAAGCATGGTAACACAAAGTTGATACTTGTCAATAGGTGATTTTATAAGAAAGTTAGCATGTAACCTGTTGCTGACATTTCTTTCCATTTTGTGCTCCATGCTCCATGCTTTGCATGGAAAAATACGACCAAGATAACGACATGTGGACATTACATTAGTTTCGAATCTAACATATACAAAATTAAATAAACAGATTACATTACGAATACACGGCATCATTGAAAAAAAAATCATGTCGGTGACTTATGCTCTTCGCTTCATTATAACAGGTCATGCAGGAAGTATATAATATACAAATCGAGGCAAAACACCAAAAATACATTTGGCATAGATAATTGTGATAAGAAATTAAACAAGAGCGTGTCATTTTAATTGCATGCAATGTATAATAACCGATGATTATTGATTTAAAACAAAAACTGGTATTCACAAGGTCAACATGGTCATTATCTGCCACAAAATTAGGGAAACACTAATTTTCAGCTTGATATAATAATTTCCTGATATATTTGAACTGAAAATAAGCTTAATAACTATGCTTTACACATCACAGTGATAACATTCTCCTATCTCATACCATTTTTATCAACCTGGTATTTGCAGGGAGTGATTTCATCTGTTACCTCTTTGCATGTCAGGTCACTTTCCATTGAAGAAGTCACTCGGTCGATGTGTTTCACATTGTCCTCAGACTCCAAATAATGCTTTTTAGAAAATATTAGTCATTGTTTTGTATTCCTTAAAGTTTATACACTTTCAGTCATACTCGCCATACTTTTACTGCTTTATTTCCACATCATCAGAAATGAGAACCAAATAATCAGGCTCCTTGTTTTTAAATGGTGGCTCTTTCTGTATCTCGGTTTCTTCACCATCCATTTGGACATAGTCTGAGCTTGGTGAGGTGTTGTCATCAGTTGCTTCTGCATTGCTCTCATCACTGCTTGAGGTTCCTGCATTCACGTCGTCAATTCTGCCAAATAAACATTACTATCATATATGCTTACAAAAATACATTATATATTTCCTCTACCATTTACCAAGGCACAAATGTCATAAAAGAAATATCACATGTTATATTAAATATCTTATGCTTAGTACCTTGAATTTTTGGCCAGTAAAGTGTATGCACTATTACATCTAGCACTGCTCCTTGAACTGGTTTCTTCTTCATTGAGAGCTTCCTGGCTCAAGCCCATATATTCATTTTCAGGGCCACTCTCCCCACTTTCTTCATCTGAATCTGGTTCTTTGGAGCTTTCTTGATCTTCATCAAAGTCTGCAGAGGCTCCTTTGGTAATTTCATCTTCTGTAGATATTGTGTTGTCGTTAGCTTCAATGGCGACAACACAGGCTTTCGTGTTATTTTTCACAGCATTTTCTTCTTCTTTTGCAGAGGTTTGTCCAATGTTTGAGGATGATCTGTGCGCAAGAATAATTATGATTCATGTATATGAAATGGATCTATTTAGTTGTGAGTCAGTTTGTGAAATCATTTAAGGTTCAACAATGTTTTAGTTTGAAAAAGAAACTTAGAAGTGTAACAAACCTGCAGATAAAATCTGTGTCGAAGTTACGTGCAAGACGTCGTTTGGCAAAATCTTCGTTTTCTACGGCATGCTTCCTTTGAGGGTGTTGCATTGCCCTGGAAATTAGTGAAAGCAAATTAAATGCTCACTTTTAAAGGAGAACTTAATCTCACCAGTTTTAGCTAATTCTGCTGTCAGTGGGTTTCCTGTAATTATTTTTCCATCCAATAATATCACAGTTAATTAGACATGGTCACTATCATACCAAACTGTCATTTCTCACAAAACTTCTGAACTGTTTCTTCAACTCTTGTTTGAAACAGTTTCTTAGGACATCGAACTGAAATGAATTATCGGAAATTAATGACAGAAATAATTCAACAAACCTGTGAGGAGGCCGTGCTTCATTATCATCAAAATGAACTGTTCTGTTAGCTGCATGAATTGTTACTTCTGGTAGAGAGTGATTTCGTTGTATTCCTCTGAAATAAAAGGGGAATTTGATACTGAAGTTAAATTAATCAATTAAATGAGTGACGCGATTCACACAAAAATCTCATTTACCGAGGAAGTGTTGGCAGCTTTCTATTTTGCATATTTGATCCAGGGTACAGTTGAGAAGATATACTCAGTGGACCTATTGTCTGTAAGGAGCCCAGAAAAGATGGTGCTTCCCTTAAAATAAAAATGGAATAATATTTGGCATAAATCAATCAATGAAGAATGCTGCACAACCTTTTTCTTAGATATTACTTAAAACATTGCATTTTTTGAAAAAGGTTGTTTAAGCAAAATACTTTTCTTTTTTTTTCAAAGCTTACTCGTGAGTTCCTTTGAGTCCAGCATCATCAATATCAATGTACGTATAGATTTGGTCATTTTCCTTTCCAGAGGTAAATCTTGGGAATTTTATGCTTTTAAATCTGGATTTAAGAAACAAAAAAGAAAAAGTAATAGTTTAAATATTTGAAACAATAAAGCAATTTCATAATATAAACTTTTTTTCACTAGGAACAAAGTGCTTTTTATAGCAAATAAAATAAATACCTGCAAACCAAGGCTGCTCCTATCAAGAATGTCCCAAGCACTGCAGCAGCAGATATTATATTTACTGAAATGAAATACAACTTCATAATTCATAAACTAGTTATGTACATCACCCAGATTACAATTTCAAACCCTAACCTGCAGCTTCACCGAACCCTTACCATAGCCCGAAAGCAATTAGCTTGTTTGGCTTATTAATATGAATGTCAGATTTTGATGATGTACGCCTTAATGTTGCAATTATTAAAAATGGCTCATCTCTCGCTAATGTACCTGAACTTCCATCCGAAACAGTGTCTCTTCTAGTTTTCGAATCTGTAGAAGATTGTTCGCTTAATGGAATGTCAGACTGTGTTTCCCCAGGTGCTGTAAAAGACAGAATATTAAATGTCCCTGTTTATTAAAAAAATATTGGTAAATGCAATATTCTGAATTTCTTAGATTTCCACTACAACAAGCCTTGAATCAATTACACAAAAAGCAAAATACAACAAAAATAAACAAATTAAGAAAAAGTACATTTACTTTTTGGGGAAAAAGAAGAAATACCTTGAAGCTGCTTTGTGGATGGTACTTGTAATTGAGCTTAATCATAAAAAAAATAAAATAAAAAAAGTAAAGAAGTCAAGTAATTCAGTCTAAAAATCATTAAAATGCATAAAACATTATGATCAAGGAATATGTTGCAGCAAGATATTGACCATGATAAATACAATTCATACCAAGATGAAAATTGCAATTCAGCTGGTACTTTGAGTCATCCTTGGGAGAAACTAAATATAAAAAGATACAGTCATGGTATTATGCAACAGTTTGCCATTTTACTTTGGAAGGACACACGCAAAATCAAAATCATAAATTGTAGGATATATAATTAGGGAGATTTCATAATGTTACAACTTACCATCCAATTCAATCCAAAACCTGATTTGAGGCACATGGTCCGCTGCTTTGGCCAACTCCATGCTTATGTTCCATCCAGTCGTGCTTGCTAAAGGTCTTCCAGGAAACTTGTGGATTTTCTGGGAGCCTGAACAGATGATTGATTCTTCAACATTAGTCACTTTGAAGCAGAAATCAGTAGAGTTTGCAAAAGGTGTGAAGTCATGTATTCTAACCAGCAGCGTTCGTGTTTTATCTCTTTCTTCCACAGGTTTCAGGGTGCAGGCGATGTTTCTTGCGTCTCTGTACTCTCCACTGACATAGTTTTTGCTCATCAGACTTAGGGAGGATGGCAACATGTTCAGTTCAACATCAGCAGATGATTCTGCCATCTCAACAATGTGGACCTCTGAAATAATTCAACAGACATATAATCAGCTTTTTTTAGTGGTATGTTTGATTATGTTGAAAACATGTTCGTGCACTGTGATCATTGTTGCATCATGGCATAAAATGGAACTGACCTTTAGAACACCAGTAGGTCACTTCTACACATTCATTGTCATGGTTGGTCACATTACAATAGTTGTGTCCATTACATCGCTCTAAAAGTTTGGGAGCAAGGCTTGATGTGGTGTTGACATCTGTTATAACAATCTGATAAACTGGACATCGGATGCCGATAATACTTTCACATGTTGTTTCAATTTTGCCTTTCACTCTCCACACTGAAACTGAGATATGCGGCCTAGTGTTATTCACATACAAAACGCGTGTGTGTAATGCTAAATTTGTCAGTACTGTGGAATACTCTTAATCCGGTAATTGTTTGGCAATAACCTTCTATTCAACATCATTATTTGAATGAGATGACTCATAAGGAAGTGTCATCTCATCTGCAGTTCTGAAGTCGGTTTTTTGAAAACGTGGAACCTACCAGGAAATCTGATGATAATGACCATATATGTCTTGATACATCTATAAGTTAAAGCATTGACCTGCCTTAGGCCTATCATTCGGCTAACTTTGTATAATACAAATTGGGATGTCATTCTGGTAAAATAGATTGTATCCATAAATGACATCAGAGGTATACTTCTTGCATTGTGTGATCGGCACCTGCCTCTCTAGGTCGACACACCGGAGAAACTGCCTGTCCTGATCAGCCCTGTCTGGTAATATGGGATGTAAAGCCCATCTCACCCACCCACTCTTCCATGGTATGAAAGAATGCATTTTGTTTTTTGTTTTTTTATTTATTTTCTTCTCATACATGCTAATAACTAATGGCCCATGCTTTAAATTAATATAACATACCCCTTGTCATTTACAGCAACTCTAATTCAGTTTAGCACTATTTGGAAAAACTGGATGTCTCAAGACAGTCTTAGAAAGGCAACAGTTTACAAATGGATTACTGTGATAATATAAGAAGCTGTTCTTTCTGCCAGTGTATATAGAAAGACTAGAGACTATCGCAATTCAGTTCTGGATCATTTTGAGAATATTGGTTGTGTGTTTGCCAATTGTCACATTCTGTTGTAAAGACTTAACTCACCTAGCAGAAACAGTAATGTACATTGACTGGAGACAGCCATCATTCTTCACAGTCTTCAATCGATCCTTTTGTTCAATGTCATGAGACAGACATTGTTCTTCGCAGTTTTCAACAGATAATTGTGTACAGCGCCTCTTCTCCCAACAACACCCTTCAATCACCACATTTGCACGAGTGATGTTGAGTGCAGTAGGCATATGCTATCTATTGAGGAAGCATTTGCTTGGTAAACTCTGACTATCAATTATTGTGTTTTGCCCTAATTAAATTGGTGGGGCCATTGGGGGGGGGGGGGCGGAGGGGTGTGGAGGAGAACTTGCTGACTTCCGGAAATAGGAGGCAGCTATGTCTTTTTCATAGAATTCCTCTCAATCAACAGGCCAACTTAAAATATATGCAGTCTTTTTATAGCATATGATGTAGCATTTACCTTTGGCACTTTGACATCACAGCACCTTAAGTACTGTTCATTAATGGTGGTCATGATTTGTATTTTTTTGTGTTGTGTTTCCAGGAATTATACATGGGCAGTCAATAATCGGACCTCCTGCTAATACAACAGGTATTACTGGAGAAACTGTGACCTTCCATTGTCAAATGAAGTTTGATCTGCATGAAACAATGACATGGGAGTTTAATGGCATGACACTTTATTATTTCAACAATGGAATTGAAGATTATCCTATGAAGAACCCACCCAAATTTTTTGTGTCGAGAGAGGGGGATACATTCTCACTTACTCTTATAGAATTGGATTATAGATATGGTGGAACTTACACATGCACTGCATTCATACATACAAAATCTGCTTTTCTTATAGTATTGGGTAAGTATCAATTTTACACATGTATATTTGTATTTCTATCAACCTATGTTACTCCGGATGTTAAAATGTAACTGAATGTTAGAAAATAGATACAAGAACTGTACAACGTGAAATAAAGTTAAATCGTAACACACTGAAATAAAGTTAAATCGTAACACACTGAAATAAAGTTAAATCGTAACACACTGAAATAAAGTTAAATCGTAACACACTGAAATAAAGTTAAATCGTAAAACACTTTTCATTAGCAAATATTTTTTTTTATAAAAATAGGTATATGAATTGCAGGAAAACCTACACTGACCCCCCCTGTTTCCACGCCAGTGGAGCATAAGACTGCTGCATACACCTGTAAGGCCCAGTTTGGTGGACCTAGTGACCTTGAACAGGATAGATATCCACAACTCCGGATATTCTTCGATTATGCTTATTCGGAAGGAAATCTTCAAGAATGTGAACCTGAACAAACCCAGAATGCTTTCCATCTTTGTGTGGCAAGTCTCTTATCAATGTGCTAATATTATACATCTATTACTGTTACTCAGATATTGCTTTTGTTAATCTTGGATACTCATTAGCCTTCCATAAAAAGTAAAGGATTAATAAAGGTACTTGTATTGAAGTGCTTTCAAATATCATGGAAATTTAATTTCTTATATCTGAACTCCTAATGCAGCTGCAGAGAGTGATAAAATCATTGAAAATACAATATTTCAAATGGTTTTATGACCATGAACGGATCTTAAAGGCTTTTAAAAAACCATAACTACAGGTAGAACTCATGGATCATCATGAATAGTTGCTTTACAAACATTTTCATTGAACTGTCCATCAAACCCAGTTGTGATCATCCATTGTCAAAAGTGCGGTGTTACGACATATTTCCTTTTTCATTGCACATGAAGAATAATGATGCATTCTTTTTTCTGTTTTTTTTTTTTCTTTTTTGAAGATTTATAATCTTATAGTAGACTCTAATATGCACTTGAAGAAACTAAAATGTGAACTACGAACAACATATCCTTCAAAGACATCGGATATTTTCACCGTGATGCATGTTTTTTGTAAGTGGTTTTACATAAACAAAATCATATTTAAAATGTACAGTAGGGTTAACCAGTCATATGATAACATCTTTCAAGCATGGTATGCATTTCAGATCCCGTGAGAGATACTATTTACTCCCCTGACCACAAAATATTTCCCATTGGAAGTCAGCTTACTTGTAGCGCTGGTGGCAATCCCCAGCCAACATTTGAGTGGATAAATGAACAAAATCAAGGTCAGTTTATTAATGTTATTATGAACATTTAACGTTTTGTTAGAAATATATGAAGACGTTTTGATAATGTAATATATATAAGCTTTTTTTTTTTTTTGGGGGGGGGGGGGGTAAATATCGCCCCTACCTACAGTATCTAATAATGTTCTTATCTGCAGATCTTTCTGTGAACAGCAGATGGCTTAACATTACTGAAGACATGGTAGGACGTCACACATGGAGATGCATTGCCAGAAACAGAGTAAACGGCCAGGATTATGAGGATAGCGTAACAACCTCATTTGACACCAGTAAGACAACAAATGTTATTATGTAGATGCTATAATTAGAATAAATAAATAAAGTACCATGGATGCCCGAGTAACAGGGTAAAGTAAAAGTAATGGCAAAGGTAATTAAAGAGTTAGTTATTAATCGTGCTCTGTGCACCAATTTCATCTAAAAATGGTAAATGAGCTTGATTGCCATTTAGATAAGATCATGTCAAGCATCTGTTAAGTGATTAAACAAGGTATTTACTAAAATATGTTGAGATACCTTATAGCACATTACAACGCAGTTTCAATAAATGAGTTGGTATAAATATAGTGCTGAGTGAGCAGCAAAGCCTTAGCGGATGAACAGAAACAAGAGATGAGAATACTAAAGGATTTCTTGGATCCTTTTTTGCAGTCTCTGAAACCAGTGCAAAAATGGATGGACATCAATTTTCCAACTGTAAGTGGAACTTTTCTGTTTGATAAATACAAAGCATCTGAAACACTAACTCTTAATTATATATTTCTTTCCATACAATCTCTATATCTTGAGGTTCTTAAGTCGTGTAACACTTCAGGAAGTATTCCATTTTATTTCATTTTATATTTCTATCGTGAAGAAGTGTCCTAAATTGTTGAAAAAAATATTTTGTTTTAAGTACAAGTCTATCTTTCAAACATTAAAGCAAAATCAAATGAATCCTGGGTGGCCTAATGGTTAAGATAAGACATATCCCAGTTCCATATTGGCCAGCCAAGATAGGACACTCCTCATGATCTACATCTCAGCTCCATGTCAGTCGCATAACATGTCAAATTGAAGATGTCTTGTACTCGGTGTCTATCCTGAGGCAAGTGAAAAACCCAACCCTTGTATAACATGTTATGGACCCCAATTTGTATTGTCTCATCATAACATCTGCCTTTTGCAGGTGGTCACATAGGCTGGCTAAGCTTCAGACTAGTAACATCGATACATAGATCTACTTTCATCATTATAATGATTGTATAATTTAAAAATCACTTATTTCAGATATCCCATTGATAATATTGATTGGAATTATTGGAATTGTGGTTGGGATTCTCGCATTTACATGTAAGTCAACATTTGTATAAAGCATTTATTTACAGGAGCAACTTCGACATTACCAATTTACATGTACATGAATTTTCTTGTAGGTTTCAAGAATGCAAGCACAATCCTAACTAAATACCAGGTGTGTACTCTTAATAACCTAACCTTAATTTGAATTATATTTCAGGAGATATTTCAAGAGATTATTTAAAATGATTGGGTCAACATTTTAGTCAGTGGGACCTATTAGATAATAGTTTACTGATAAACAGGATAAATAAAAAGCAATATATGACAAATTTTCCTGCCCAGAGATTTGCCATTCTTGTTTATGCCCTGAATATTCATGCATATTTATAATAATATTTTATTACAGAACACAGAAACATTTTTAGACCTCTTAGATTATAATCAACTGTAATGTGAATTAAGCAACATTTAATCAATACCTAGTACAAGTTATTGCAAATTTTATGATCACTTTCACAGTATACAAAGCAATCCTTTCTTTCTTTAAGATTATAAATAATCTTTTTCAGAAATTTGCCACTCGTTCCTTAAATTTGACAACATTTGTAACTTTATTTGGAAATTCTTTTCCTCACGGATGGAACACAGGTGTCCTCAATTCTCCACAGCACGTGAGTCAACAGTAACAATTGCAATGGACTCATTTACCTTGATGAATCAAGCTTCTTGAGTCTAACAGTGTATGCTGAATCTTTTCAAAACAATATTTTTCATGTTTGTCTGCAGCTTATCAAAGGTTTCATCAATACCTCCTTCACAGAGAGGTTTGAGTATGAACTGAGCAGCAGTCATGTAGAACTTCTTTGGGCTGCATCAGTGTCTTTTTACTTGCTGGGTGGAATTGGAGGAGTAGCCATAGCTGATTGGATGGCAGGCAAATTTGGCAGGTGAGTTGAGTCTTATCTCATTATTAAATAATATTTGTGCTTTATTCTTTATATATCTTTAATAAATCACTAATTAGAATTACTGTTCTTAAGGACTATTTATAAGCAGTGTCGCATCTATTAAAAGTTCAGTTAGTCTCTACATAACCAATGTTGATTTTCAGAAAGAAGGCCTTGTTGTTCTGCCACATTCCTGTGTTTCTCTCAGCACTTTTATCTGGCTTCTGCAAGGTGGCGCATTCATTTGAGATGTTAATTATTGCACGTCTCATGGCTGGTCTTGGATGTGGCACGTATTAATCTAAGTTAATTGACCATGCACAAAAGCATGCTATAACAAAAAGGTAGTGCGATATCAGGTTCTGTTCAATATAATTATTTAAATGTGAAGGTATTCTTTTTTTACAGGAGCAGGTAGTGCGCTAGCAACCAGGTATCTGATCGAAATAGCACCAAAGGACATACGAGACACGGTTTTGGTGTTTCATCAATTAGCTGTAACTTGTGGAATTCTTGCTTCCCAGATTTTTGGTCTTCGTCAGTTACTTGGTACGTCTGGTTAAAATGTTAAATGACTTCTGTGATTATTACATCTGGCATTGCATAAAAAGACTGTGACAATAAACTAAATGCAATATGTTAAGATCATACTTTTGAAAAAAAGCTCACCAGTTAATGCGTAACAGAGAAGGTTTGGTGAACCAGCCTTGGTCCCTAAATGACAGAAGCCTGCGGGTTAGGGATCCACTCATGTATGACCCTATCTTTTTGTCTTTATGTTCTTGTTTATCACACTGGGGTATGGTCAACGGACCATGACATTACCCAAATCTCTCACCGAAAATGGTCCTATGAGATTCTATATCAAATAAGACATAAAAGTGACCACAGCTTTATTCGAGTGTATCGACTACATTGTTCATATTTGTTCCATTTGATAATAAGCATGAAGTTGTACTGTTATTATGGTCATGAATTAAATTGAATAAGTAGGTAGTGTGGAAAATGCTAACAATGTAAAGTTCAATTTTCCTGAGCATCCGCTCTGGGTTTAATAAACGAGCTGTTTTACCATGCCATCAGGGAGGGTGAGTCAGTATTTCGCGAATGGATATACAACTTTAGGGGTTGCAATTATTTTTGCTGTGAGTGTGTATACCTTGAAAACAACTATCTCGATTTTTTAAAACAAGTCAAGATTATGTCCTTAACCCACTGGTTTTCATCACTCGATTAACTAAATGACATATAACATGTATCTGTCAGATAGTTTTGTCAAAAATGACAAAGTTCTCAATTTTCCCTACTAAGAGTCTCTAAAAAATTTATAAATTATCAGAAACTATTTTATGCAAACTTTTATGTCTGTCGCTAAATATTTAGGTGTTGCTCAAATGGCCTGAATCAATGCTTCTTAATCTAATTCAATGCTTCTTAATCTAATTCAATGCTCCATTGAAATTAGATTTTGAACTGCAGTTAGTTCTTCTAATCTTTGTTCATCCCATAAAATCATAACTGGGTGTGACAGCTTTATATATGTTTATGTATCAATAGTTTACCTTCACGTTTTGATATATTTAAGGTCATCATCTCCATTTTGAGTCCTGGCAACAACATAAGCAAATTGGGCCTATTTGTTGCAAAAAAAAGATTTTTGATTATCCACAAAATTAATATTGTGGGAAGTGAAGGAATCTAAACTGCTACCTTATCACATGCTGCAGCAGTGCTTTCATAGACACAGATGATGACATTATATATCAAAAGTGAAGGAAAACCATAAGTCAAGAAATACAAAGTTGTCACACTCAGTTAAACTAACATTAGAAGAATTAATCGCAGTTTTCAATGCAATTTCGAAGAGCTTTTTAATCAAATATGAAGGATTTATATTCAGGCCATTTAAGAAACCTCTAAATTTTACCTACAGACCTAAAATTGTTTCTGGTCATTTAAAAGCTATTTAAGGGGTCAGAACTGGAAATTCCAATCTTGTTTTCTTCATATTTTTGGACCACCCTGACAATGCATCAATTATCTAACAACAATTATTTACCTTTTATTAATTTTCTTTCTAGTGATCCAATTTTAAATATCAAATTATTTAAATTTTGTTCATTTGTTCGTCTATTTTTTATTTTGTTTTTAGGTCGAGATTCATTATGGCCCATTCTTTTGATACTGACTTGCATTCCATGCCTAGTGTCCTGCGCTTTGTTACCAAAGTGTCCAGAGTCCCCACGATATTTGATGGAGATAAAAGAAGAAGCAGCTGAAACTGCTCTGAAGGAACTCCGAGGCAGTGACGATGTTTCTGCAGACAAGGAGCATTTAAAGTCATATACAGAGAGATGGTCAGTGAGAAAACTGTTAGGAGCTCATCAACTACGGTGGCTTGTCATTCTGCTATCCAGCCTGGCCCTTTGTCAGCAACTGTCTGGAATCAATGTTGTAAGGCCTTTGTTCTTCTTTACATTAGATTTTTTGTTGATGTTTTTATTTACATTTAGGTCTTTTGCCGCCAAGAAAAAAAAATGAAATTCATTTCAGGATTTTTTCACTATAATTCTATTTGAGAAAATAATGATTAAAATTTATCGAGTTACAATTTACAAAGTTCAAAGGCAAGGCTTTCGTTTGATAAAATTAAATCGATGATTATTATATTTGTTGTAAGTTGCCTTCTGGAATCGTGGGAATTGAAGGTCACTTGACCATTGCAATATATGTGGATAACAAACGGAATGGCAGAAACTGTTAAAAAGATTGAATTTATCCATTATCTAATATTTTCAGAAATTCAACCTCTAGCAAATCAATGGTTTATGCACTCTTGGAAACGTGTATGCTAAATATAACAATAAACATAGTTCTTTTGTGATTTCATATGTAAGATAAATATTGAACCTCAAGTCAAATTTTTCGGAAATTCACGTCAAAGTTTGGTAATTAAAAGTCTGGGCAGCTATAAGAAAACACAATACATTGGTTGTTAAAAAATTAACAATGAACTAAAAAAACAAAATTTCCATCAGCTTCTCGTGTAATACATGGCAGAGTGTAATTTCAAATTGTGTCTTACTGTTGCCATATAGAAGATAATAGCACTTAATTTACTTATTTTATTTATTTATTTATAAAATATATTTAAAAACAGGGTAAATATATACAGTTAGAAAATACTCTGTCTTACAATATGGCCCTGTTATTAAGCAAAGATAAAATACAAAAAATTGATGTAACTAGATATAGCAATAGTAAAATTACAATTAAATAACAAAAGTTAAATAAAAACATTAAGAAAATTACTTTTACATTTGGATATTTATATTTGTATTGGCAACAATCATGCTTTTTAATATATCCTTGCGTCTTAAGTTGCCTTTATAATGTATATTTTTAATTTTAACTAGAATCCTTTTTCAGATTTTTTACTACTCAGCTGGTGTATATGAATATTTTGGAATTCCTGCTAATTTGGCACAATATGCTGT
The DNA here is from genome assembly GCA_932294295.1 of Alitta virens. Taxonomy (NCBI): domain Eukaryota; kingdom Metazoa; phylum Annelida; class Polychaeta; order Phyllodocida; family Nereididae; genus Alitta; species Alitta virens. The sequence goes on along the minus strand of OW028578.1, from coordinate 21,948,980 downwards.
ATTGTCTACTGGCATCATAAACGTCCTTTTGACTGGAATATCGGTGAGAAATGCAAATATAATCATTTTTATAGCTTTTCATTATGTTTGTTCGTATGTACCATCTCAAGATAAATGATGTATGATATGTTATCCCATGACTGAGAATGTTTTTCCCCTGATACTGGTGTTTTTTCCTGGGTGGTGGATATTGTCTAAGGGGGATGATATCAAAGGCTGGGAGAGATGTTTTCAGAGGGATGTACGAAAATCAGCCAATCAGAGACGAGAACTACAGGGATGTTTGACAAGCAGCTGGGATGTACGGATTTTGACCCATGAGAAATAAATAAACAGGGATGATAGTGATTTCCACCAATCAGCAATATCTTCTGGGACACACCTCCAGATTAAAATGACCAACGAAATCACTTACTCTGTTTTGATTTTAAAATAATGACAAATTTGGATATTCAGCATTTCATCAATGTCACCAGTTCAGACAAAGGTCTCAGAACCCAAATGGTAGTCAAATCCTGTAATTTCAGCTCCAACATTCAAAGAAAACTGGCTCAGAAGTCATCAATATAAGCTTGCTTCAGACTCAGCTGCAGTTTCGGCTGAATTTAAAGATCATTTTCAGTTGCTCAAGACAGCCAAAACATCAGTCTTGGTCTTTCAATATTTAGTGAAATTTAGGAAGATAAATCTCGAAGTGGCGTGTAATCATCTTGTGAAGTATCATTCATGAGAAAAGATTATTTAAGCCACAGCAGTTGGTTAAGTCATTTTTAATTTTATATTTATAAAAAAAGGCAGTCTTGGGATAAAAAAAGTTATATCAAGGGTTGAGGCAGTACATCCATGGTATAGTCACCCTTCGTGCTTCGGGATAATACGGGGTCTTGGGTGACTAGACCAGGGATTTACCGCCTCCACCCATGAATATAACCTATTTTGACTTGTTCTACAATATACTATGTTATGGTTTCTCATGTGATTGAGAACTGACCAGTGGCAGGGCAGATTAGCATTGCTATATAATGTAAACTAACATGGAATTTATTCCATGCAGTGACCACTCTGTGGAATAAATTCCTATTTCTCGCATTTTCAAAAGTCAGACAAAATCTGCATTTGATGAACCAACGCTCAGAGAGTTGACGTGTGGATGACGTCATTTTTAGGAATACTCCTGCCCAACAACGGGATTGAAAATATTCATTGAGGGATATTACCAAAAATATATCTTTCAGCTCTCAACCAATCAGCGATCTGCATTCGGCATTGACTGTAATACACAATAATATTAGTTTTTTGGGTGTTTGCCTGGAAGATGCAGGCAATGAACACTCTATAGAAGTCAAATTGAAAATGATATGTTTACATGGATAACACATATACATGTAGGTGATGTAGGCGATGTATGTTTTACGGCTTTACAAAGCACTCCTGTCTTGTCATTGTTTTTGCTTGTTAATGGTGGCCGAGGAGTGCACTTCTTGGTGGGAGGTTCGCCCCCCGACAGTAGAGGTTTCACCCCCCGACAGTAGAGGTTTCGCCCCCCGACAGTAGAGGTTTCGCCCCCCGACAGTTGAACCTTTGCCCCCCGAAAGTTGAGCTGTCGGACTGCGACAGCACCTACTTTTGTCCCACGACACCTTCGCCCCACGACACCTTCACACCATGACAGTGATAGTATACTGTCGAACCACAAAAGTAATAGGCCTACAGTCCTCCGACAGTGTAGGTTTCGCACCACGAAAGTGAAGGCTGATTCACTTAGCAACAGGTATGCAACTTTGTAAGAGTGGCTAAATTTCCTCCTCCTCCCCTCCTCCCCCTCCTCCCCTCCTCATCCTCCTCCTCCCCATGCTCCCCCTCCCCCTCCTTTCCCCCTCCTCCCCTCCTCCCCTCCTCCCCCCCTCCTCCCCTCCTCCCCTCCTCCCATACACGAATGCATTATTTGTCACATCAATAAGAAACCTTTCAGGTGTGCATTATGTAGTTATACCTATGGCTGGTATCAAATACTAAACCAAGATTGTACACAACTTAAAAGCTGTCGAAATACGATATTAAATCCACTAGCAGCTTAAGAACTCACATTTCCTAAAAAGGTATTAAGCCTAGGTCTGACTTAGCCGGTTTTGCCATAGTGAACCCGTAGTATTACGTAACGGTTATGCAACAGCTTTTTTCGCCGGTTTGGCCACAGGTTCTGGCGGCAAAAAGGGTTCTACGGGTGACTCGACGGGTTCTACGGGTGACTCGCCGGATTACGGCCAATTAGTGCACAAATTCCAGGAGAGACTTGACGTATTGTAGGAGTAACTCACCGAGTTGTAGGAGTGACTCGCAGGGTTGTACGATAGACTCGCCAGGTTCTGAAGAATTTAATCAAGGTAGCTACGACAGCCCCGGGATTAGTCGTTAAATAAGACTGAATTGCAGTATAGTTCATACTAATTGCATACGTGTTTTCGGATCGAAAATAGATCAAATATTAAGCGAGATGTTCTATATTATATAATAAGCAATTTAGGGCAGGCCAGCAGATTAACTGCTGGATTGCAATTCTAGTTTTGAATATTTCTAATTATGAGCCATGGTGTAATATGAGTATTAAATAACAAGGCTAAATGTTTACCGATGCTGTAATAGCTTTATATATATATATATTTATTTTTAATTCATTTTTAATTTTTTAACAATATTTTACAAAATTGATTATCATCAGCAGAGAACTATAAGTTAATCACAACACTGCATGGCTAAGAAATTTGTGCTAAGCATTCATTGACCACATCTGTCTTTCGACTTGAACACGCTGAGGTTTTCATACTACAAATTTATGATTACACATCTAATAAGAGTTAACATCTATATGGTTTTTCCTTCAGATAATGGCGGGCATAGGGCGACGTAAACTGTTATTAGGCGGTATGGTGATCATGCTCATCTCTGCCATTCTCATAACAGTTGCCTTGCATTTGAGAAATGTCTACATTTCTATCATATCCATGATCACCTTTGTCATTGGTTTTGCGCTGGAGCTTGGTAAGTCAAAATCATATATATCCCAATATTTGGTCCTCGACAGGAAAGAATGTGGATATATGCTATTGTTATCATCATTTCACTATGACTAATAATGAGCATGTATGCATCTATGTATGCATCCAGGGATAACTTTCAATATTTCAAAGAAATATGAATTGAGGCATCTGTGCAGTGGCTGCACGGCAATACGATGATGATTTATGAATGAGTGTATTCTTTTGACCATCGACGAGTAATAGTTATATCCCTCATAGTCGAACTAACATCTACAATTTGCATTTGGGGAGGGGATTACAACATATTCGTTGGCTATATCCCTCTCTGAACAAGAGAGAATTATCATGGTGGGGTACAAGCAATTTTAATTGCTGATACGGTTGAGAACATCTCCTAATACTGCCATAAACACTAAACGATATCAACCAGTAAAAACATCTTGTCGGTCATCATGAGTAACTAAGAAGACTTTTGTTTTTGGACAACAAAGATATAAACCAATATCAGCATTTTGATATCTTGACCAGTTTTCACTCACTAAAGTAAGAAAAGTATTCACTTCTGCACCCCAATTATGCAGGTCTTCACGTCTGACTTTGTATCCACGTCCTCAATAATAGGCATTTTGGTGAACCTTCTGGTTGCAGGGTCTATACAACAGGTCATTGGAGCCGAGTTCTTCACACAAGGACCTCGGTCACCTGCAATGTTTTTGGCAGGAATTCTCAACTGGATTGCAAATTTCTTTGTGGCTTTTTTCTTTCCAATTATCCTGGTGAGAAATATTTTTACCATTTTATGATATTAATTATATATTTTTACCATTTTATGATGTTTATATATTTTTACCATTTTATGATGTTATTTAAGCCCACTAAGGATGATATTTAACACTACACAGAATGAATGACGGTATTTGGATAATTATAAAATCTCAAGTGTGAAGCTAATTATGGTCTACATGGTTTTTGCTCCTGTTGTTTGCAAAATAATATTTAAATAAAAAAAGGTTTTACTCAGCATAATATTTTTTATATATGCGAGTGGCAGACATAAATTTTCCAGAAAATGCAAGATTATGCTAATTAGATAGATTTTGCCATGCCGGAAAATTGCTGTGGAATATTTCAGAAAAGAAAAGCCGGCCAACCCTGGAAACATGTGGGCCTATGTCGATCCAATCTAACATGTTATCTTGGGTTCATGATTACAACATGTATTCTACATTCTTTGTGTGCTTTGAAAATCATAAATATTTCTGCGTATCTCTTGTTATGTTAAGCCGACTATCTTTATTGGTATATTTATACATCAAGGAATTGTTTTTCTTGCTATCCATTTGATTTAGGGATAATTGGTGATATTGTTGCAGGAAACATTGGGACCAAATAGTTTTATAGTATTCATCATATTCCTGGTTGCTTTTGGAATTTTATTTTTGACAAAATTGCCTGAAACGAAAGGGAACTCACGTGAGCAAGTTTATGACAAATTGGGCATTGGAAAGGAATATGCAAAAAATCCTGAAGTGAGTATGTTGACTATTCTCCAGCTTTTCTAACATATACATTTTTTTTTACCCATGCAGTACTTTATTTGTATAACATTATTTTCACCACATCTCTTGCTGCTACATTAATATTCAATCATACTTAGCTCATGCATAATGAGATTAGCATTGGTCTTAATGGTGATACAGTTGCCCCCCAAAGTTTACATATTCCTCAGTAATTTTGCCATTGCATTCAGCAAAATTACCAAAACCTGTCGTATCATTTAAAAAAGGCTTTCAGAGCATATTTCACGTTATGTAGTATACCTGATGCTAGGAACAGCTAATTTGCTTGACTGTGTTCCCATTTACATAGGGGTCATAAAAGTGTCAAAATGTTTACATACCCCTACACAATGGTATTTCAATGAAAGATGGGGTATGTAAACTCTAGATACATTTATGATCCATATGTAAATTGAACTGCAGCTGGACAAATTGGCTGTCCCTAGGTATATATATATATATATATATATATATATATATATATATATATATATATATATATATATATATATATATATATACTAAAGAGCATACGATAAGCCATAAAAGCCTGTATTAATTAATTTGACAGATTTTATGGTGATGCATAACTTCCCAATAAGCATTCATCTAGAGGCACCTTTCATGAGCATCATACCAGCTGGATGTCATTCGGATGAGACATTAAATTGGCGATCCCTTGTACTCGGTGTCTATGCTGAGACAAGTAAAAGATTCCACCCAGGGGGTAAATGTGTAGCATGGGTGGACTCTCTCTCACCTCATCAATCAACTCCCGATAGTGGCAAGAAATTGCCTTAGAGGGCTGCACTTTCCACATCTATCTATCTATCTATCTATCTATCGATATCTATCTATCTATCTATCTCTGTCTATCTATATCTATATATCTCTGTCTATCTTTGTCTATCTATCTTTGTCTATATCTATCTATCTATCTATCTATCTAGAGAGACGTTTGTGCTTAATGCAATGGCAAAATACTCAGGAGTATGTTAATATTTGGGCACAACTGTATGTGATTTTGTTTGTTAAGTTAGAGCTTTCCTATATACAGATGGAACCACATATTTGTGGTTCAAGATGTTGTCTCAATGAAGTAGTCGTTAGTCAGGGTTCTATGACTTTCATTCCTAATGGATTATCAATTCTCTGGACAGGGACCAGAAACAGTTCCGCTAAAAGAACATGAGGATGAAAACAAAGATGGAAAAATTCCGGTGAGCAGGATAACCCTTCTACCGGTTTTAGTGATGCAGTACTTCATTCATTCAAGTTTATCTATTCTAATTCTATAATATCTCGTACTTCAAAACTGCTTTAGTTAGCGTTCTGTGCTTTCCTTTTCATTCCTAGATGTTTATCAATTAATTCACATGATGTCACTTTTACAGGGACGAGCTGACAAAGCAGAAGGAAGCTCTCTGCCAGATGAACAGAATGTTAAATCAACCAAAGAAGGAATAACCCCAAATTCTAAAACAGATGACACAGCATGACATTTATTGCGCACATATATTGCTGATATATGGCAATCTTTCATTGCGAAAAAGATCAAAAGATATTCAAATTAATATTTCAGAGGTAATCTCACTTTTAGCCAATCCAGGGAGGCTACCAAATAATTCTTCATGAAATGGCGCAACAGCTTGGCTACAGCTACTGCTTTAAATCCCAGATAACATGCTAAATCAGCTCAACATTGGCTCAATGTCGGCCCATGTTGAAACAATGTTATCTTAATGCTATATAAGATTCCTCATCCTGAATGGATACACACACTGCCCAATTAACAGTATTACCTTCCTTCACACAGAACTATATATATGCAGTGGAGTCATACAAATTATGGTGTTCAATAAAAAAAACACTAGTCATTTGCTGCCTATATAGAACACTGTCTACTTTGGCATGTTATCTGGTTTGACAATAATGTTTTGTAAGATAGGCACAATGTTACATTTTTATATGATAATATAATTCTTTGAAAGCCTTTTCGATTATATAATTTTTCTTTCGGGTTTTCGGTCAAATGAAGATTTAGTGGTATATTTCAATAAAATAACTTGCAAAAAAGGCAAATCATAGTTGCGCTCATTTAAAAAGTCACTTGTGGGGACACCAAAGCGGAATTATAACAATGATGGATGGTGAAGAGTCCAACAATAATTTTTTGAGGGATATGAGGAAAATTCATATCATATCAGCTGGTGCCAAGCCAAGGCCAAGATACTTTTCCGAATCCTACAAAGGACAGCAGACCATCCATCATTGCTTATATTAACATTGCACAGCATACACTGCAGTTGTCCAACAAACCTACAGTTCGTTTTTTTAATAACGGTCTGTCAAATTGGACCTAGACAATGCTAGATGACTTCTGCTATATGATGCTACCTGCTACTTAACAGAATTGTCTGGCTATAGCTGGCTACTTAAAGCTGGATCTAAAAATACATGCAGTACCATGTGGTGCATATGTTGAGAGTCAAGACATATTTGTAATTTCTTGAAAAGAATCATGTCTATTGCACATACATACTTAATATATATTAGATAAATAACTTACATTCACGAAGGTTTATATTTTTTCAGTGGTGCTAGGTGTAAGAATATATAAGCTAGCAGCGGACATAAGCGGTTGGTTAGCCAGTTATAGCTACCGTGAGGAATAGGTCAGTACAGCTGTCTAGATTAGACCATAATTTATGAAACTAACTGTAGGAGCTGTACAATATACTCTGATCATATGCTGATGATGTACAATACACCAAAGTGAAGTGTTCTGATTGGCTCACAGCAGCTGAGTTGTGTTTATGTTAAATATGTCATTCAAATAATTTAATTATGAACTTCCAACAACTGCTAAAATCTAAAGCTTCATAATCGAAAAAGCCTTGTGTTGTAGGGGTGGGTTGCGTCACCCCAAGGAACAATTGAAGAAGCGGTTGTTTTTGTAGTTTTTATACCCAATGACTATTCCTCCAAAACAAGTGGATTTTTTTTCTCAATTATCAGTAGTATTTCCTGGTAGAGCAACGGGAAATTAGTATTTCAGCCCTGTGGAGTCAAGGGCAGGGTATCTTTGGCCTTGCACAAAATGGCCTCAAATGCTTCATGCTTTCGTGTGATAACCAATATGTAAGGGTTAATAGAAGTATATATTAATATATATATAATGATTTTTTTTTTACGCACATTATTGCTGTTCCAACTATGGCTGTACAATTGAAATTTCCAAATCATGGAATTGATTTCTGTAAAATGTTTATAAGAACTTATTAACTTGTACAATGTGCATTTTGAATTACCTATTTAGAGTATTCATGTTGTGTTATTGAGTCATCTAGCTATATGGATGATCAGATAAAGGAAGTACTATAATTCTTTTGTATCTTATCTTTGACATAACATTCGATGACATGGATGTAACCTTATTCCAAATCTGTTTGTAAATCTGCAGAGGTTAGAAAAACACAAGGAGATCTGTTTATAGATAAGACTCTGTTTCCGGGTGAATAACTATTGGATAAAACATGCAAACTTTCAGGAAATTGGGTTAATTTTGCTAATAAAAAACATCACATTTTCTATTGTAAATAATGTATATCACAATTAAACTGCTAGCTGTACGACTAGATTATTTCGGTCATTCATATTTATGGCCTTGTGTGGAATATGAATTATGAGGAATGACTACTTATTATAGAATAAAATGTGTCGTAAAGAATAAGGAAATTCTTCTGAGTAACATATATTCTTGCTTAGAAGTGAAGGCCTCTATTTTTTAGAGACAACTTTAGGACCTTGGTGTAAAAATTAATTAATTTACAGTGGTAGTAAATTTCACATATGGTCAGTGTCAATTTAGCAAACCATTTGCCCAGCTCAGCGTAAATGATGCCTAAGTCCTGGCCTCTAATCAAGATAATGTGATGTGTATTCTCTTCAGAGGGCGCCACGTGAGTCCGGGACTCTCGTTGCCTGAAAGATTGCCTCAACCAGTGGTAGTCCTGCAGTCATATGACGTTATCTGGGGTTAATAATGTAACTTGTGTGATCAGCTGTATTAATTTAAGGTCTTTACATAATAATTCGCCTATAGATATACTCACAAACGTTGTCTGCCACGGTATTTTGTTGCAACCATTGCAAGGATATCCCCCCAATAGTCATGTTTGGTGCTAATTGCGTTTTTGCTCATAAGACATGGCACTTAATCGCACTTAAATCACAAGTTCAGATCTCCTACAGGGTGGGGAGGCGAAACTTGGAAGGAGCTTTCAATATATAACCAACAACCACTTATTGAATGTTGTGAAACTAATATTAAAACAAATTGTAGCCAGTCAGCTGTGAAATGTTATGGAACTAGAACTTAAAACGACCACTGAGAAGGACAAAAGACAAAGGTTGGCAGACTCGCTCTTAGCCAAAGTCAATCCTAAAAGCATTCTCAACAATGGTAGACGCTGTTTTGACCCACCGAAATGACCGATTCCTTGCGGAGTCGACAGCTGATGTCAAGGGCACCTTCAGGACCGACCTTCCAGCCCAGGTCATGGTCCTGGGTGTAGTGGCCTCTGATGGGAAGAAGATGCCCCCCATCTCTTTTGCTTAATATATTAATAGAAAAACGCAAGGGGGTCGGTGATAAGCAGCACCTATTCTTACTGTTCCATAAAGCCACTGAAAAAGTTCATGAGCTTTCATTATATACATACCACACCATGGAATGACACTGCTACCTAATGGGTAGCCAGAACCGACCTACATTGCATTAGATTTGTCTTAGCAGTACATAGAATATAGTACAAGATCATAGCATAAATGTATGATGTTTACCATATTTTGCACATTTTAAAGCCACTTTAAACGTTATACGTTATATAACATGCACAAACTCATATATATCCATTCTTGGGGTTGTGGCACGTTATGGACGAAGTTGGGGGCGGGGGCCCCCGGGGCATATAGCCCTTACAAATGTATTGCTTCTTTGCTGGAGTACTCTCCCCAAAGGACGCGTTATACAGGTTTCTTTTTCATCATTCTTAAAAATCTAGTTTGTGGAAGTGGCCATTTTAATCATAACATTTCTTGGTGCTACGTGCTGGTCGATTGGGCATTTTATAAAAATATCGATCCCTGTAGATCGGAGAATACGATGTATGTATTACAAAAGTCAAGATGCATGACTCGACTGATACAGGAAACTAACTGAAGCATTGTGTTATCAATCTGGGCTTTCTTTATTAGAAGCCATCAGATTTCTGAATGAGGGATAGGTAGGGCAGCGGATCAGAATTATATATGATCCAACGTGTACCATTGTGTTAACATTTTTGGGCTGAATTGCGATGATACATGGTAATACTAGGCTTTATACAGTATCAGGTCGAAACGTCCGAAAATCGTATATATATATATATATAGTTCCTTTTTTGGGTTGTGCATCTAATACACAAAATCTGTACATTATAGTACTTCATTGTTATGGTTAAGATAAGATAAGATAAGATCAGATAACATTTTATTTAAAGTCAGTGGTGATACAAATAACAATAAAACATAAGCTATAAAGCTTTTCGCCAACAGAAAATTTTGACAAAAACAAGGTGAAATATTTACATGCATAATTTATTCGTCTGTCACACTAACATTGTGTGCTTTCACCCAAAGAAAAATAGCAAAATAAAAATATCGGACGTTTCGGACATTTCGGGAATCGGGCGTTTCGGTTTTCGGACTCGGACGTTTCGGTTTTCGGACGTTTCGACCGGTATTATTTTGTACAGTAATGGTTATTTTCCTTCACAATACCTCAAAAACAATACCATCAACACAATGCACTTGAGCCTAAAAGATGTATTGCCATCAATCATAATTATATATGATCCAACGTGTACCACTGGCAATCTTCACAAGGCTCAGAAGATTATTTGTAAAACCAATCGTAGTAAGTATCTGCTAATTATAGGATATGCTTTGGATTGAGATACAAAACCAGGCAACTCCCTGAATGATGCAGCCATCAGTCAATTCATGTGATTATTATTATAATTATGACAATTTTTAAATATAAACTATTATATCATAAGTGCTTAAGATAAATAAATTTATGGGAAGGTATCAATAATGCAACCTCATAATTACATAAAATGTCTGGACACAAACGAAATTATTAACAATACAAATCAGTTGCCAAGTTAATATATTATTTCTGCATACATCAAAATCATTCAGTGTTAATCTGTCTGTCTAGCTACACATGAAGAATGAATCACAATGAGAAATTAATTATAATTAAGAACCACACACAAGTTACATGGTGGTACCAACTTATTATAAAGCATCGATCCGCACGGATGACATCCACCAACTACCCCAAGCCAGGCATCTCATCTCATAAGTCTGAAAATATAAAGCACAGAATTTGAAGGACAAGGCATAAACATTGTATTATAATGAATAAAATTGTATTAAGTTTCAAGTTTATTGGCCATATTCTATGTACAAATAAATAAGTACACATAATAAACACCTCAACAAAAGTTCCCCCCAAACATATGTGCTTATATTTTCTAATCCTCTCATTCAATGGGTAACTTTTGACTGCAGAGCTGGCTCACTCAAGCACTTCTTTGAGGTTGTATTAAGGGAACCCTGTGGATTTCACTGGAATTGAATCGGTAAATTAGAAAATACAAGCAGATATTTTAGGGGGAACTTACTTTAGTTGAGGTGTTTATATAAAACACCAATACTAAGCGGACACACAAAAGGTGCCTAATGTTGGCCTGGCATTGGCCTAATGTTGTGTGGTGTCTGGATGATCCAAAAGACACTTTCTTAAGGATTGCATCTGTTTCCATACATTACTTGTGCAGAATCTGTCATTTCATTATGGTAATACCATGTGAAAAAGTCATCTGGATCAAATATTTGATCTGGTTTCCAGATCCATAGTTTGAATCATACCCATCATTAACTACAGGTGTTTGAACATAAAGAAGAGACAGAGGTAGCAGCGAATTCGAAAAATGCCCAGCAGCATTAGCAGTAAATACTGTAAAATATTCTGGATCCAGGATCCGGAATATGACATGGATCACCTCCAAACTTTATCAGTTCAAGGCTTCGGCATATCCATCTGCCCACCAAATTTCATCCTAATCCATCAAACCTTTTGAGCAATCCTGCTAAAAAAACACATAAATGATCAAATAAACGCGACCAAAAACATAACCTCCTTGCCAGAGGTAATAAAGCTTGGTTATTTATAGTAAATTAAGTTGTTTATAATATATTGATGAATGATCAACTTAATTGTCTACAGATATTTTAAAACCGTTCTCATCAAGAGTCTGATTAACTAGAGTCATGAAATTGGGCAGAATTAAAACTTAAATATGTTTCTCACTAACCACAAGCATTTGAAAGATTGGAAACTTTAAATAAGTTATTCCAAAGAGATATCTCTGCAAATTAAATTTTGGTCATTCTCTGCACAAAAATTGTTTTAGATTTGGCGTGAAATGGTCAGTTTCTACAGCAAAATCAATTGCAACTACCTACCCAACAATACAGTGCCACTGGGTTCTTTTCAATCAAGATGATGTTTCCCTGAAGTTTTCGTCACTCAAAGGCCTGTTGAAGTCTGCCTGCAATCCAGTCAGTCCCAATTGCATCTCAATACATAAAGGTCTGCAAAATGAAAGAATGGCATTAGACAATGTATAATATGAGACACTCACTCTTGTTAGATTTGGCGTGTAATGGTCAGTTTCTACAGCAAAATCAATTGCAACTACCTACCCAACAATACAGTGCCACTGGGTTCTTTTCAAACAAAATGATGTTTCCCTGAAGTTTTGTCGCTCAAAGGCCTGTTGAAGTCTGCCTGCAATCCAGTCAGTCCCAATTGCATCTCAATACATAAAGGTCGGCAAAAAGAAAGAATGGCATTAGACAATGTACAATATGAGACACTCACTCTTGCATATTTTGCAGGTACCCAAAATGAGTACTGTCTGATACCAAATAAACTGCAAAATATGACTGCAATTTGTCATCCATCAATGGCAGGCAAGATCAAGTACAATCAGTAATGTATTAGATGAAAAAATAAATAAAAATCAGACCTTTAACCTAATGAATTGACAGCCTATGTTGTTGAATCAACAGCCTATGTTGATTGCAGTTAGGGAAAGAGAGAGATAATCAATTACATGTATAAATAATAAATGCACCTTTAGTGCAATGAATATTTAGGTAAATAATAAATGCACCATAATATTTACAACGTCACTCTTAACCCAGCAGACAAGCAGACAAGCAGACAAGCAGAGACCAAAAAACAAAACTCGACAATGGCGTTCAATCTGGTTGAAGCAAACTGGCATCAGGTCACACAAAACAACACCAAAGAGACACATCTGAATAACTTGGGACACGACAGAAAACTAACCGAGACAAACCAAAGAGTAAACATCATCAATATTATGGTGCACATTAGCTTAAATATTTACGCAAAAAAATGTAGTACATTATTTCTCTCTTTTTGTTTAATTTTTATTTTAATAAAATCATGATCGTTGATAATTCAGGCCTTCTAAGGTCATTTACTTTAAAGAATACTAAGGTCTTATGCCTAGGACAGTTTAGTTTTCAATTTAACATGATGACAAAGTAAGAGCTTATTGCGACCGCCTCAGGTCATATACTCCAAAGCCTATCGAAGTCTGCCCAGTCAATCCCATCAATTGAAATTTCATAATATATATGTCTGCAAAAAGAAAGAATGGCATTAGACAATGTTACAATGTGAGACAATCACTAATATGTTAATGCCAAAGCATGATGCCGAAGGCCACTATGTCGCTGAATGCAATGCATATACATAAAATATATAATTATATTTGATTTTCAAAAATTTATTTTTGTAACAATTACTATTTGAAGAATAAAGCCAAATTACGGACACAATCACTCTAGTCATAATTGTAGGCAATATAACTGGTTTCGTAGTGAGTGCTGCCACATACGGCCTACGGCCTCTGGCCTTCGGCTATTACATATTTTGCAGGTACCCAAAATGAGTACGGTCTGATACTAAATAAACTGTAAAATATGACTGCAGTTTGTCATTCATCAATGGCAGGCAAGATCAAGTTACTAGGAAATGCTGATCATGCATGACTAAATCTTAATTGGAAAGATTAAGCAATGCATGACACTCAATCATGCATGACAATGCTGAACTTAAGCTAGATCGCCACGCCAAGGCCTGCAGTTTTGATCTAGCCCTACTTTATCTGATCGGTCTAATTCAATAAGCTTGCATCTAATTTATTTAGCAATTATCAAAAGAATAAGACATAAGTAGGGAATTAAAAGTAATTATACAAGTATCTAGCCAGTAGGATTTGTTAATAATCATTTATTCAAGTTGGTGAAAAATTTGACTTCGGCAATGTTTACGCTTACAATTTTACTTTGATCAGGTAATTATTAAAAAAACATTAAGCTGATAAATCAACAGCCTATGTCGATTTCAGTTAGAGAAAGAGATAAGCACATGAATTGAATATTTTGGTAAATAACAGTTGCACCATAATATTGCGTCCAATAATGAATACACAAAAAAGCTCAAATAGACCATCTGAGTAAACATTATTAATATTATGGTGCACATGAACTTGTATATATTTTAGTCAGAAAAATGGTACATTATCTCTCCTCTCTATATTTAATAAAATCATCATGATGAGTGTTGTTCATTTACACCTTCTGAGGTCACTTACTTTAAAGCACAACTAAGTGCATATGCCTAATGCAGTTAACTTAACAAAGCCAAAGAAGTTGATAAATTAAGACTGCCCAGGTCACATACTCTAAAGCACTACTAAGTAGTTAAGTCAAAGATGGTTGTTTTTAACTTAATGATGCCAAAGCCTTTGTTGAATTAGACCGCCTACTAATAATATGCTAATTTATACCACCTAAAAATTTTGATTTCAATTGCAGCATAAAAAGTTAATCAGTTTTTTAAGTTCGTACATGTTAAAAATCGGTTTTTTTAAAACAGCCTAAGATCATCTTTTGGAAAGCAATGTTGAAGTGCTCATACACAACTGATATTAGCTGTTGCGTGTTGTTGGTCATTAACAAAATAAATGACCCTGCCTTGTGCTATAATGCACCTGCCCAGATGGTAACAGCATTGGGGAAATGATATTTTTCCCGTAGATCTATACATCATTGCAAAAATTTTGATTTCAATTGCAGCATAAAAAGTTAATCAGTTTTTTAAGTTTGAACATGTTAAAAATCGTTTTTTTTTTAAACAGCCTAAGGTCACCTTTTGGAAAGCAATGTTGAAGTGCTCATACACAACTGATATTAGCTGTTGCGTGTTGTTGGTCATTAACAAAATAAATGACCCTGCCTTGTGCTATAATGCACCTGCCCAGATGGTAACAGCATTGGGGAAATGATATTTTTCCCGTAGATCTATACATCATTGCAAAAATTTTGATTTCAATTGCAGCATAAAAAGTTAATCAGTTTTTTAAGTTTGAACATGTTAAAAATCGTTTTTTTTTTAAACAGCCTAAGGTCACCTTTTGGAAAGCAATGTTGAAGTGCTCATACACAACTGATATTAGCTGTTGCGTGTTGTTGGTCATTAACAAAATAAATGACCCTGCCTTGTGCTATAATGCACCTGCCCAGATGGTAACAGCATTGGGGAAATGATATTTTTCCCGTAGATCTATACATCATTGCAAAAATTTTGATTTCAATTGCAGCATAAAAAGTTAATCAGTTTTTTAAGTTTGAACATGTTAAAAATCGTTTTTTTTTTAAACAGCCTAAGGTCACCTTTTGGAAAGCAATGTTGAAGTGCTCATACACAACTGATATTAGCTGTTGCGTGTTGTTGGTCATTAACAAAATAAATGACCCTGCCTTGTGCTATAATGCACCTGCCCAGATGGTAACAGCATTGGGGAAATGATATTTTTCCCGTAGATCTATACATCATTGCAAAAATTTTGATTTCAATTGCAGCATAAAAAGTTAATCAGTTTCTAAAGTTTGAACAGGCTAAAAATCGTTATTTTTTTAAACAGCCTAAGGTCACCTTTTGGAAAGCAATGTTGAAGTGCTCATACACAACTGATATTAGCTGTTGCGTGTTGTTGGTCATTAACAAAATAAATGACCCTGCCTTGTGCTATAATGCACCTGCCCAGATGGTAACAGCATTGGGGAAATGATATTTTTCCCGTAGATCTATACATCATTGCAAAAATTTTGATTTCAATTGCAGCATAAAAAGTTAATCAGTTTCTAAAGTTTGAACAGGCTAAAAATCGTTATTTTTTTAAACAGCCTAAGGTCACCTTTTGGAAAGCAATGTTGAAGTGCTCATACACAACTGATATTAGCTGTTGCGTGTTGTTGGTCATTAACAAAATAAATGACCCTGCCTTGTGCTATAATGCACCTGCCCAGATGGTAACAGCATTGGGGAAATGATATTTTTCCCGTAGATCTATACATCATTGCAAAAATTTTGATTTCAATTGCAGCATAAAAAGTTAATCAGTTTCTAAAGTTTGAACAGGTTAAAAATCTTTTTTTTTTTAAACAGCCTAAGGTCACCTTTTGGAAAGCAATGTTGAAGTGCTCATACACAACTGATATTAGCTGTTGCGTGTTGTTGGTCATTAACAAAATAAATGACCCTGCCTTGTGCTATAATGCACCTGCCCAGATGGTAACAGCATTGGGGAAATGATATTTTTCCCGTAGATCTATACATCATTGCAAAAATTTTGGTTTCAATTGCAGCATAAAAAGTTAATCAGTTTTTAAAGTTTGAACATGTTAAAAATCGTTTTTTTTTAAACAGCCTAAGGTCACCTTTTGGAAAGCAATGTTGAAGTGCTCATACACAACTGATATTAGCTGTTGCGTGTTGTTGGTCATTAACAAAATAAATGACCCTGCCTTGTGCTATAATGCACCTGCCCAGATGGTAACAGCATTGGGGAAATGATATTTTTCCCGTAGATCTGCCCGTAGATCTGATTTGCCAAATTACCATTGATGGTACCTAGGCCTGCAAAAGAGCTCTTGATATTCTTGGGTTTGGAAAAAGGAAATCAGTTTGTCAGCTGTAAAGACTCAAATATAAAAGCATTACCTTTGTATCTCTTTTAACATGTTCTTATATTACGTCTAGAAATGATCTCTGAAATGGAAAATGTAAGTGTAAGTAAATATCATCAAGCACATTTAATGGTTACTATATATCTTACAATCATACAAATAACTTTTACCAGCTCAGTGTTCCAGCTAGGACTTGAATTGGGCATGTCGCACAAGAATATTTGGGCACCTTAATGGACACATATAGGGAGGGCACCCAGCTAATTGAAAAGCAAAAAAAAAGCAGCTCTTCACTTAATTTAAGGCATGGCGCTCACAATAACTGGCATGGCACAAGGGGCGTCCGGCATGGTGCAGCGCCATGCTCAAATGGACTAGCTGGAACACTGCAGCTGTCATTAGTAAAGTTACAAGCACTGAGAACAATTCAAGAATAGACAAAATACAAAATCGGACTAATCCATACTGCTTATTTATACTTACATTAATGTGAACACCCCGTAGTGCAGCATCTGTGGTAATTGTAAATAATATGA
Organism: Alitta virens; assembly: GCA_932294295.1. Lineage (NCBI taxonomy): Eukaryota > Metazoa > Annelida > Polychaeta > Phyllodocida > Nereididae > Alitta > Alitta virens. The sequence goes on along the minus strand of OW028578.1, from coordinate 21,931,664 downwards.
TTACATGCAGTTGTAAATGCTGTACCATAATTATTTTACAATTTTATTATTATTTTTCTACATAACAGAGCATTCACATAAAGTTTCATCCTATAAACATAAGTCCATTAACTACTATTGTCTTTCTATAACTATTACATAAAACTTGGCCCATTTAAAGCCTGCTGTTTTTGGATGGATGGATGGATCTTTCTTTAGCAGTATGCAGGGCTACCAGGGTTTTTCTATATATTAAGCTTCTAAAAAATCATTTAACATCAAACTTGGCCCATTTAAAGCCTCGCTGTTTTTGGATGGATGGATCTTTCTTTAGCAGTATGCAGGGCTACCAGGCTTTTTCTATATATTAAGCTTCTAAAAAATCATTTAAAATCAAACTTGGCCCATTAAAAGCCTCGCAAGCTTCTAAAAAATCATTTAACATCAAACTTGGCCCATTAAAAGCCTCGCTGTTTTTGGATGGATGGATGGATGGATCTTTCTTTAGCAGTATGCAGGGCTACCAGGGTTTTTCTATATATTAAGCTTCTAAAAAATCATTTAACATCAAACTTGGCCCATTTAAAGCCTCGCTGTTTTTGGATGGATGGATGGATGGATCTTTCTTTAGCAGTATGCAGGGCTACCAGGGTTTTTCTATATATTAAGCTTCTTAAAAATCATTTAACATCAAACTTGGCCCATTTAAAGCCTCGCTGTTTTTGGATGGATGGATGGATGGATCTTTCTTTAGCAGTATGCAGGGCTACCAGGCTTTTTCTATATATTAAGCATCTAAAAAATCATTTAACATAAAACTTGGCCCATTAAAAGCCTCGCAAGCTTCTAAAAAATCATTTAACCTAAAACTTGGCCCATTAAAAGCCTCGCTTTTTTCTATATATTAAACCTAAAAAACATTTAAAACCATAGCCATTAACAAGCCCCTAATATATAAATAACACTATAACAAAAAATAACTAATAAAAATGACTATTTCACACACTAAAAATATAAAAGACCATTCACGAACTATAATAAAAAAACTATAATAAAAACTACCATTCACACTATAATAAAAATGACTTTTTCACACTCTAATAAAAATGACTTTTCCACACTCTGATTAAAAATGCATTTCCCACCCTCTAAAAAAATGACTATTCTACACTCTAATAAAAATGACTTTTTCACACTCTAATAAAAATGACTATCCGCACACACACTAACAATACCTTTCACACAAACTAACAAAATACCATTCACACTCTAATAAAAATGACTCTTCCACACTCTAATAAAAATGACTCTTCCACACTCTAATAAAAATGACTATCCGCACACACACTAACAATACCTTTCACACAAATAACAAACAATAACATTCACACACTATAACAAAATACCAATCACACACTAACTAAAAAAAACCCACCCCCCACCCAAAAAAAAAAAAAAAAAAAACCCCACTACCCCCAAACCCCCTAACCCCTACCCCTTACTACCCCTTACTACCCCCTACTACCCACTAAAACTACCCCTAAAACCACCCTAAAACAACCCTAAAACCACCACCCCCCTACCTTCCGATGTCCGTCAACCCGTCTGGTCCACCGATGAGTCCACGCGTCCGTCTGCAACACAATAAAATGACAATTAATACATTATCTAAAGAAGTTACAATAAATCGAATAAATATGAAATCCATTTTGAAAAATTTTAAAAGAACTTACCGGGCACTGCAAGAATAATAATAATAACAGATCACCCCATTTAACATCCCAATCTACTAGTAAGATACATAATCTACTAATCAATTAAATACCCTTACAACTGAACAAAAGCAGATTATTAGATTATTGGATTAGTGTTAGTCCACCACCAATTAGTAACGACTACATTATGTTACAACTACAATAAATCCTAATTTACATTACTAATAAACAACTACCGCGTTATCGCGAAAAAAAACCCGGAACATTCCTCAGTCTTTGATAAGAATGCACCAAGCCTTAATAAAGTCCCGAACATTCCTCAGCCTTTCATAAGAATGCGCCAAGCCTTCAGAAAGCCCAGAACATTCCTCAGCCTTTGGTAAGAATGCGCGAAACCTTAATAAAGCCCAGAACATTCTTAAGTCTTTGATAAGAATGCACAAGGCCTTCACTAAAAGCGGAATGGGCAGTAAACAACATGTAGACGTCTGTTCCTGATCTGAAGGAACTGGCCCCCCCGGGCGCATAATTTCCATGCAAGTGTGTGTCCTCTTGAAATCCACTCCTTGCCTTGGTCTCTGCCATTAGCTCTACAGGTCCATAAATACACCTGGGACGTAAAGCTCTAATCACTCATCCATCGCCGGCGAATTTAAATATAAGTTTTAAAAAGCATAATAAAAATGGCGAAATTAAATTAAACCCATAATAAAAACGGCGCTTACCGAATTTCGGCGGCAATTCCTTTATATACCAGGAACTGGATCAGTCCACTGCTACTCGGGGGGGTTGAACGTCATGCAAATAACATATTGGTCGGTATTGACCAATCAGTTTCCCCCAAATCTGCCACGCCCCTGCCTGCCCCTCCAATTGCAAAAAATGGCATTAGCACCTCACCTCGGTTACATGTAAGATTCCATATCCGGCTAATTTTTATTTATTTTTAAATTATATTAATTCTAAAAATTATATATATAATACTTATATCAATTTCTGGTCAATGGAGCACCCGTGTTAATAATAATTTGCGAATACAGCATGAGGTCACGTGACATGCATGTTTTGATTATTATTAACATCTTTATTCACGCTTGGCTGCCTCAGCGGTAAACACTATCGATTACACGACAGAGAATGGTATCAGGTTAACTCACCGCCTCTGCCAACTCACCGCTCGCCTGAGGTCAACTCACCGTTTTGCGAGTCAAGTCACCGCCTGTTTTTATCAACGGTGACTTGACTCGCAAAAAGCAAAGTCAAGTCACCGCCGCTTTATTTTATTATATATAGGCCTATAACATGTCTATGATGCGTGTATTAAATTTGGGAATTTCCAACAAGGATTCAGCATGTGACCTTAAGCAAACATTATTATATTACGACTATAATTTGCACTAGATAAAACTACATTAACATGTTTCGACAGCACGTATATGAGATGGTTTTTTTAGAAAACCTTTGCAGAAAATGTAATTGGCAAACTAGACAATGCATTGCTATATCTACTGTTATTCTTGGTCCGCCTTGGGTGTTTGCCTTGAGCATTAATTTTTACAATTGCATATGGCAGTTTGGCTTAATTCTCCTATTTTTTAGGTATGTTTTTGTAGGTCATGTCTCATATACGATAACAGTCAAACTTTAACATTTCATGAAAATACTGCGCTCATTCACAAAGCAAACTAAAAAAATGGGGTTTTGGCCTCATTTCAAAACTTCGATTCATTTTGGCATTTATAAATATGAACATTTATAGCATCTTGACTATTTTATATGGTGGTGCTAATTTTATTCAAAAAAATTTTCACAATATTTTTCTTCAAATGGATTACATATATATATATATATATTATATATATGCAAGTGGTGCCTTTTCAATAGTCAAATTGTTATATAAGTTGTCTTCATTTTGGGCAATTTTTTGACAAAATGCACATTTTTATTGGAGAAAAAATACACAGGTAAGGAACTCCTAAATATTCAGAGAATCACTTAAAATTATATATTTGAGCTCATGCTATCAAGGTCCGCTTGTTCAGGCCTGCTAGATGATAGGGGAATAGTGACACCCAAGGGAGGGGTATTGATACTGCAGTTTATCTGGAGTGAAATGTGAGCTTTCAACTGAGCCAGATACAAAAAGGCATGAATATTTTAAATGAATTCCTTATTGGTGGATTAGGCTTTATGTCATGCTTGTCTCCAAGTGTCAGTTGCATACATTTATGTCTAAACTGAGTGAATATGTCAAGTATGGTAACCATTCTAATATATAATTAATTCCTTTTACATAGTTTAGATTTAGAAAACACAATGAGCAAAATATATCAAATTTCGCACGTTGACTTTTTAATATTCTCATTGTATATATTTGAAATAGCTTGAGATTGCTTTTGATGTAATCTTACAGTTGTATGACTAAGAGTCTAGGACATATACTTTTTATATAATGTAATTTGACAAGTTATCATAAACTTAATGCATAATACATTACACAAATCTGAAACAGTCTAGATATTGATATATTTATTTGTAATTCAAAAAGTGTGAACTTCATAATATTTTGCTCACCATTCCTTACATGTCCTCCATTTAACTGAACCCCAGTAAGTTTTGCACTGCTATATGCCAGGGTTTTAGTCTTACACTACTACTAATAGATCAGTGATATTTATCATAACGTAAAGGAATTTAAAGTTTTTATTTTTCCGTTCATTTGCTGAGAGTTTGTGGCTTAAGGTAGCAGCGTACTCGCTAGGCGGCGCGGCGATTTCTTGGGAATCTACGAAATCCGAACTAGAGCGAGTATGAGGTAGCAGTCCACTAATAGTGGATTTTCACGGAACGTTTGCTATATTGCCAACAGGTGGCTTTGACAGAATACTGCATGCTATTGGCTGAAAAAGTTCCTGCCCTTGATTACAATTGGCTGAAACAAAGTGCATTCTAGCAGCAGTATTTGTAGTGCATTTTAATGTATATTTGACATCATATCATTCAATTAATTTCCGCTTCTTCCCGGAGAAAATTATATTCAAGGAATTAGTTAGTTATGATCTACTATGTCTGAAAAGCAAAATGAGTAATAAGAAGAGATGAAAGACTTATGTCCAGCTGAATTCAGGGCTGCTCAGTGAAAAGACTCTATTCTTACACATTCCTCCAGGTGCACTGAGGGTTAGGTCTGGTATGTAGTCCTGCACTAAAAACAAGGCCTAGTGTGATTGGATATACCTTAAAATTAGTTTTTCTAATTAATTAGTATTCAAGCTTTAGAGACAAAATATATGACTTTAAAATGTTAAATAAATCAAAACCACCTCATTATTATGTGCACACCATAAACTAAATTTTGGAACTAATATTACTTTATTATTGAATTTATCTCACAGCTACCCAAGTATGTAACTATTATAATCAGTCAATTGTGCATCATGCAAAAATATAAAATTGAATTTACATATACGCAGCGACATCAGCCTACTGTGCAAGTAGAATCAACATGGTATAAGTTTATCATTAAATCCTTTTTTGTTTGGGCACATACCTGGCTATCCTTGCTTGCTATCCAGCATAATGTTGAACATAAGTATCCTTCCTCACAGTAATCCGTATTCTGAATGTTGGGAGAACTGGTGTTGAGATCTGACCTTGTTTCTCATTGAACCTTAAATTGTTGGGTCTTTTTAAATGCGATTAACTATTTAAGAAAACTACAAAGAAAGCCAACTTAAATTTAAAGCATGGATCATGGGTGGTGATTAAATAGATCCTGCCATCTGAGCACAGTGCTCCACTGCACATTGATCTAAGTTTTAGCAATGAAAAATTATAATTCATAAATGTACTGTTATTGAAATTGCAGTAAAACCTATCCATTTGATGCAAATATGAGTGGTCATCATAATGGTATGAATGAAGATGTAATATCAATGCAAGGTCAAGTTTTTCCAATTTTTCTCTCTCTGAATAATGAGGTGGTCTTTATAGTGCGGTGTTCCTAAGAATGAAGTGGTCTTAGTAGTGATATAGTCTTAATAATGACTTGCTGTGATCTTAATAGTGAGGTGTCTTAACAATTAGGTGTCTTAATAGTAAGGTAGTCTAAATGATGAAGTGGTCTTATTGTGAGGGGCTCTTTAAAATAGTGATGTGGTTTTAATGATGAAGTTCTCATTATTAGGTCTTAATAGTGAGGTTGTCCTAATAGTGGTCTTAATAGTGAAGTTGTCTAAATAGTGAGGAGACTAAATATGGAGGTATTACTAAAAGTTAGGTGGTCTTAATATTTAGGTGGGCTAAAGTGGGGTTCATTGAGAAATCAGATATTTGACTTAAAAGTTTTGATTATCACACCACAGAGATCTTCATAATAACTTGGTTTAGAAAACAAAAAACCATCCTTCGACAATCATTATAAATAGTTATAAAAAAAACTCATTTCCTATCATTAAGAGTGACAAAAATATGCTCAGATGAATTAGCTCTATTTCCATCCCCCGAAACGCAAAACTTTTTTTTTAATGATTCTTATTTTGTCCTAAAATGAGAGGTTAGAAATGCAGTTAATGCGTTAAACCAGCAAAATTAGTTAGACTCCGGGGGCAAAAGTGTCAATGCCCATGGCAGACTAATTTTGCACTTGGTTCGCTGAATGCTAAAATTACATTACCATGACAGATATAACAATGTTAATCATTACTTTTTCAAGTTTTTGATGGGTGGTAGGGAGGGGGGGGGGGCAGACGTCCTCAATGACCTTATTAAGTCACTGAGTTGTGTTTTTTTCTTTCATGTATCAGATTGGAAGCTTATTAGAGAAATAATAACTTCGGCGCAGATGCCGAATTGTAGTAATGTGAAATTAATATTTGTCTGCTTTTTTGCAGAGGCTTCTGCTTACATAAAATCTAGGCAGAAAGGAGAAGTGCTCATGGAGACCAACAGAGTTATTGCTTGCAGCTTTGTCAGTCATGACAATGTGATGTTCTTCTCGTTCAGGATTTGTCAGACCTGCCAAGAAGTAAAAAGTAGGCATAATCCGAATATCGATCCACTGTTCAGTTCGTTTTCAATTTTATTTACACGTTAAATTAGTTTTATTTGTTTCTGTGAGCTTTTGAATTGTTTCAAAGTTACTTTTTGTTGAACCATTCAGGTTTACCGGCTGGAAGTGCTGTTACCCTGAATAAACCAGTTTCTGGCAAGGCCGCTGAGTGGAGCTGTGGGGAAAAAGGCCTTGCTTTAGGAAGATGTCCTCCATTTTCTTCTTGTATACATGTCCTCAGAATCCTAAGGATGAGGACAGTCTGGATTTGCTTGCAAGAAGAACATTAATGTAAGTATACACCATGCGACATAGTCAGAAATGTGACAAACGCAAGAAGGAAGGAAAATGTATAAAATCAGCTTCCTCATCTGGATACTCCAAAACACCAATTGTTGAAAAGATTTATTAAATTTTGGAAGAGTATTAATTACTGCACAGTGGTTTTGAGTTGTCCATATCAAAAGAATGTGTCAAGCTGCCCTGGAAAAGAGATAGTGCGACGCAATATCACCCCATGGTGGTGATCATTGATGGAATATGGTTTTGAAAGCCTGAAAGCCTGTATATGGACTAATTCACACAACCGGAAGAAAAATAAGTCCTGGAATGACAAAACTAGTTTCTGGACCTTAAAGGCTTAAACCTTGTGAAAATTGTTGGCAGTGATTTAAAATAGTAGTTCACGTATGAGACCTTCTACAGGGTGAAGTGTACAATGAGGAGCAGTGGCGTTTATGCTGCCAGCTTTAAATTAATCACCCAACTTTTGACCAATTTTGTTACTTTCAATTCGGCAAATCTTTGCTGTTCGCTTTTCTGCATTTATTGATTCTTTATTTTCTGACACCAAAGATTCCTCCTCAGGTTCATCCTGTAAAACGAGATAGAAAAATAATGTCGTGATATATTGTAATTACAGATGGCGCTCTGCAATATTTATTTACCAAATCATCAGTGATTACATACTATCAACATTGCAAATAGCAACTGGGTGGCATATTTGTTAAGGCATCAGTTTGTTAGTACACGGGCCGGGTCCTCTAAAGATGTTTGGTTTGATCCCTGGTTCTGACACTCTTCAAAACCAATTTACCGTACCTTAATTGATTGACTTTTTTGGCCTTTTTTATGATTCAGTACATAGAATGGCTATTGACCAAAATTCAGATTGATATTGCAAGTGAGATTAACAATTACCAAGCCATTTTACTCACCCAGTTTTTAATATACTTTTCATCAATGTGAAGCTCCTGATAAAGTAGTCTCAGGTCTTTGTATTTGGTTTCTACCAGGTTCTTAAGGAAATATACGCCAAAGATCACAAGAAATTGAAGAAAAGCTATGAAAATTATGAAGACATTTGGTCCTGTTGCCAGCTGTTGAGGAAAAGTAAAACACAAATTTAAAGGTACAAACAATAACCATGACAGAAAAGGCACACCCCTGCAAAGCTCACATTTTCTTTGTCATCCCAAAAATAAAAATTCACTCCCATACCAAAACCTCTTTTATATGGCCACTTTTGTACAATAGGGACACTAGGGTGCAACCGTGATACCATGTATTACAAAGTGACTGAAATTCATCTTCCCTACCTTAAATTACCTTTTCGTTCAATGTATAATTTCTTTTATTTTTGTGTGTCATGCAGTTTGTGTCCATGAAGTGTAATCGTTTTCTACAATTATTTACCACACATTTAGATAACTGCTGCAAATTTTGCACCAAACTATGACAAATTCTTAGTGATAAGTTGAATAGCATAAATCCTGAAATTCTATCTTTCTTCTTGAGGTTTGGCGAACTGATTGGATCATCTACAAACTCCTACGAAGTGCATACGAACTTCTACGAATTTATACGAAGTTCTATGACCAATGAAAAACTTTGAGGTACTGCTACAACATACGTGCGAATTCTTTCGATTTATTATGAACTCACGTACGAATTCTTTCGACCTCTTTTCAGTTCGTAGAAGGCAACAATGATTTTTAAACGCTTACAATAATTTGTAAAAAAATTCAATAGTGGCTTTTTCACAATTTATAATGCCATATTTTAGCTGTTATTGTGGGACTATTTTCATGGATAATTAGATTTTGCGATGATTGTGATATGGTTGAAACTATGCAACAACAACAGCAAACAAGAAACAACAATGCTTAGGCAAACAATCCTAAAGAGGATTTACTGTTTGTTGTGATTAAACCATTTACATTGTTTGACGTTGTTTGTGTTTGTGTGTTTTTGCTAATCCCTATGTTAGCAGTTGTTCATGAATGAATGCTATTTCATAGAAACTGATATAAACAGATTGTATTGATTTCTTGACCTTGTAATTTGGAATAGATCAGTTGACCTTAACTCCTTGAGTTCACATGTTGTTGTATAGGCATTCACAGCTGTTTTGTCACATACCTGTAAATCGATCTTCCTATAAATGAATAGATGCAATATATAAATAAATTTGTGTAGCCCGTTTCAGAATTGTTTCTGCTCCCCAGCACTTGGATTAAAGAAGCCTATTGTTCATAGCAAGCTCTGAATAAATTAGTTCAATATTTTTTCTTAAAGCCATCATTGGCGAGATTTGTCAGGTGTCTGGCTTTAGGCATAAAATAATTTGTTCATCATCACTGCCATGTTTCACTGCAGTATTGGTCAATGTAGGAATTGAGCATATAGCACCAAGTTTGGAGCCTTGATCATGAGGCATGCTATGCTTCAGCAATTTTATGGTAGATTATTTTTCTTTAATCACTACATATTGTATTCTGTTGGAGGTGAACCATTTGTGTATGAACACTGTTCCTCGTCAGGCATTGTTAAGTAATGCCTGCTTCTAAAGTTGTACCCAAAACTGATCATTTATAGCCTGTGATTTAATTGTTCAGGCACCTCGTCAAGAGTGAGAAACAAGTTGATTATATCAGTTATGATCGTTCGAATCTCATTAACAGCTGTTGGAAAATTGTTTGGACACTTGCTAGAAGTTTTATTACTTTCTGTCATTTATTAGGCCAACCAAGGGTATTGTCCCTCCCGTTTTTCTATTCATCTGTCTGTCATTCGCCCTTATGGACATGATAACTTCAGATCTATTGGTCCTAGGCTACTGGAACTACAGGGAATATACCTTAGGGTAAGACCTTGGATGAGTTTAAATATGGGTCAATTTTACCTTACACTTGTAAATCCCTTCATGACCCCTCAGGACCCCTCAAATCACGCATGGAAACACCACGAAATAAGCCATCATTTGCCTCTCTATGCCTGTGGTTGCTGAGTAATTGAAGAATCACACTGAGTACCAACCGTTTCATACGAAACAAAAGCCATATTGTACATCATATCAATACCTACCAAGTTCAATGGCAAAGCCGATGACATAGATGATAATAGAAATTATGGAGAAGTAGAAAGTCTGAAGATGGAGGCCAACTGTGAGGAAACTGCCTGAGACAATCATGTCAACCATACCACTGAGTAACAAGGGACGATGTCCAAAAGTAGTTATCATCTGTGCAACACAGGTAATAATATTTCAAACATGGCCAAATGTGCCACATGCATTTTCCATGCGTTTCGATAAACGCATGGAAAATGCATGGTTCTCACCTCATTATAATTAGGCAAAAACCATGCATTTTCCATGCGTTTATGGAAAATGCACGTGGCACATTTGGCCATGTATATGAACACAAAAATAATTCCTTTTCTAATTGAGTGTTCAACTGATCAAGAAGTATATACGTTTGATAAATCAATAATTATTTCTCACCGAGAATCCCGTCATATCTGGAGAAATCCCAGAATCTTCAAGTAGAGTGACCGAATAATAAAATACCTGGAAAGAATGAGATGGATGATCATTTTCGTTATCAGGAGGTCACATACCTGAAATTACCAAGTAAGTGTTCTGATGAGGTTACGTAGGTATTCTGGTATTCCTAACAAAGAAATGATGGTGAATATTTTCTTACTGTCTCTCTATGGGCAATTTAAGGTCTAGTTATATCACTTTTTGTCAGAAAAGTAGTTCCTATTTTATACACAGGTGTTGCTAGGTTACAATGATTGGTTCGACCCTTGATTTGGTCTACATTGTACAGCACTAAGAGCTTGTTATATGTAGCCATATGTAGGCCTGCAGTATCCCGCTGCCAACCACACCAGATTTTATCATACCGATTGTTGATCCTCAAATATCATTGGCTACATGGCGCTATATGAATGAAACCTTGACGGTATAGAGATTTAAAACAAAACATTAAGTTTGTTAGTTCAAAGCTATTCACTTGATACTTACAGCATTGATTCCAGACAGTTGTTGGCACACATTTAAGCTGCAAAGCAAGATGACCAATTGACGTAGAGTTTTACGGTTACGCAGTCGTACTGCAGACCATTTTGCAGGTTCTGTTTCTATCCCTGAAATGTCCAAAGATGTGCCTTTTTCCTTGCCTCGGAAGATTTTCAGAACCCTAGCAGCTGCTCCTTTAGTTTTACAATTCAGTAACAAATATTGTGGAGATTCAGGAAACCAAGATAACGCAATGCATGATATCAAGCATGGAGCTGCAGTCAAGGCTAGTAGAAAGGGCCACAAGGACTCTTGGCCTGAAATAAAACAGATTTAAAGTATGAAATTATCAATTTTATCCATTATTATACTTTCTCCTGATTTCATATCATACATACCTTTGCTGGCGTTATTTGACAATGTTGAATGAACAAAAAATGCTGTTAAATATTCTGAAGATTGATACAAAGAAAAATAGACTGACTTTTCCGCATAAAAATTAAACTATTCTGCCATTTCTATTAAAATCTGATTTGAAGGTACATATTCTTTCAGCTTACCTAAACATTGATGCATGCCTATCATCTGAGAAAGTAAAATCCCACATGCTATACCAAACTGCTGGAACACTAGTGGTGTTATCTCTGTGAGGTACACCAAGACAATTCTGCTACTGGCACCTGAAGAAGAATGGTAAATGTCATGTGCTTTCAATTTGCTCATTAGGAACTTTACAAAATTGTCATTAGATTTGGCATTGATGTTATTTGACAGTCCCAGAATTATTTACTACTTGAACAATATTTTGTGACAATATTTACGTCACGCCTCAAAATATATTTCAAAATATTTTCTGAGATATTCTAATTGTGAGGTGTATTCTGATGGCACAATACTGATAAATCGATTGTGTCAAAAAATGATTTTTAAACATGCAGTGAACATATCAAATCTAACCACAACCAAATCCGGCTACGTGCCATAACTAGCATTTCAAACGAATTTAAAATATTGCAAATGCCAAATAAGGGCATTATTGATACATTATTGACTTAGCAAAATCACAATGATTCAATATATGGTTTGTATATGCAACATTTTGGTGACAATACATTTCATTATATACTTAATAATTCAATGTAATATCATTGTATTTTTTCCGAAGTGATAATCAGGTGGGTATACTGGTATACAGCACAGCAGCCTTGTGGCCAGGAGCTAAGTTTAAACAGAATTGAGAATGGGCTTGACACAAGTGGAAATGATTCGAGACCATGCTGCCACTGGTATGTTATATTTTACGTATCTTTGCAGGTTGGACTACCTAACTTTGTATTTCAAATTGTCCAGCAAAAAAAAAAGTGTATTATGTATCCTTAAGATAAGATAAGATAAGATAAATCTTTATTTACAGTCGGTTTTACATGAACAATAAAATAAGCAATGATGCTTGTCCCCGACTAAGATGACAATGAGACATTATGTACAGGTGAGAATGACTATATACAATGGCATAAAATAATGATAAGGTTAAAATAAGATTAAAACAGAACATAAAAAGCATGAATTGCATTTACAGCTCGGCTTCCAATCCCGACCAGCACTCTTAAAATCAATCGAATTTAGATTCTTAAAATCGGTTGGTAATTTATTATACAACATGGGACCATTATACCTAAAAGAATTAAAACCATACTTTATAGTATTATACATAGGTTGAATTAGGTTAGCACCTCGTAATGGATAAACTGTATCATTCTCTTGGAAGAAATTACACTTAATTGGAGGAAGAACATTTAATTTGACCTTGTGATCATTGACTAGAATATCTCTTATTCTGCGTATATACAGTGACTCACAGTTTGCTTTTCTTAACAATTCTTTATAAGCAGAGTGAAAATCATGGAATGCAAATCTCAGAGCATGTTTTAGGACTTTCTCCATTTTTCTAGCATCAGTGACATTACAGTAGTGATAAATAGTATTACAATATTAAAAATTAGATACAATTAGATTTTGAATAATTTTTAACTTTGTTTCTGTGTCAAGCATAGTACTAAGTCTCCCTAGAGCATTGACCTGCCTATTACATTTGGCAATCAGCTGTTTTATGTGAGTAGAAAACATTAGTCTGTTATCAATGTGACAACCTAACAGTTTAACACAATCCATGTTTTTTACAACAACACCATCAACATTGAAATCAATATCAGTTATTTCTTGATAGCACCATGCATTGAAACTTTGAGGGATTAACTTGCCTGAAATTATTTCTAAACCAACATATAGACATGTTGGACATAACTTCAAGTGTTTGTTTGACTATGAGAGGATCTTTGTTACAGAAAGCTACAGTATTGTCATCAGCGTAATTATACACTTCACATTTGTCATTTAACATCAACAAAAAGTCATTTAAAAATATGTTGAACTGCGTAGGACTCACTAACGAACCTTGGGGCACGCCCCTTTTTAAGTAACCCCATTTGCTTCTTACATTTGCAAGTTTAACTCTCTGAGGTCTATTACTTAAGTAACTTCTAATGATTGGGTGTATCATGATGGAACTGTCTCAAGCCTTCGATGCTGTGCCTCATGGCCTGGTTCTTGCTAAGATGTCTAGCTATGCACTTCATTTCTATCAAGTGCCAATTTCCAATCTTCAATGCAATTCAAAACTACATTTTCACATGAATATTTTTTCCTGTATGCAGACAGGTTTTCACACAATATATTTTCAAAGTATATATTTATTTGGTCACATATCCTTAAATATTCTTCAACCCACCTGCCAAATTTTTATTCGTTTGTGGATTCATTAAAACTTCATCCGTACACAAGTACTTCATATCATATTTTGGTGTAAGCTTCATGTCCAGGAATACAAGGAAATTAGCCTGATGTGTAATAAGTCATGTGTAAAAGCAAGTTAATTTTTTTAGTGGGTGTTTCCTTTATGGCTTTCAACGATTTTACAAGAAATATCGTCTACGTTTGGCCCGCCAAACTGGGCCTCACATGTGTAAAGTGCTAAGTCACCTTCCTTAGGGTTTTGCGAATGTGGGGTTATAAGTAGAAAGCCTGGAATGTAAGTGAAAGTCGTACTGATCTTTCAGTTGTGGGAACTTTCTCACCTTGGATAGCGTCTTTTTAGGTGTTATTTTGAGATATACAGAATAGCACTCACCTAACACAATCAAAACAGCAGCAGACCTGGAATTTATCACCACACAAATATATTTCCCACCATCGGTGTAATTTAGATTCCTTACTTCAAGTGTAAAGATTCTCTGAGAATGAGTCACAGTGTATTTGTTGGTGCCCATGGGGTAATCCACCTTGTCGTCCATGAAAGAGTAGATTATCCTGTTGTTGAAATACCATGTCACCATTTGGATGTGCGCACACACACATATATTGTATGAGCAAAGCCTTAAATTATTAAAGTGTTGATAGATGTATTTAGGAAATGCCTAATACAACTCTTTTGACTGAATTTGCTTTTGGGATTTTACATTTGGAAGATCATGAAATTGTTGTTCCGGAAATGCCTGATTTGTAACCCTTACGACTGACCCAGATAGCATTCCAAATTGTATCGACATCGGCTAGATGTCGGTGACGTCAAAACGATGTCGAAATGACACTTGCCCGATTTAGAATGCTATCCGGGTGAATTTGCTCTCCGAGAATTTTTATTTCGGAGATAATAGCCAAAAATATAAACTTATTAAACTTCAATAAAAAAATACAAGCATATATATATATATGCCTGTACTATTTAACTATAAACTATTTTGTGATCACCTGACACATTTGTTTTTTGGTGGCCTGGTTGTGCTAGGTATGGGATAGCTGTAGTTGTTTGTGTAGCAATGATAATGATGATTCTATTCTGATAACAAACACGAATGAACTCACCCATTAATAACTCATACACAGAATATCACAAACTGGACACCCTGGCCTCATTTATTGAGTCATAAAATCAGAGGATATGTTTGAAAAAGTAATGCACTACGACTTGTTGGTGAGAGTTGTTCTAATTTTTTCTGGTCTAGGGCTATATATGGCCCAATCTCTCTCTCATGGTCTGATTTGGAAGAACCAAAATTATAAAACGTGGTAAGTTATGGGGTTAACTGCCTCCCACATAACAGTAATCATCTAATTATCACCCCATTCTACTCTTGAACCCTTTGTGATTGTTAATTTGATGGGTAAGAAACATACACTGAGCACCCCTAAAAAAAGATACATTTGAAGCTCAAGCAAATCCATGCAATAATTTGATTAATAGAATGACAATTATAGGACTTGTATGACACCAGTCATTTAATATTGCTTCCTCATGAATTGATCATATTGCATTTCCTCAATTTATGGAACTGATGCAAATGAGCCTATCCAGTTTTGGCTTCAAAATGGCACAGGCAAAATGATATCCAGTACCTGGGGCACATTGTGTGTGTTTTTATTTTTTTGTAAGTATGTGATATTCTTAAATTTATGCTTTAAGTAACATATCATATCTATGATTAACTGTGATTACTCAGGGAGATGATTCGGAGGTTATTACATGGCATTTATACATTTTGACCGTCATTTACTTTCAGTTCCTGGCGTTCATGCAGAGGACAGGTGTGCTAAGACAATTTCAGCCAACTGCACCCCTTACCAAATTGTTGTAACCAACATCACTGCTACACAAAGTCTTGCTGAAGATGTCTTGCTGCAATGCAACTCTCAAGATGAATGTCTTGTGCAGAATCCAAACGAAGAATGTGTTTGATTTAGCTTCTATTGCACACCGAGGGAGTGTCAATTTTCAATACTATCTAAGGTCATGCTGAACACTAAAAGCCCCTTTTGAAATCATGTTGCATTTTAAAAAAATCAAATAAAAACAAGAGTAAACTGGATTATTCACCATAAAAATCGCTCCTATAGAGAGTAAAAGGTAGCCCTTGTAGTAAGTAATGATATTATGTCTACTCTGTGAAGAGTAACTTCATAAATACATAGGGTAAATTTTACTCTGGAAGGGGGAGGGCATGTTTGTGAAATTAGCAGAGTCATTTTTGACCCAGATGTACTAATCCACTTGTAGGGTTTTTGAGTGGTGTCAACAGTCAATACTTCGCTTTCATGCCACAAAAATGTGGATATTTGATGGAGTAATGACATATGCCCATGAAATATAGATAACAAAGTCACCTTTATTAAAATGGTTGACTGCTGTCCACAATGTAATTCAGTAAATTATCAGCAATCTGATTGATTTATTCACACCATGTAATTGAACTCTGTTTCACACGATACACGGGAAATTGGTGAAAACAGTCATTCCATCTTAAAGATGGAATCCTTGTTCAGCTTGATGAGTGAAGGTTATCACACGGGCAAATACCAAGATGCACAGAATATCAAGTGCAATCTTAAACATGTTGGGAAGAATAGAGATGTTATACGAACCATGAACATCACGATGATTGAATTGTCGCCTTTCGCAAAATCTACAAACTATTGCTTGACGGTCAGAAATTCGGAGATGGAACCAATCTGTTCAGGATCAGAGAATATCTTCACATTACATGGACCCTTCAAAAGCATAAGTGGCTGGCAGATAGAGATGAAGTTACGAGGTGTCACCATGCAAGTGCCTTTGATCAGGTTTTGGATGAGCATTGACAGTGAGTGGCACTATTCTGCTTTAAACGTGTGCAATTATCCTTTGCAAATTGTTAAAAGTTAGATGGCAGAACTATCCAACAGTAGAACCACTCAGTCGCACATTGTGTCATTTAAATTGACAAGCAGTTAAAGGACATGTCGACCACAATACAATTATTTAAATATCTATTTTGCAGTACACTCGCTTAAAAACAAACAGCCAGCTGCTCTTGATAAAATAACACTCATTTTTGTGTAACAATAGTTCACAAGTGATAGCTTTGTTTTATTATATCCTTATAAGTTTGATTAGTAAATGAATTTTAGGTTCAAGAGAATTCATTTTCAATTCAGTTTCCCCAAACGATGACACCAGGTACCGTCTGGAATGCCATACCCATCCAGGTATTTTTTATTTTATATGTATTGTAAGATAAGACTACATTGACAGCTATGAAATTACCATAGAAAATAGAGAATGACTGTCAAATAGATGAAATATAATATTATTTATGTAAGAATCCGCAGTTTATTGCACGGCAACAATTGTGTGTTTATAATTTATTGTTTATTTAAACACTTCTATTGAATATTTGATATTTCATTTCTAATGTGATATACTTGTATCATATAAGAAGCAAAATATGTTATTCTGATTTTAAATCCATGGCACCCAAACCCAAAAGCCTTTATGTCGATCACATTGTGTTGAGCAGTGACGCAACCTGCGGATGAAGTCACAAAAATGACAAGTCCAACTCCAACAGAGACACAAGAAACTGAATCAGGTATTACACAAAATCACAAAATATAATTTAAATTCATTAGTGAACTTCTCAGTTATGCTATCAGTTGTGAAAACCCGAGAAATCTGATCAACGTTTCTGTCAAAATTTTGGCCTGTTATATGTTTATTATGTTTTATCAAGTGTTTTGAACTTTGCATTGATCATTGTTTTCTCAGGTACCATAACAATTGTAGCTGTGGTTGGGACAGTGCTGGTAATAACTTATGTGGCAATATTTGTTGGAGTAGCCCTGACATGCAGGTAAAATAAATAAATACAGATAGTCAAATATGTAAGAGTGAGCATTTTATCACATTATATGTTTTTGTAAAGTAATAAGTTTTCTTTCTTATTTCCATTTGTAGACAAAACAAAGTCAATTATACTAGAATTCATCGGAATAACCAACAAGCAAACAGCACTGAAGCGGACCCAACTCGTACTTATGTTGAAATCGATAGCATCAGACGCAACGTGAAGAAACTTCCATGGTAAATCGAACATCTTGTGTTCGCCCTGCGTTTTGCCTTGCGTGTACAAAAATGTTATCGGAATACAGTGCAAATTAAATCTCAGAACATGTTAGAACATGTAGGAATTAACCCATTTGGATAGCAGGATTGTCAATATTCATATAAATAAGGAAGTCTATGATTGATCATCTATGCTTCAACAAAGTTAACTGGGATAATTAGACCGGCATTGTGCTTTGCACAGAAGCCTGTGTTTTTTGTCCGCATTTTTACCATCCTTGCTACAAGGAGGCCCAGGATTTCAAGGGTGTTCCAAGAGCAAAGTTGCAGAAAACATTTATGATACCTGATGCAGTTGTACATGTAACATCTGCTTTCTGCTAAAAAGACAATTGAAATATTCTATCATAACCTTGACTCACATATTATCCTTATCACATGAAAGTATTAATCTCACAACATCCTAATATGTATAATATAGCGCACCAGTTAAATAATTCAATACTTCAGCTCACACATACATCACCAGCACCATTGTGAAAAGGTCTGTAGAGAACTGAATGTTTTTTTGTAAATATTTACTTGCGATTTTAATAACATATTACTTATTTACCGAACTGCATTAAATTTCCAGAGAGAATCAAACAGATCCAACCACCCCTGAAGAAACTCTTCCTCGAAGTAAATCTTGTGAATTGTTGCGTGGATCCGGAATTCAAGATCGGAAGTTACCTTCACCACCCCGGTAAGTTTCATATCAGAAACTTGTGAATTACATTTAACCGTATCTCATGCTGTATCTTGTTAGCGAACCCTTTCCTTTGTTTTTAGAGAAAGGCAAAACCATGACATTGGCGATTTAGCAGTTCCACATCTACTGTTTGGAGCAATTGCCAAGGATGACCATGGACATGTTGATGATTCTAAGAGTGATAATGGATATCTTCCTCCCGGGTAAGTAACAGAAATGCTGGATGTATGACGCGTTAAAAAAATTGGTGTTTTTAACCAAGTCAATTGTCAACAAATGATGAAACCATATGATTTTGATTAAACAAACCACTGTCTGACCTCGCAACTATATTTTGCTGAATTGACAATTTTCAACATGATCCATGACAACTTTGTAAATATTTCTTTAATTTATTGTCAGATCAATCAATACTTTGGTGGTATGGAAATATTGGTTGGTCAAACATTGAGTAAAAATGGTTGAAACAACAATCTAATCTTAGAATAACTGTATATTAGCTTGCACGAGAAGCAGCACTGCTACAAAATTCTAATTATAAGTGTATTTTTTCTGCTAATCCAGCTCATAGCCTTTGATTTCATTTCAGGGAATGTCAGCAGGATCAAGGAAAGGCAACTGACCTTGCAAAAACTGAAAAGATCAACACTGTCCAGGGTCACGAAAAGCCCACTGACGATGCAAATAACAATGCTGAATACGTTGAACCGAGGTATGTAACTTCAATATCTGTTAAACTAAATCAGTGGTATCAAAGAAAGCAAATAATGAGCTGATCTACACTGTACATAGTATTATATAATATTGTGCAGGGGGTTGCCAAGCAATGGCGAAATGGAAGGCTGTGATGAGAACGACATTCCCGCAGAGTCAGATGATGAAAAGGTCACAGAAAATGCTTACATGAGCCTGAGCCATGAATCCCTTGTTGATGACGGTTCACGAAGCCGCATTGGAAGAAACTAAACTACTGTCAAAACAACAATGGTATATTTTTCTATCTTATTTAATTTTGCTGTTAAAATACAAATCCTTCCTTAAACTTTTTCTACTGGGAAATTATATAAAAGATTGTATTTTGGATTTCCATTATATTCATAACATTCATAATGACAACCGATATATATAAAAATAAAATAGTGACACGAGTCAGGAGTTATCAAAAAGTTGTGAATCAATTTTTAACATTTTTTAAAATTATTTTCAAGGAATTGACGACAACGATAAAGGCCATGAAAATCATGAGAAGATGCGTGACGAAATGAACACATTTCAGAAAAGATTGTAAGTGATTCAGAAATATTTACTCAATAGATTAATCCTGAAAACATAAACAAAATGGAAATAATAGGCCGTAATATTGTATGTTGATTCCTCTGATTAAATACATTGCCTAATTATTGAAGAAAAATACAAGATTTGCACGTTTATTTATGATAAAAATGGTTATAATTGTCGAAGAAGTTAAGTAAAAGAAAATTAATATGATAGCCACATTAAACTGACTGTGAAGAAATTACAGGCATGTGAACTACCACGAAACAGACTGTAGATATATCTATGATTATCATATTAATGACATGATAATGTTTAACTTCTGAAATGTTATAATACTTGTTTCCTACTTATGAAACATGTACACAGTTCAGAACATGTGTGTTCTTTATTAATCGTTTCCAGAAATCTGTGTAGTTATTATGCTTGTTGTACCTTGATTGTTTTGACATTGCATCTGTCTAGCTTTTTATGTCGAGGAGTAATGCATTTGACGTGCAAATAATATATTATATCCCATTATTATTATTATTATTATGTACATGCTATTACATATCATGTGATATATTTATTTTATATGTATATATACTTTGCAGTAATGTTACTGATGAAGAAAACAAAATGCATACAAAATAAAAAGTTTAATGTTTACACTGAAGAAAAAAAATATTTTTCTTCTTTTCACAAAGGGTATTTTTCGTAGATGAAAATACAACCGGTTTTATCTATTACTTGTAGTTTGACAGCATATGCCAATGAACTCTCACTACTCGTGATGTGCATTTTTGCATGAGTAAGTTACCCGTTACATGTATCAGATAAAACAAACACTTATTTCAAAGGCATGATTGCCTTGCATTAATTATTTTTACAGAATAGTGTTCATTAGCAGCTTTATAAAAATATGTTTGTTACTACCTGGCACTAATGTAATAAGATATTATTGTGGATTAATGATGTAATGGTAATCTGTTGAAATTTACATATTTATATGCATGTAATATATGTCAATAAGAGAATTGTCAGAGCAGGACTTTGTCCCATGCCAAAGTTTGATGATACAATGGGATGACAGGAAAAAAGTTGTGGAGAACATTAATGTTTGTTGTCAACATTTTGGCATCAATTATGTGTATGATAACGTACATCAGTTTGTATTATTCTATTCATCTGTGATATGTTTGCGAACTAGAATTTTTATATAAAATAGGTATCGGCCTATTAAATAAGTAAAATCTATAGAATCAAACAGAGAACTGCGGTATAATAAACCCAAGGAACGTCATAAAATAACTGCGAAGCTCAAGTAGAAAACTTCTTTGTCAATATATTTGCAATTTACAAGGTCATAATATTGATACAAAAATTCTCGCAAAATCTGGTAAGCAACCATGCCGCTTAATAGGGGTATCTTATTGTGTCTGATTAATCTCACATTACTCAACAATCCACTGATGACAAATGCATCATGTCATGCCACTGTGGGCTGATAAAATTCTTGCGTAATTTAAACAGCTATTAGAATCATGGGGCGAATTATGCTTAATTTCATTAAAAGAAACATAGTACAAAAATAGCATTCATAAATAATTGATAATGATAATGAACATGAATAGGATATAGATAATCAAGCGAGATGTCATGAGATAAGATAAATACTATAAATCGGGAAATTTAGGTTAATTTCACAAATCGAATAACACTGTTTGCAATGTAGCGTTTTTTCCAATGCTGACTTTATCAAAAAAAGATAAAACTTAAACAATTGTGTCATGCAGCGGAAATCCTGAGCAGATCAAATTCTAGCTGTGTGCATGATTGTTGCTGTTTTCAATGACATAAAATAAATGGCTACCTTTGATTTTGATTGATTCATTAGCATTACGGAGAAAAAATATAATTTATTTTTTGGTCATGTATAACTGTCATGAAATTCAGCAGTGAATATTGTGTTTTGGTCCATCGTTTTGACTGACTTACATTAAGAAATGTGTTGTTGTGAGCTTTTTAAACACATTATTTTATCATAATTATCAAAACCAAGCATTTTGGATGTAACGTTGTTTTTCAACAAAATTTTATGGTGAGCTAATGTTAAAAATTGTTGTTTCATGCATCTTTTAGACGATACTAGTATAAAATTGTGTCACCAAAATCTCAACCCTGCTTGTATCTGTACCATTATCTTATTTAACAAGATAACAGCCTCAGTACTTTCAGTTTGTTAATGTTATAATTTGAAATTGTATTCAAGTTACATTAATAATGATACTATTTGTCATTAATTCCAGACTATTTTACAAATAAATTTTCGTAATTTTAAGACCTACTTTGCATGCTTCCTTGACAACGCCATAAAAAAAGATAATTTTTTATTTATAACCCTTTGTCAGTAATTGGTATAACTTATATTTGTCTAGCAGAAAGATAAATGTTTTACAAAAATCTATAAATTTGAAAGTAAATTGAAGAGATTTCTTTAAAAACGCTTATGTGACATTAAAATTCAAACAAACTTTTGTACTCCACTCCATTTAAGCTGTCAAACACAATGAGGAAAGCTAGTCCCTACATTTTAAGACATGTTTTACACTTATCGCAGGGGGCATAGCATATTTCTTTTTATGACAACGCAATCACCAAGTTTATCAGAAACTTCATGAATTAATCAGGATATTTTTTTAGTAGCACATCTACTCTAGCAGACATTATCATTATGACACTTGGGAAAATGTAGTGCCTGTAACAGAATGATTATCTGATGTACTATGTTTTAATCTTTTTTTCAATTTTTTTGGACATATCTATCACTTAAGAGGCGTTTGCACTATTGTAACAACTCTCCCATAGCGGGAATTGAACTCTGGTTCCTTGGACTAAAAGCCAGAACGTTAACCATTGTACCAAAGAGTCACTCCCTGGTGCGGGGGCAACATTCTGCTCACACCAGGGCCACTACACTACACTATCACGTCACAAATTGGCTATATGTGCTCTCTCTTTGCTCTGTTAATCACGTATAACTTCTTCCTACAAGCATATGTGGTGCAATCGTAGAACGCTCGGCGACGTTCATCAAACGCTTGCCGGATGAAAACGCTTGACAAACGTCCGTCAAATGCTCGCCAAACGTCCATCAAACGCTCGCCAAACGTCCGTCAAACGATCGCCAAACGTCTGTCAAACGCTCGCCAAACGTCTGTCATCAGGCATTCATCAGGCACTTGTAGACACTCGTAGATCGCTCGCATGGAAGACGATGGACGGGCCACGGACGTCAGCCAATCATTTTACGAGCATTCTACAAGTGGATGCGAGTGGATGGCAAGTATATATACGGATGGCTACGTATGGCTACGAACGTACGTAGAACGTACGTAGGATGCTCGCCGACGGACCCCTGAGCAAGTTAAGTAACTAATATAAACAATGACTTGTAGAACTTCCGTCAAAGTTTTAAACATGTTTAAAAAATTTTCCTTTCTCCATGTATGCTCATGAGTGGTCAAGCGGGACCAGGAGCATCCTACGGATTAGCACGAGTATACTTAATACACTCGGCGAGTGAATCACGTATGGCCAAGGATGACCACGAGCAAACACAATTTTTCATACGTGGTCATACGTAGCTCTTATACGTGCAAAAAAGTAACCAACAAAGTCCAGTATTTTCTATATTTCAAAAAACGATTTATTGTAAATTATGAATACACTTAAACAATAAAACAAACTTTAAACAACAGAAAAATAAGGCCAAAAAAAAGTATGTAATCGAAACAGGTTGGAATAAATTACATTTTACAGCAGACAACATGCAAGAAAAATACATTTGAATTAATCAAGAACATGTTGATACATATTCAAAATTAGTCATTGAGATTATAATAATTACACTGGAAGTCCGAAAGAAAGCATTAATGTGCAACCACAACCTACTAAATATTGGTAATTGGTTAGCAGGTAAGTAAAGTATTTATTATGATTTGTGATGATACAGATATACATCTGATAAGTACATTTTAAAATATATATATAAATGTAAATATGACTAGAATGATTGTTTAAACTTACAGGTTGGAAAGGAATGAGAGAATAAAATTCGGCTACTAAGCTAGCACACAGAAATACTAGAATTAAAATCAAACAGATCTTAAATAATTAATTAAAAATACAATACAAATGTATGATATTATATTACATCATAATATAGCAATCACTTATTTAAAAATCAAACAGAAAATCACAGAATGACAGCCAACATCATGCAAAACAACCTTTATGGGCTATACTGATTACAAGCCATTCATATTGTCGTTCATGAGAGACAAAATCAAAACTTATTAAAACATTTATGTAAGTTAAGTTATATAAATTATAAAATTTACCCTATCCACATCCTATTTTAAGATTAATTGCCACTGCTTTATAACATATCCAAGGCAAACATTTTCCATGAAAACTTAAAGTTTTTAAATTTAATTTGCCTCTTAAATATCCCCCCCCCCCCTGGGACAAACAGCAATTTAACATGAATATAATGACATCATATCATGCATTTGCCAGCAAAACAAAATATATACACACATGAATATAGGGAAGTATTTACAAATGCATGTATTTCATCAAGAAATTATATTTGCAGATTACTTTGATATAGAAACCAAATATATTTAATACAGTTGATAAGTTATCTATATACCTGATTAAATCATATTTTTGCAGCTGATAATTGCCAGAAACGCACGAAATATCTTGTTTTGTACCACTAACCAGTGCAATTTAGCATTAAGTATGCCCTTGTACAAATCTTCATGTAAAACAGTTATGAGCAATGCTGCGCTGGGATTGGCTTCTCCAGTGTCACGCTAGATATCTGAATTACCTGTACATTTTCTTTGATAACTTCGTCAATTTTCATCTGATTTTTAAAATGCAAAATTTTTCTGAAAGCAACGCTCGTCCTCTGTCCTATCGTGTGACTGGCATTAACGGATCGCTAGAGAAACCGAATAACTTTACCGTAGAAAGGTTTATTTCTTACACTTGGGTGGGGTTCAGTGGTACAAAACAAATACACAATGGTTATATTGTGAGACATGAGGTATGTACACCCTCAAACGTTATGTACAGCTCGGCCTATCAGCCTCGTTGTACATGGACATTTTTGGGTGTTAATGTATATCTGTTGGTCTCACATGTATACAATGTATAATTGTATACACTTCATAACTATATTATAAAGAAACATTAAAAATTAAAAATATACGATTTTTTAAGTATACCTAACTGATAAGCCACAATATTCTGTTCATAAAATGCTGGATTTCTCATAATGTAATAATAAGTGAATCATCCAGATATACTTTATGCTAACTACCATACATACTTTTTTATTTTATATGTACAACAATTCATCAAAAATAAGGCTATAAATAACGAAAGTATATTCGAATGTATATTTGAGGCAATGAACATTATATATCATTTTAAGGAAAGAACATTATATATATCATGATCAAATTTTCCAAATTCAACGTCATATACTCATTGCAAGATGTTTACATACCTTCAGTACCACAAGCTTCTGTACAGTTAACAGTTATTTCATTAAATGATTCATTGTATACAGTCCAACTTCCAGGTTGTTGGCTACAGCATTAGACGGCCATACCATCAACATTCAACCTTCTGGGTATCCCTTCATTCAGTGTGGACATCTTCTGGACTGGGTTGGAATTTGATGTCGTCTAATTCATTGCTCTTGTTATCCTCATTTTCTGTTGTACTGTTGGCAGGTACATTGCTGAAAAGGCATCATATATAATGCAAAGAGTAGGATACATATTTGACATTATAAAAATAATAACATGATTACATTTATATAGCGGCTGGTTCAGAACCCAGATAGCATTCTAAATCACGCCAACATAATTACTACATCGTTTTGACCTTGCCGATATCGCCTGACTTCGATATAATTTTGAATGCTATCTGGGGAAAGACATCGGCGCTCTTTTGAATCGATTCTGGCTCAACCCAGATAATTTTGTCAACGCTTCTGAGATTTTTTTTATGTTTGCTGAGACTGTCTTTTAAAAGGTTAGATATAATATGGTGAGTTCGAATTGAGTGTTTTCCAGGTCATGTTTTAGATTTTAAATTCAAATCTAGATTTAATAGGAACCAGTGAAGTTCTTTCATGAGCAGAACTAGTGTGTGCAGTTCGATCCTCCCGTTCAGACAAACATAACCATTTAACATTATGTTATCAAAATTTCGTATAACAAAATACACACAGAAATATGGCATTAATGAAACATACCTTCCAATGTTATCCAATGCAGCCACAGCTGCCCCTGCATTACATCTGGATGAAGCATATGTTACGCAGGCTGTTCCTATGGCAACACTTAGGTTTTCTTGGCAACTTCCATCAGTTTGTGGTAGGTCCTTGATGCTTTCGAGGTTTCCATCATTTGCCTCCAGGGAATTGTCAGTGTCTTCATTTGTAATGAGTTTCCTTTAAAAAAAATCCATAGTCTTTCATCTTCCAGTACAGTCAATGTTACAGTAATTGGAATTATTCTCTTGTAAAGATCTAAACATGAAAGTAGGAAATCTTACAAACCTCTTTGGAGGGCATTCTGCAACTTCATCAAAATTGTCACCGGGCAACGTGTGTATGCGATCTTCACTATTTATGACAGTTTCAGCAATTCCATCATTTGTTACTTTGACAAGCTGTGTTTCTGTTGAATTTGAGCCATCAGAGAAACTATGCTCGTCCTCCTTTTCACGAAAGATTTTATCCAGCAATGTTATCTGTGAGCTATATATTGCATTTGCAATCATTTTCAAATCCTCACTTTCGTCGTTTTCTAGATTACCAATCACTTTCATCATTACGGTGTCACATTTCTCCAATGTGTCAATTCTCCGAGAATCTAGGTCCATCGCCATTTGTGGGCAATAGATCGAATTGTCGATAAGGTCGACAACATCCATGTCATCTTCTGCAGATGCTTGAGAGCCATGAATAAAATTATCCATGATGGCCATATCATCTGAGACATCACTTTCTGATATATGTGCGCCGTAAACTATGTTCCCATCATAATAAATTTCCTCATTCATATCAGGCTGCCTGTGTGGCCTACAGCATAAAATATTGTGACCATTAAAACTTGTGCATGAAAAAAATAAAATTATACATAGCTACCAACAGAAGAAGAAATATAACTATAATGGTTTCAATTAGAAAACGAAATTTTAACATAAATAAAAAAAATTAAACATAAAATGTTTTGAACATGAAAATAAAACACTCACCGTCTTAGACAATATATGGTCAAACCAGTCAGAACAGGGACCAAAATGCAAAGAATACTTCCCATTGCAAAGTACATTGCTGAAAAATTACAATATATATGAAACATTATAACAAGAGGGATAATCGTGCTTGATATCTAAAACTGGGTTTTTTCTCTTTAACACTTAAGAACATGTTCGTTTAACCTGGCAGTTTCTAACCTGGTAGGTTTTGCCTTTGAAACTGCACCTTATTTTCCTTTGCACAGAATAAAGTCAGTCTGATGTGAAAATTTTCAATTCATTTGTCATTATAATTACCGTATATTGTGACTTTAGTTTCCGGAAGTATTACTTCTGTCATGACTGCTAAAAAAAGTGACATTGGTTATTCACAAACAACATTTTAAAAACTTTATGTATTACTTTATACTAATTTTAATTTTATCTCATGTTTGACAGATTTTGTTCCTTTTAATACTACAAAGTCCTTGAAAAATGTCTCAAAATACCTCGTCATTAGAAGTAACGATTTTTTAAAATGGGACTAAAAATCTTGTCGAATATATTTTTCTTTATTTGTTGAGACAATCTTACAACTTCAACTGATTGTCGAAACATATTACGCAGGGGGCTTATAGACTGATAATTTGACAATATATTATTTGTTTATTCCATTATTAACTAAATATGTTCCCATTGAGAAATGACTTTATGGACATTCGATTACAGCTCGGTATTACATGAGGAAGCAAATAAAGAACAGTATATTGGCACATTTTTAGTGTACTCACCTGTATTTGTGACTCGACTTTGAGTAAATGGCTTTTCTTCGGCATGAATGTCTTTAGTCTCAACTAGCAATCACAAAACAACATCATCAATTTAAAGAAAACAATTACAGGGAAGTAGATTTATGCACTGTTGTTATACACTGGCAACAACATAATGTGGTATGAAAACATTATTTACTAGTGATCCTGTGGTCATATCTGAAGAGTAGTGTGGCCCCATAGGAGGAACTGGCTTCGTGTGTAAACGCAGTTCTACATTGACAGTGATAGAATTGCTCGTGTACAACTTGGCAGGCTCTCGACATTATCCAATCTACCATTAACAATTGCAACAGTTCTCCACTCACTATAGTTGGAGACATGAATGCCTCTCTCCCACAAACAACAGAGCTGAGCCGCCACTGGTATACGTCTAAGCCCTTCAAGTTGAACAGTATGCTGTCATGTGACTTTCTATGCACTAATTATCTGTGTTGTGAAATTCACCTTCACCCAGCCAGTGACCTACCCCACGGAAGGGCTCACATATTTCTCTGTTGTTAAGCGACGTTCTGCCTACACGCTAGGCTGATGGAATAGTCAAGATTATATCTTTTAAACTTTTATCTCTTTTTTTTTGGAGGATTATTATTATATAAAACGATTTATTTTTCATATGCTATAATCCTTTATATTTTATGTACGAAAAAGCTAAATTTAATCATACTTCGAAAGCCTTATCAAGCAAAAATTGGCTCAATTCATTCCTCTTTCTGAATTATGTGGGAGTAAATAGTTAAATTGCACTTACCAGGTGATGAACGGCATTTGAGAAGATATTGCACATCATTTTTTGGGGACACTGAATCAAAATATTAATATTAAAGACAACTAATTCATTACATTAAAAATCTGATTAGAATAACACTCGAATAATAAAGCAGTTGATGAGAGGCATGAATGTAACGTTGCTTTTTTAACCTTTAAAGTTAACAATTTGCAATACCAAAATACTTGCCATCTATAGTGATCCAAAATCTGACTTTAGGCACATGGGTAGCATTTTCAGCTAATTCCATGCTGATTTGCCATCCATCTGTACTCCGCACTGGTTTGTAGGATATGTAAACTTTTTTCGATCCTGAGCAGTGGGCAGGCTCTACGGCACCCTGCACATCCAGACAGTAATCGGTGGAGTTCACAAATGGAGCAAACTCTTTCACTGTAACTTTCATCCAATGAGGTCCATCGTCATCAGGTCGCAGTCTGCAAGCAGTTTTCTGTGCAAGAATGTATTTTCCACTTGTATAGTTGGCACTCATCAGATGAATGATGGAATCCTTTGATTTCAGAGGATAATCAGACAATTCAGCTAAATCAATATTTTGGACCTCTGAAATGCAAGCCAAGATATATTTACCCCCTATGTCCAAAATATATTGATATTAATCCATGGAGCAGTCAAACACGATATAGAATATACAGAATATATTTATAGAATATATTTCAATACAAACAGAAAGCAACAAATGATCTGGCCAGTTAATTCTCCAGAGAACACAGTCTTATAGAATGTGTCCATGTAATTTTGCGCTACAGAAATGACTATAATGAAAATAAAGTCAGAACATGTTTTGACGGCGATAATAAAGACAATAAACCAATACATTTACAATTATTTCATTTTGTGCCCACCTTTTTCGCACAAGTAGACTGCTTTAATGCATTCATTGTGCGGATTATTCACTTCACAGCGTTCACGTCCATTACACTGTTCAAGTAATCTTGGAGCAAGACTTGAGGTGGTGTCCATGTTCAGCATATTGATTTGGTAAGAATTACATCGCATGGAGATAACTTTGTCACATAATGAAATGTTGTAGCCGTGCACTCTACACTCTGAAATATATGATGTACACGATCAGTAATAACTAGATACTTTTAATTTATCATATTATATTTTTTCTGAATTTTTCAAAAAGATAGTTCAGGGGTATATTTACCAATTATTAAGAACAACAATAATACAATATCCCAATTGATGACCCTCATCTGTCAAAGTCTCATCAGTCTCTGACAACCTTGTGTTATGTTAAATGCAATGCCAATTTAACGAGGAAGTTTTACTAATGATACATGTTAAACAAGGCCCACTGACAAACCTAATTTTGCGATTGCCATGTGCTTCAAAACAGGGATTATCTTCCAGGGTTTGTTCTTGGGTAAAAGAAAAATGCAATAATTGTTACCATAAAAAAGACCAGAGTCTCTTACTATACAAGCTAGATAGTAATTTCACCACAGACTTAGTCTACAAAATTTTTTTTTTTCGGGATCAAAGAGCTGTTAAATTTCAATAAAAAATAAATGTTTGGCAATGTGTACACGATGGCAATACGGTGTCAACAAGGAGGTAACACGACTGTCCCGGAAGAGTGCGGAGTGAACCGGATTTTACACGGTGCCTTCAAGGATATAACCGGTCTTTACACCGTGTTTATTTGTGTGGAACTGTGTTGGTCCTTGTACTCTCCGGCGTTAATGGCGGCGAATTATTCATGCCCGGTTGACGCCGGACCTAACCGGGGATACCACGAAGTATGCCGGAGTCAATACGGAGATTCCCGGAGATCGGTGGAGTCTACTGGGAGTCTACATGGATTAAATACTCTGGGACCTCCGGCATGAAAAATTTAACACGTTTACTTTTTTTTCCCGGAGTCCCAAGGTGGTCCTGGATCGCCCCAGACAATGACTGTCAATGCCGCAAATAAACACGAGGTCTACACTCTATTACCAGAGTTTGCCGGAGTTACACTCCTGGACAATCCGGCGTCTGATCCGGCTATGTGTGAAGGGCCCTTAAGGGGCATTCACACTGTCACGGATAAGACCTATGTATGACTACGGATGAAAAATCTTTTACTCTTGCTCATCCTTGCACATCTGTGATTCACTTGCCTAGCATTTTATGTGGTAGCGCTCGACCACTCAAGAGCATACGTGGAGATTGCAAAAATGTTTTAACATATTTTAAACTTTAGCAGATTCTATGAGTAAATTGTTTATATTAGTTACGTCACTCGCTCTGGAGTCACTTGGCGAGCGTTCTATGTACGTTCTACGTAGGTCCGTGGCCATCCTTGTCCATACGTAGCCACTGTCCATCCATATGTATTTGCCATCCACTCGAATCCACTCATAGAATGCTCGTAAAATGCTCAGCGGACGCCCGTCCATCCTTGAACCACTCGCACGGGCCATCTACGAGCGATTGACGAGCGATCTACGAGCAATCTATGATTGCCTAACATATGCCTAACGTATGCTTGGCGACTGACGTTCGGTGAGCAATTGATAGAAGTTTGGCTAGCAATCTACTACTGCCTCACGTACGCTCGTGGAAAGAATTTATACATGATTAACAGAGCAACGAGTGAGCAAGTATAGTCAATTATGGCTTTGCCATCCTAGTCATAAGTAGGTCTTGTACGTGACAGTGTGAACGCTCCATTAACTGTTTGTCTTCGATTCCCCAAAGCCTCAATTGTCCTAAAAAAAACCAGTTTTTTTAATAACTGACAACATAATAATGGCTTTACTGTTCCAGCTTCTTCACTTAGTTTAATTATACCTAGATGAGGCTACCTAGTTTCTAAGTGACTGGCTGGTGTAGTGGTTAGGGTGGAGGACTGTTAGGCTTAGGTTAGGTAGTTAGGTAGGTTGTAGGTTCAAACCCGCAATCATGAATGAAGGCTGTGTTGGGAGATATTTTTGTTGTAGTTCATCATTAGTTGTAACAAAGTTACACAGCTTAATTGCTCAGAAACGTAGAATCACACATGATAAGCTCACAGTTTGCTCACAGACGGCTCACACTGTGACCTCAACTCCGTGAGTTCACTGTGAGACCACTGTGTGGTTACACTTCTAGCTGACAGTGATCTCACAGTATGACCTCTCCGTGAATTTCCTATGAGCTAACTAAGCTCACTGTGAACTCAAATTCTTCACTGGGAGAGCTTAGAGCCCATAAATATTATGTTTTTCTATTTTGCTTAGTATTTCTTGAGAAGTGCTATTGAAGATAATAGGAATTTTAAAACAAATGCTGTTTGTTAGCAAATATTTGTGTTATTTGGGAAAATTTATAGTTTCTCGACCTTCTTGTGTTATATGTGTGAACTTCGGCCTTACCTATAAATAGATTGTTTTGAAAGTAGTCTGAAAGTAATCTATGGTGCAGCCTAAAGCATAACATCAGTTCATGCAGCGCACATAGGTAGGTGAGCTTTAATAGTCAAATTTTTATAAATATTATATTTTCTGTGGCTTAGAACTCAAATGTTTTTAATTTTACGACACAAGCCTTCAAAGGGGGGAGGGGGGGGGGTCCCTCTAAGACTAATTAGAAGTGGCTGTCGAGGGCCTCCTCCTGATGATATTTTACGTCAATATTGCAACTTAAAGCCTCAGATGATGACTGAAAGACATCGTATTGTTATTAATTGAAGATGAATTGTTGTGGTAGATTACACTTTCAATGTTATTATGCATTTTTAAGGTAAAAAAATTTCAATTTGAAATGTTGTAATTTTGACACACTTAACAATCTTGGATATTGCATGTTGTTGAGTATTGTGAAATACCCCACAATCAGTTGTATACCACATAGAAAAGCCATGTGGTATAGCCTATGTGGTATACATGTGTATACTACATGGCTTACCTTACAAGGATGGGAAATGTATATCACATACTTCTATGTATGGCAGGCAAATGACAAAAAATCACTTTTTGCAGCTAAGCGCTTCGCCGTTTAAACTAGCGCCGCCGCTTTAAAACAATATTCGGAGTCACAATTTTACCACCATTCAAAAGATAAAATTGTCAGCTTCCTAAAAAAGTTTAAATTTTTGAAATCGGACAAGAATTAACGATTCCAGGAGCAAAAAACGTAACAGAAAGTCAATGATCTGTTCAGTCCACAGATACAAGCTATTGTGTGGCTGTGTTGCTATGGGCAACGTGACAGGAGCGTCATCGCTTCAGTAATAAATCTAATAATACTGAACAATAAAACATTTTCTATCCAAATCTAGTATAAAAAACAATTCTGACAAGAAATATTTAACAACTGGTGTGTAAATATCATTTCGTAATTTTTTTTATTAATGTGAAAATGTCCCAGAAAGTTTTGAGGTGATGACGTTGTTGACAGTTATGCAATGCTCTGATTGGTCAATGGCAAAAATTAATATTCATGAATTTTTTCTATACTACATGAATGCATAGCCAGACAGCTCAACTAAAAGTGAAAATTGTGGGGTATAAATAAGACCCAAGTGGATATGTGGTATATTTTTATATTCCCTCACTTGTGGACAGATTGGCTTCAGAATTCACTCGTGGCTAACGCCACTCGTGAATCCTGGCCA
The DNA here is from genome assembly GCA_932294295.1 of Alitta virens. Lineage (NCBI taxonomy): Eukaryota > Metazoa > Annelida > Polychaeta > Phyllodocida > Nereididae > Alitta > Alitta virens. Next base: position 21,898,135 of record OW028578.1, on the reverse strand, counting down.
ATCTGTCCACTCGTGGGGAATATAAAAAAATACCACATAACCATTGGGTCTTATTATAATAAACCGTTTTTGATTTTGAATGTGAAGATAAACCTTTGTAACTATGTATACAAATCCTCTCTTTTATCTGTGAGGGTGCTTTGTTGTAAGCCACAGGAATGACATTGAATACTGTATTTAGCAAACTGATGTCTTACTCTTGGCAAGTGCAGATTGCTACTATTTCTGAGATTATAATTATGTATAGCTTAGAAAAAAAACATGGTAAGTCGTTTTTTTAGATTTATGACAAAATGTTAGCTCATACGGTGCACATAAATCCAATATTTTCAATAAATTTAAACTTTTGAAAAAAGCATTTGTGTGTGAATTATATCGTTTGTTTCCTAATATACGGACCTGTTTCTTTTGTTATTTAAATATAGTATTAATTTTTGGTTTTCAACAAAGTATCCCATAATTAATATGTGGTACAATTAGGGTATAGTAAAATAAATATAGTATATCTCTTAGGGTAAATAAAAAGAATACACAATATATACAGGATTTTACAGTTTATTGATTAAACAAAATAATGCAAATCTGCACAATGTAATATGAATATGGATGATAAAAATGAGGTGACGTCAATATTCATCTGACTGGAGGTCATATTTGTGAAAGTGGCAATTGATAAGTTTATCTTGGTTCATTAAAATTTCCATTGGATTTCCACTGTAAACAAAATCTGAAATTCAAATAAATGGCTTAATGCTCCTAGCAACACAATGTTTTGTTCACAATTATGACATCATTGTGTCTGTGACATTTTCAATTCATTGCAGGACCATCATCAACTAATTTCTCATGCTTGAGGCATGGTACTGTGTTGTGTATACAGGGTGCAGCATAAACACTTGCACCAACAGTTACTGCTACATCTTTTGTTAAAATTGACAGTCATACACAGAAAAGTAATAATAGTCCTTAATTATCCTTATGAATATTTTCTAGTTTCCTTGACAATATGGATCTACACACTTATCACTACTTTGGGTCATTTTCACCGCGGCCTTTGCAATACAAGTATTAGATTATGCCATTTGATCATACAGACGTGTTACGGGCACCTTTCTTGACCTTTGCTGCCAAAAATAGTCCAAATTGATTCATGTTTAATAAGCATTGACATCCTGGATGCGGAGAGTGCCATTTTGGGTTCAGGTCAATTTTTTGTCTAATTAACTAGCCCATCTTCCTGAAAATCATGTGATTATTTTGAGATTATTTGTAGATTCAAATAGTCCCTCTGGAATGCCATTATATTTCTCTGTTTCAATTTATGACCTTGCTGTATCAAAACTGGAACCAACCTTCTTATCATCAAATTGCATAATGTACACTAATGGACTTTAAAAATGCATAACTGCAGATTTGTACAACATGTTTTACCTATGCGATTTTAAAGTCCATTAGTATATATATATATGCACATATAAAAAAACACTGAGGATTCTGTGCAAATATTATATTTTCTGTGGCCTCAGAGGTGTAGTAACTAGGAAATCTCTAGTTTTTAAACTTTTCTGCAACTAGGGACACCATGCAAGCAGACAGAAATTTGACTTCTGTGATATGTGTCACTCAGAACAAGCCCTGCAGCATGCACCCTCTCAATAATTCAGACACTGACATTGTCTGACATTATAAGATCAAAAATATCACAATGACCAAATGCTTATACCCCTGACTAAATGTGGCAAAACTTCAAAAGACCTCATAAGCATTTGAGTGACCTAGAGCTATCCTGAAAGAGGAGATGTCTGGTGCAAGTTTTTAGGCCACACCCTGTATGTACCAACAAATGAAATTTTTCATGTGGTCAGATGTCACTTCTCATCAGAAACTCAGAAATGTATCCAATATATTTGACTTGGAAGTTTTAAACATCCAGAAGAACCACACAGGTGTATCTGAAAAAGCTGTCTTGCACTTATGTGATATTTGATGACAACCATGTTCTGCATTGTAACCTATACATGGCCAAATGTGCCACGTGCGTTTTCCATGAGAAGGATAAACGCATTGAAAACACATGGTTTTTAGCTAAACATAATGAGGCAAAAACCATGCGATTTTCATGCGTTTATCCAAACGCATGGAAAACGCACGTGGCATAATTGGCCATGTAGTACTAGACTGACTGACCGTAGTGACTGAATCAACCACTTCCAGAGATTCTTGGATGATTTTGAGTATATTTACCAAAGCTAGACTGAAGAGGTCGCTTTTGGTGAATCATCTGACTGATCATGAGCGGAGCTGGAATGATGATTTAGCTCTGATCTGTTTAGGAGAGTTTCTTCTGCCTAATAAAACAAGAAGTACAAGCTGATAGGAGAATGAATTTACTTATAATGCGATTATATCTACTTAACTTTGCATGATTCCATAATCATAAGTACACTAGTAAAATAGTGTATCCAATCAAAACCATCCCCCAACATGGCTGTTAAACGAATGTTTTTCTGCCCAATGGTAACACATTGTGAAACTCATTCTTTGATAAATTATTCGACCATTTGGTCAATTACAAAAAAAAAAGGAATCCTACAATTCACAAACCGAGAATTTGTAAGGTGGTTTTTTCCATATTTATATAATTATTTTATAAAAAGTCGGTATTATATAATTTTGCCAAATCCAATTTGTAAACTGATTACTTGAGCAATAGACATCATCTTACCTCAGAATGACCAGTCCACTTGACGCCAAGCTCCTTATAAATTTCTTCCATTGTTTTGCCTTTGGTCTCAGGAAATTTTTTGACAAAAAAGATTCCAAACCCCACAAGGATGATTATGAAAATTATGAAACAATTAGGTCCTGCAGCCATCTGTTAAAAAATGTAATATGGCATCACACTGCATTATCATTGAGACAATGTGAACCAGCTCTCAGTTTATTGCTCCATAGATGCTCTTACTAAAGTGGAGGCCTTAGGTGGCACAGATGAATTTGTAACTACTCTTAGTATTTAAATTAAACATCGATGTAGTGAAATGCTGGACATCCAAGTTTAAGTTACACACATTACACACATGACTAGCTTTTTCCTAATGATATAGTGATATAGACCCTTTATCCTCACCTGTAGGAAAGGGAAAGCCAGCATAACGATAAAACTCGCGAACCAATTAAGAATACCTGCCACAGACAAGGCAGGTGATTGGGGGCCCTGCTTGAATAACTCCGCTCCACTGGATTGCTGTATTGAGCCTGTAATTGGACATGGTATATTGTTTAATTCAATTTAAATAATTTTTATCTAGCTCTTGAGGGTAACAAAAAGTGACATATCATTAAAATACAATTTATATACCTGATTGGGGCTGAGTGACCTCGCGCAGATGTTCTTATAATATTTAGATCATTAATTATAGAGCCGGTGGAGACACTGATAGTCTTTGGCCTTTTTGACATCCTACTTTTTTGAGAGGTAAAACTTTTAATTGAATTGAATACACACACTTTGGTTTAAGAAATAAACAAATAAAGTAACAATTTCAATCTGCATGTTGATTATTAAAAAAGAAAGAAAGAGTAACAGTATATGATATCCACTGAATATGACTGAGAGCCAATGGGCCGGATGCTGGGGAGAAGACCAATGAAATAATTCGTTTGACAAATAAAACGATGAAGCAAGTTACAATTATCAGTATAAGTTTCTAATATTTCCTTTTTACATATTATTTGACTATCAGTGCTGTAAATGTTTTTGCAAATTTGTAGGAAATGCTGAACTTTGCAAAATCATGGCTTTCAGCAGGCAGACATAAGGTATGACATAGGCGTGTTACACGATACTGATATTGTGGAAATCTGAAAAACATAGATTATTTCAAAACTTATAACAAAGTCATGCATTGCACATACGTCATCTAGTTTTAGAAGACTTGCTGTAATGGCTTATATAGCTATTTTACTAATATTTGCCCACCAGGTGGCTGAGCAGGTGGATTGGCATTCAAAGAAGCAGTAATTTAGGTAATTTAACATGACAGCGGACATTTTTAGTAACCCAACATGGGCAACCTAACTGTGCAATGCTGCTAGGTCTATATGCCCTTCAGAAACATCCAAAAAGGGTATGACCTTATTCTAATTATATATTACATATATTCATTATCAGTGTACCATAAATCATTTGGCTGCATAACTTATTGCACAGCGGCGAGTGCAATATCAGTATTAATGGCACCGCAACAACCGAAATTTCACTTGGCGTAATATCAGTTGTCTCGGTACTTGCCATAAAACTGATATTGCCACTGTGCCATAATTGTATAATATCGTATTTAAACTTACCAAGCTCCAGAGCGAAGCCGATGACAAATGTATTCATAAATATAATTGATACATAGACATTTTGCAGGTGAAGCGATACAGTGATCAAGCTGGCTGAAACAACCATTATTGTCATGCCACCCAGTAACAGGTAGCGGCGTCCCAAATCGGTCATCATCTGGTGGAAATTTAAACGAAGGTTATTATGACACAACAAGTGTACCAGATTAGTCTGGTTGTCAATATAAACACAATAACCTACAAAAATACAAACGTTTTATTGATATGATGTAACTGATTATCTTTAAATTAATTTAATGGGTCCTACCGAAATTCCAGTTGTAAGAACAATAATGATCCCTGTTGTCAACACAGCATATTGAAGCATATCTTTAGGTATTCCTGTTTCCTCAAATATACTAACTGAATAACAATAAACCTGGAACAAATTTATGATCCATTACGACACTCAGAACAAGACCAAGAGCAAAATTCAAATAGGGATATTCAGGCAAATATGATGTTCTTGCAGATTTTTTTAGCAGTTCTGGTGTAGCATATGCCGCTTCAGGGCATATCACAGTTACTGTAACCATTCTGTGTCAGGTATTGTTTTATCTATCTATGTTAATATTTCTGCATTATTAATTGTCTGTAATTATAATTCACTTACTACTCTTATTCCAGATAGTTCCTGGCAGATCGCTAGACTGCAAATGAGGATGAAGGGCCAACGAAACTGTTTCAGCAATTTTTGGATGGGCCACGTCTCGTTTTTGGTTTCCTTCTCATCTTTGTTTTTTAATTCCTTCATTTCTGACGAGACATCCTTCTTAGTGTATTGGAAATAATTAAGGGCTTCTTCTGCTTTATCTTTGTTCCCGCAGTTTATATACAAGTATTTTGGAGATTCTGGTAACCAGGGTAGCACAATATACGATACCAAGCAAGGTAGCGCTGTAAGGGCTAGTAGAATTGGCCACAATGACTCCTGACCTGAATTAAAGAAGGACAGTATTTCTTTTTAAAAAAAAGAAAAAAAGAGCTGACTTGGAAAAAAACGCTGAAGCTCAACTGTTTCAGAATACGTTTTTGAAACCCCGTCAACCACTAAGGAATACTTAAGGGATTTAACTTGAAATCTATTTCATGAGTCCTTTTCAAGGACATATATATTATATTATCAGCGATTATTTGCATGCCTTGATTAAATCCAGTTAATACCGAAAAGGTATGATGTATGAGGTTAGCACTGGTCTGAGTGAGATTATGCTTGATACGAAAGAATCCACAGATGAAATTAAAATAGAACACGCGCAACTCCTCTAAATACTTTCGATAAAACAGAAATCTAGTCCAAATGCATTGCTTGTTTTAGAAATATACATTTAACGGTTTGTGGCCAAACACAAGTACATACCTAATAACTGATGCAAACCAATGACTTGAGAAAACAGAATCCCACAAGTTTTGCCAAACTGATGAAAAACTAACACCATGTCACGTATTTCGGGATGTGCAATCTCTATGAGATAAATTGGCACGATTACACTACTAACTCCTGAAAACAACCACAAGATGCTTTTGCAGCATTGATACACATTCAAATGATTTACATAATGTACAGGTATACATGAAGAAAATAAGTTTTTGTTGAAAATAATGTACCCCATACATATGTTACAGCATCAGAATTAGGCAGTCAATTTCTTCAGAGCAGAGATGTTTCACAGTAGAACCTGTGTACATTCTGATACTGGATAGTTTACTTTCACTGACTGGCTGACTGGCTGACCAAGATGCCGACAAAATCTATTAATCATTATATTCCTTATTTATTATAGCCGCAATAGCATTTCATTTAGAATGAAACTTACCACAACCAAAGCCCACAACAAGACGTGCAATAACCAGCATCTCAACTGAGTGCATCATCTTGCAAAGGCCGAACAGTGTGGCTGATATAAGACCAGTGATGTGGCAAAGGAGAAGGGATTTCTTTCTACAGAATGCAAAATATAGCTTTTTTAAATGAATAATTTTCAAGCTTTCTTTTTTTATATACACAAAGCTGTCAATAGGGCGAGTGAACTAGGAACCGGCCTAAAACAAACATGTCATCACAGCATATTTAAGCTGTGGTGACATTTGTTTTGGTATTTCCGGGTTCAAGGTTACACACGAATTAGCCAGCCCTATTATGGTAAACCATGCAACCATATGAATCATCGAATGTGAAGTCTCCTTTAAATAAATATAAATACCATGTACAGTTTCAAATGTTTTCAACTCATTTAGACTAACCTGCCGTAATTATCAGCTAAGGAAACTGCTACAAGCGAACCTCCACATCCCGCAAGCATATAGGCAGATACTGTTACAGCCCAAATTGTTTCCAAAACAACACTGCTTGGTTGATGCGCAAATCTGTCTGATAATGAAGCATTCACAAAGTCTTTGATCGTCTGTAATACAAAGAAACAAAGAGACTATAACCTAATATCATGAAATGCCATGGTTCAATTACTTGGAAATCACAAAAGTTATAAATTAATTGGCTTGATATGTCAAGTATTACTTTTATTGATACGACTATCAATTTGCTCTCCTGATATCTGGTTGCACTTCAGTGAGCAGTTTAAACAAGATGAGTAGCGTGAACTGGATTACATAATCATTATACACAACTTTGCATAAACCTGTATTACAAAAAATTGGCTCCGTGTCAGACAGGCGTTATTAACTACACCTACTATTGTATATTATACAATTATAAAATGGTTACATGTGAGACATGAAGATATGTACACCCGAAAATGTCAATGTACAATGAGGCTGATAGGCCGAGCTGTACATAACGTTTGAGGGTGTACATATCTCATGTCTCACAATGTAATCCTTGTGTAATTGTTTTGTACCACTGAACCCCAATATTTTTTTATTTTGTTATTTTTCATTGACTACAATTGACTGAAAGCGCTCTGTCCACAATTCGTCGAATAAACTGTCAGTTATATATTGGGATTGGTCAAGAACTTGGCTTTTAAAATGTTTTAATTTTGAAAATCTGATAAAACTTGACAAAGTTATTGCTGTGCTAGGGTTGTTGGCATTTTGGGTGGAACCGAAAGCAAAGTCACCAACGAGTGCAGCCCGTAATGGTGGTCTGGGTTAAATGTAAATTCTATTGAAAATTCTCTATTCCGTATGTATCAAATCAATATCATGTTATAAGTGGTGCTAAGGCAGGGCTCCATGGGCCGGGCTTATCTTCATACAGTTACATGTCTAAATATTTACTGCCCAGGAAATGTAGTTTACCAGAGCACAAGTTTCTTTAATAGAAGAACTACAATTATTTCATTCTGTAATTTTAGAGTGCAAATAAGGTAATGAAACATTTATGCAATGTAATCTTCAGTTTTTGTTAAAAAATGTTTAGGGACTTACATTCTGTGGTATATTGAGAACACCAATATTCCATCCATAGGGAAAAGAATTACCGAAAACCGTGACAGCTGCAGCCACAATGAAACGAAGAGTCATATGTTCCTGAAATATGATGGACATGTTGTGTTTGCATGTTCATTAGTGTCAGACCTTTCCCCAAAAAATAAATAACAGAGGGCAATGCCTATTGATATGCTTGGATAATAGATATGGAATTGCAATAGAATGCATGCACAACAGTTTGCAAAAAATACATTTCTCCGATCTTGAAAAAGAAAACAAGTTCCTAATAAAAAAATAAGGGAAATTTAACTCGTAAAGTGACAAAAATGTTTATTAACCTGATTCCATAAACTTGTTTATTTTGATGCTATTTCATGAAAACACATTCCTCAAGTTAATAGGCCTGAATACATAATATTATATAAGTGTAATTTATGAACATTTGATGCATGTTACATTCATCGTTTATAAAATCAGATACGTGTCTGTGTGCACACATTAGTAATTATTACTGAGAATACAAAGTCCATTGCATGGCAAGTAATAGGTTTTCATTTTCCAGGACACACGCAGTAGGAAAATAATTATGGCAAACACTTACCATGTACTTTCTCTTTATGTAGTGTACTCTTTTGAAACCTTGGTGTGCAAGCAAAAGAAAAAGGCAAATCTATAATTGTTTGACAATTTCAATTTCTCTTTAAATGTAAAAGTGCTATATAAAAAATAATTAAAAATAATTCATGTAATAACTGAGTCTTGCACCTATGGGGATTTCATTATATATCAGCTTTGCTACATATGCTACGACCTCATTTCATTCGATACCACTCACCATAATATTTCAGTAACATAAAGATGAGCAACTATTTTTACTTTCTGTGGGTTACCTCCCAAATCTAAATTACATTTTACTTTACATATTTGGTTTAACTTACATGTATAAAGGAGGACCCCACTCACTAAAGCAATCACTCCAATGAGCAAATACAATGGGATGTCTGAAAGATTAAAAAAATATTTTGCAGATTGATGTAATAGCGATGAGAAAATTACAATAATTAAAATATCTTTGAGAAAGACTTTGTAAATATTAGAATAATCAACAATATCCCACACTTTGCTGTGTTCCTCATAGAAAACCTATTAGGAACAACCCCTGTGGTATTTATTGTGATCCACCATCCCTAATTATAATAAATTGTGTTCCACCATCCCTGATTTACATATTGGACGGACTACTTCAGGCTGTACAGTTTTACTTTCACTTTGCACACTAGGGCCACAGCTAAGCCAATACACTATTAAAATTCGGGTTTAAAATAAAAATACGCTATTTAAAAGTAATTGTGAAAAATAAAAGTTGTCTGTAATGGTCATTGGTCATAGCCGAGCGAGCAGACACGTCATAACACTTTCACTTTCACTTTGCCCATTCATACTTTAACATCGCCAAACCTTTGCCAATTCTTGTCTGTTAAACTCAAACAGTCATGCATTCACAACGAGGTTGCCATGGAGACCAAATACACAGTGGTGGCACTGAGGAATTTGGTTGCACTAAGGCATGGTTTCTGACTAAATTATGCAATATTTTCACATTTAATTAGTACATACATCATTCTACATGAATAATACTAAAGTTTCTATAAAGAATACATCCTAGCAAAGGTTTGTTTTTCTGCTAAAAGCCTTCAAAGTTGTGAATGGGAGGACGTTGTGACGTCTGTCTGTTTGCTTGGTTCTCTTCTGTGATTGGCTGCTGAGGCCTTTATGAATATTAATGAGATTTTTGATCCTCATTGTTTGTGTAGGAATATCAACAGGAAAAGTACTTGAAATTTGTCAAAACAATTATTAATTTCTTAGTTTTCTCCATAAAAATACTGAATATAGCTGTAGAAGTGTGGAATATAAATAAAATCCAACCACAGTGGTGGATCAGCTCATTGAAACCCATTCGTGAGCTTACTGGCAGAGTTCCTCCGCCAGACAGCTCACTCATGGGTTTCATTGAGCTGATCCACCACTGTGGTTGGGTTTTATTATACAATAGGAGGCCTTGCTTTAGGAAGATGCCCACATGGAGTAACTTGGGCGTGGGGGCTTAGCTCAGTGGTAGCATGCTGGACTTCCAGCCACTGGGTCCCAGGTTAAATTTCCGGTTGAGCCTAAATTGGATGGCTGTTTCATCCATCATCTCATTGCCAAGGTCCCTGCCTGTCCTAAACCACCTACCCACCAAATGGAGGAACTGAGCAAATCTTTTTGCAACTCTGCTGGCTTAAGTATGAAATGAGGGTTATGAGCACAAATTTCATTCAAATTTCACTTTAATTTCATCTGAATTTTGAGTGAATATTGCTTAAATTGCCAGTAAAATTCGCCCAAATTTCGAGTGAATTTTACTGGAATTTTGAGCGAAATTCAAGTGAAGTTCACTGTAATTTCAAGTGAAGTTCACCCGAATTTGTGTTTATCCAGTATCTTTGCAAGATTAATTGCTATCAATAAACCATGGGTTATTTGGTAAGTATTGGTAATACAGAAATTATATGGAATTCGCGGATACACCTTGATCGTGGAGTGCTGTAGAATGTAGCATACCGTGCAAAGCATAGGAAACCCTCTGCATGCCATGCATGATGCAATGAGCTGGTGCCTTCCCCCTGTGGACACTTATGTGAACTTGTTGGCTTTGAATGTTTAATTCCATAGTTTTACAGACAAAAAATGAAACATTAGCACCGGAAAAGATCGGCAAACATGAATACAAGGTTAGTCGTTTGCAGTGTGACCAATCTTTTTGGAGCAATGTAGGTCAGCCTCATCTACATCCAGGCTATCCTGAGATCAAGAAGTGAAAACTAGTTGCATGTACTATTCAAATAGTGCAAAGTTCACACGCAGTTGGCGCACTTGGTGTGCATTTTCTGGGACCATTTGGGATTTCCTAAATGGGTGTTTGTGCACAACTTAGCCTGGATACAACCCTCTTTCTAAAAATAGCTAAAGACCAGAAGGTCACGTTACTGGTCACTTCTTGCCAGTCTTCAGTTTGTGTTTGACCTGTACGGACGTTTCGTATTTTGCTGAGTTTTAAAAACTGCCCATCAGCCTCCCCTTCCTCCACCTACAGCTCAATGCTTCATCTTCAATTTATGTTGCCTATTATTGTGTAATACTTCTACTGCTTTGCCACTTTCTTGCTACACACCTCCCTGACCTACGTCCAAGGTACGGGTTGGGTGGCCCGCTGTCATGCCAAACACAGTATTGTACTTAAACTTTTTTTCTGGCCTTAATAAATATTTTAAATCTATTCCATGTTTTTTTGTTGTGCATAAATGTTGCGAAGCGTGCGAATTTGCAAGCATTTCGTATCTTGAACATGCAATGCGATGTTCCTTTAACGCTTTCATACTAAAGAGAGTGATGACGATTTTAGAGTGCTTAGCCCCCAAAAGTAAATGTAAATAATGGTCTGTATACTCCCCAGGGGGTTGAGAAAGACTGAAACATAAACAGGTCCATCGGCAGGTTCATTGTAGTAAGTCAGGATAAATGGAAGGCCACGGTCGTTAATCACCTTTACCTTTACCAATTCCCACATAATCCTTTTTCATATAGATTAAGTCATTTGGTGTTGTGCACCTTAAATTGGTTTTTCAGAAAATGACTCCTCTTTTATCAATGGTTAAAAGTATGCTTACAATTGGCATGTCCATATGGGTCCACTGAAAAATATACAATTAGTATGATCATTATCCAGACATAAGTTAATATGAAATTAAATGATGGAGAAAGTAACTATTTATTCTTTTCATTTCATTCCACTGCTTATACTCACCAGCCTCAAATTTGGCTTCTAAAAAATTTTCAAATAATTCCCCTTTTATAGTATTTTCGGCAATGCATTTCCATGTATTCAGGCCGACCATGCTTCTGGAGATGAAGAGCTCATGACAAGGTCTGAGGTCTCCTGCATAGAAAGAAATTTAGCAAAAAGAAATGCAGGGCAACTGTAAAAGTCATCTGAGGAAATACAGAAGCACCACAGGCTTTGCACTCTATAATAAAAAAAATTTCTAAAAGTGACAGCTGTTTTACAGTAATGGGTTATACAAAATCATGTGTAATTGTCATTATCATATAGAATATATTTGACCCTCTTACATTTTCTTTTTCAACAATAAATAACTCACCTTGCTCTTCATTTATCCATTCTATAGATGGCTTTGGATTTCCTTCTGCAGTACAAGTGACTCTGCTTCCAACTTCAAACATTTCAAGACGAGGTGAATAACTAACATTGTGCACAGGGTCTGTGAAGGAAAAAGGCTATATTGTTCATAACAAGAAACATTATTCAATAAATTTACAGGTTGCTATTTCATAGTTTCTTTTTTTTGTGTGCAAATAAACTCTGCTAATCACAGAAAAGGGCACAATATGCTTTAACTTTCCTGGCCAACAAAATCAAAGAATGCACGTTGAAGTATTCCAACGAAATGAGAAGTTTGTATTTACATAAAACATTAAGTGTGGTAGAATATGATTCATTTATCGCTGGATCCAATGTTCCTGTTTCACACACCAGCTGCTTGCCATCCATGCACTGATGAAATGTCAAGTTGTAGACCTACAATAAAGTCATATTTCATTTTACTACTACCAAACTCTCGGTGAATCCCATCTTAATCATTTTCTCGCCTCAGATGTTATAAATATTTAAAAAATTGTGTTACTTCAGCAGACTCCTGCCAAATGTTTTACTTAGATACTGATAGTTATAGTTTATTTAGAGATTATTAAAATTCTATCACTTGCCTCCAGGTGGTGATAATGTCCATCCACGTCCATCAATTCGTTTACTTGAATTTTCTCTCCCACCTCTGAACAGTCATCCTTTAAGGACATCCTGAGATAAGGATAATGATCGGGTGCAATGAGACCCTGGCTTGGTCCTCCAAAATGCATTTCACACGTATATACAGCTGTCTCGCCTTCCACTTGGTCAGATGTAAGGGGATTCAGGGAGGGCTTCCCTGGAAAAGGTAATGTCAAATCTCAAAACCTTTTTAAGGAAGTTGCATGCATTGACCACAAACCAAGTTTATTGCTCATAAAGTTAGGTCAAATTCTCATATCATTGCAAATAAAAATACAGGTTCCCCTAAAGTCTTCTAAAATTCTATTCAAAGTATTGTCCACCTCCACCTTTCTCTAAGCCGAGACATAGCAGATGATTAAAATGTACTGATATTTTTAACAACTCTTATTTCTGTAATGCCCTTAAGTAACCCTACCATTCTGCAGGTAACCTACCTAATACTATCAACACTGCTGTTTCTCTACTCATGTAAAATGCACAAGTATATAATCCACCATCTTCCAACACGAGGTTCTTCACGGTGAGGGTGAAATTTCCATCTTTGCGTTTCACTAAATATTTGTGGGGTTCTTTCGATAAATATTCTTCATTGCCATTTTGGTAAGAATAGATGCTGATGTCATTGAAATCCCAGGTCATCTGTTGAAATGAATCAAGTGTCATTTGGCAATGAAAAATTGCCTTCCCACCTGATATCCCTGTTGCATTGGAAGGGGGCCTGATAATTGACTGACCTCGAACTGTCCCTGTAGAAATAAGAGTTGAATCGTTGTAAGTAAATCATATACTTGCTATTTGATTGGAAACAAATTGGAATGACTGTGGAAAGAACACATTATTATTATTATTTTTTTTTTTAGTAGCCTAATTCCTAAGGGCATGAAAAATTATGAATTCATATTTGATGATCACGTTTTAACACACCAATATTTTGCAAAATAGTTATACACTGAATTTAGAAAATAAACTGGAACCACAATTGGTATACACATTTTAAGTAAGGACTGGTTATTTATTCAAAGGACACAAACGAAAACCATGCGTTTAACAATATATTATTTTCAAAAATTATTTTAACATTCATTTGGATGCAAAACTTATTAAATTCCTGGCATGTAAAATTTGGCAATTACATTTGATATCTCTGTTTTACATGTTCAATGTTAGTTACATTTCCTCAATTAATTGACATTTCATGTTTAGTTAATTAAGTTATATTGCATTCTACATCATCACCTCTTCTCTGGAAATACAGAGTTGTGAAAGAATCCCTGAAGAGACAGTTTGATTGTGATCCTGAACAATGAGGGTCATCTCTTGGGATATTGTCTTATTGTTCTTCATGATTGGTAAGTGTGTCTGACTTTTAGTTTATTTTAAGTAAAAGTAAAAAATCGATCTGTAGTACATATATGTCAAATACGCTTCGGAGCATCAAAGGTGAACACATATTGGTTGTAAGAATTTACTCACGTGTAACTAAAATTGTGATTTTCTTATGAAAAATAGATTTTTTAACCCCAGCACTAGTGACCATAAATTATTTCTAAGATGCAAAATAACAATGTGTATATTTGTAAATTTCCAGGGTATGCAGCACAAGGCTACAGTGTAATATCATGCGACCGTACAATCACTATTCGTTGCAATACTTACAAAATTGTTGTTATGAAACTCACCGCCTCACCTAGTCTTGGTGCTCATCTGCTAGAGAAGTGCAATGGGCATCAGATGTGTATAGTGAACAACGCCAACAACGAATGCTTAGACATGGCCTACTGGTGCCAGAAAGGTGGGTATGGTATAATATGATCATGATCTTGAACCAAATATATATTAATATGAAGAGCGAGATTGAACAAAAAATCTAAATATTTTCTATTCTGGGAAAAAGGGCTAATGTTTTATAACATATCTTAACAAGAAAATTCTTAAAAAAAAAAGAATAGATATCTGGCAACGTGAAAAATATTAGCAGTAGACAGAGCTCTGTCATTTGGAAAAAAAATCTTGTCTTTACAAATTAATTATTATATTTATTAATATAAATAAATTAATATATATTATGTGACTGTAACTGTGATGAAAAAAAAAAAAAGTTCACTGAGCTGGATTCAAACCACTGTCAGTGTCACCTGACTCAGCATTGAGAGCGCTGTATCCACTGCGCCACCAAGTCTGGTTGAGATTTCAAGTTTTTTTTTTTAAGTGCATGCTCTTTGTTCTATAAATAGCTCACCTGAGCAGTAATACTCCATAGTTATAAGTTCAATTATCTTTAATTTATAAACTTTGGAGGTTGTAAACAAGGATTTTAACCCAAAATTAAGGTGAATACTGCCAAGGTTAGTTGTGCATGAGCATTTCTGGGTCGAATACATTAAAATAAGTGAAGAGGCCCCCGACAGATTCTTTATAATTGAACAACCAATCCAATCAAAGAGTCAGCAAAACTACCCTGCCTGGGTCCTTGACCGGAAAATTTTCACCCAAAAAACCAAGTGTTGGTAATAATACCTGGCATTTTGACAGACCATATCAGTTATAGATCTAATGTGTCAAAGGTCTATAGACGCCAGATATAAAAAAATATAAAAAATTACTATTATTATGTTAAGTTCTTGGCTCACATTTCAGAAGTCCATACC
This sequence comes from Alitta virens, assembly GCA_932294295.1. Classification (NCBI taxonomy): domain Eukaryota; kingdom Metazoa; phylum Annelida; class Polychaeta; order Phyllodocida; family Nereididae; genus Alitta; species Alitta virens. Next base: position 21,882,811 of record OW028578.1, on the reverse strand, counting down.
GTTGAGATTGCTGAATTGCACGATTACCATCTAAACTCACAGGTATCTGCGATCAGTCTAATGAGTGAGAGCTACATCAATGGTCAATACATAAAGGCACAACACACCATTTGCAACCTGAAATTGGCTGAGGGAAATAACACATTCCGTGCGATGAAAGTCACTGTCAACGAATTTGCTCCATATACCAATTCCTCAGATTTTTGCTTACATGTGAAAGGTGCACCGGAGCCACCTGTGTGCTCAGGCTTACAGAAAATTTATGTACCGTACAAACCAGTCCGAAGTACAGATGGGTGGCAAATCAGCATGAAATTAGCAGAAACAGCTACTCAAGTGCCAGACGTCAGATTTTGGATCAGTATAGACAGTAAGTGGAGTCATATTTTTACCATGATGTACTGCCAAATGCAGTGATATAGGTCCTATTACTCCACACCTAAACCTTTCGGTGACCAGTAAATTGCTGATTAACTTTATGCATTTCTTTTCGTATTACACTCGTGACCCTAATCATTTCATTTAATCGTGGAAAATCGTCCATTTATAATTTTTTGCTTTTTCAGTTTCTCCTAAAGATGAATCTGTGTACCATCTGGAGTGCCGTTCTCATCCAGGTAATAGCACTAATCACATACTCATGCCCATATGTTATGATAGAATTCGATATTATTAAAATAACTTTTAATTTAGTTCTGAAACCACCAGTCATCATTATTGTCTAACAATTTGTTTTTCGTTTATTTTTAACAGTATTTAATCATGTCTTCTAAAACATTTATATATATATAATCTTGTCGATGAATTTACCATCTAATAATAATCTAATAACATGAGACATCAACAAGAGTGCATAATACATGTATGTTATTAGATTTATCTCATTCATGGACACATTATTTCAGCAAGAGGAGGTGAAGCTTTGGCAAGTTTCACCGAGCAAACCATCACGAATGTAACAAATAACGAAGGATTACCGGGTAAAAATATTTTGTATCAAAAACAATAACTTTATCAGGCTTTTTTAACTTTCATTTATTTTATTATACGTTTATACGTTTATATCTAAATAGCATGGTACTGTACTTTTCAGCCAACATGATAATTGCGGCAGTGCTTGGGACGTTGTTTCTAGGCACGATCTTGATATGCAGGTATGGGGCTTCATCGTATATTTCTTTTCCATTTATGTGATTATTTTTCTGATTTGTTTTAATCAAATCGTGAAACCTGTGGGTACCGAGGTCTTATAGTTGTTTTATTTTCCAAATATGCAGTGTGAAGAAGATCAAATGTTCAAAGGAGACTTCAAGTTTAAAGGACAACCCTACCGATGTTGATGAAGGTGACTTGGGATGTAAGGGAGAAACTGTCAGGTGAGCAAAGTTCAAACCAAAAAAAAAAAGCCATGCTTTGCTTTACAATATCATATTTTTAGGACATCATCTTCATGCTTTATGTATATTTTCAGGGAGAAACAAACAATTACAATTGCCAACGAGGAAGTTCCTTTGAGCAAGTCGTTTGAACTTCTCCCGATATTCAGCATTCAGGATCGAAAATTACCATCACTACCTGGGTAAATTGAACATTTAATATTGTATTAATTATATTAGGTCATTAGCCTTATGTTCTTTGTTTCTAGATATCCCAATGTATCTGTTCTAAACACATTCAACGTACTCTATTGCAGAAGCCAGCGTAGTCTGAGCAAAGCTGATGCAGATGATGAATATATTCCGCCAAGGTGTGTAGAATTTTAATCGTAAACTTTCTGGTTAGGTTAAGTGATAAAGAATAGGTAACTTGCATATCATAATGGAGTAGAATTGTGATTAACTACAAGCTGAAACTGACTTTTTTTTACTTGCAAAGAACTCCATTTAGTATTTCGTATTCCACATTTACCATTTGCTTACTTAAAGTAACACCAAACATTTCACATGTAATCGTCAGTACAAATAATTTGGGAAAAGTTAGAATCGGTGATATTGTATGATATTATTTTTTCTAGATCAATGCCTGATGATGTTGAGGATGACGATGGTTCCCCAAGGTTTGTATTTTGTCATTAAAATGTAGACCGTTTGGTTATAGATGAGGAGAAAGTGATAGCCAAAACATAATGAAATAGATGCTTGCAGTTATCGGCATGTAGGGAGTATAATTATTGGATTTAACTAACTTTTCAAACATATGAAGAAAACAGGACATTATACAAGATAATTTTCATAAATTGCGTATTCTCATTTGGTAGGAGAGAGGAAATCTACCCCGATCGCAATGACAGAACCCATGATGTGAGTCACGGAGCAATTGCAGACACGAAGGACCTAGAGGACGCCAAAGCGATGAAAGAATCCTACAGAGAAGAGTCGGAAAATGAAGGTGAAGAGTGTGTCATTGAAAATGAGTACATGAGCTTAAGCCAAGAAACACTTACAGAAGTTGTCGAAACCCCAAGTAGCAGCACTGGAAGCACTTACACTCTGCTAGACGGCCAGAGAAGGTATTGAGCCAGATTACGCTTGTCCTCTCAGGATATAACTTATGTTTATTATAGTCCATCAGAAACGTCTTTGATAGTTTGGTTTGTTTTATTGTTCTTTTTATGTAAAACAAGAACAGTTGTGCCAGTGTTAGTATTTATGTAAAGGATGACTTCCATTTTAGAACCGATGAAATGAGCGACAAAGGATGCGATGAGTCAAAAAGTGATCGCGATAAGATGGGATGTGATCGTGATGCTGAAATGGAGCATGAAGATGGTGCAAACAAGCTCTCAGGTGAGACTGCAGAAGGCAAAGAAGTGGACCAACCTCAAGAGTCACAAACTCAAGGAAAAGAAGATGAGCCCAAATGTTTGGTGAAGGATAAAGATGATGTAGAAAATAAGGAAGAATTAGAAGATAAGGAAGTAGAAGGGAATGTTGTCGAGGATCAGGCAACTGTTGTTGCTTGCATTAAACCTGGAAAGTAGTGTGCAATCACTATCTACTATCCACTAAGCCCTATTATGAGATGCATATTTAGTTGTGTCCTTTTTCTAGCCATATTATGCTAAGAATAACGAATGGGGTTTGTCATAATTTGTGTAATGTTTGACCAGCATTTGTATTTCATGTGCAAAAAAATGTCAAAGAATCGCTATCTAATGGCACATCAAATGAAATCATCTTTATTTATAGTCAATAAAGAGAAAAGAAAACTCAAGCTTCAAGGCTTTTAAATGTCATGTAAAACCCTTAATACTGATACGTGCGCATAAAACACATGGCTGGTCATGCATATTTAATGGGTTATCCAGTGATACATTGCACATCTGCACTCTTCACATAATCCTGATTATCTTTGACATTTTATTGAAAGATGGGGAAGTGTTCCATTATCATGGGACGTGTAGTGTATATACACAATGTAATATATTTGATATAATGTACTGTTGCAACAAGCAAAATGTAATGTTTTACTAGATGTATATTTACATGATAACAGTTTTTAGATACAATGTATAAATCTGACACGTGACTGTGCGCACATACATTATTCATTGCTATTACATCTTTTTGATAATATTTAGGGAAACAAATATGTAAGATAAATAATTTTGTTAGAAAATTAAATTTGATAAAGACCTTGTAACTATTATATGACCAATAACACAAAAATGTGAATGCACTAATTTTGGCTGACATTTCTCTGACTAAACAAGGAACTTGAAATAATCTAAAGATACTGTATTTATTTGTGTGTGACAACCATTCGAATATGTTTTGCTTTTTCTACTTTTAATATCAGTGTCTTTTATCCCTTGCGTGAAATAACGTTTGATTATTTAAATTATGGTTTCTTCAAATAAATCACTTTAAATTTACATCTTTTATTGTTTTTATATTGAAAAATTTGCAAAAGTTGATTAGCTGTTTATGAAAATTACTAGTAAGGAAACTAAAATATCGTGTCTCATTAATGTATCATCCTCAACGCAATATGAACATCTGAAGACCAAAATGACCCAATATACTTCACTAAATTGCTGTGAGCCAATCAGAATGCTTGATCATCCAGCTGCAGGGTATATTGGACAGCTGCAGTGTATGTTATAAAACAGAAACTAATTCGAACATTGATACAATATTTAAAAAAAAAAGTACTATAAGTTGATTTTGAGATAAGATAATATATAATTGAGATGTTGATATGAGAAATATTATGAGATTGATCATGTCATAATCTACTATTATATATATATGCCTAACTAAAACATTATTGAGTGACCCTTGAGGGCCTTGTTCTTTTTCCCCGTTTTTCAAATAGTAAGACTGAGCCCCACAGCCATATTGACTAAAGAGTTAGTCAACCTTATTCAACGTCATGCAATCAGATACAGTTCTAAACTTGGTATACCAAATAATTGAAATTCTGGACTGCATGGGTAAGGCTAGCTTCCCAGGTGGTGGTGGTGGATTAGGGCTTTACGTCCTGTATTTCTGCACCTGATGGGCTAATTAGGACAGGCTAGCTTCCCAGGTAAAGCTAACACTCTAGACAGTCAAAATGCGTACAGTCCAAAGGTTTAGTCAAAATGTCAACAAGTAAGCTTTTCCAAAACGTCGCTGATATCATCATTAAATCATTTGATATATTATACCGTTTCATTTCATAATTATCAGGCAATGCGATTAATCTATGTTATCAGCATGCTGTTGAACTTATCAGATTCACTGTAAAAGAAAAACCTGACGATCGTCAACAGAAGTTTTTTTAATATTTGTATCTCAAATTGTAGTGCTGTTAATACCATAACAGAAAGTACTAAAAGTTTAGTCCTGAGATCTCTGTAATTCAAATTGGATTAAATTAGAGTACCTAGCATATTAGTGGTGACACAGTGAGTTGAGCATATACTGAAAATAACCATGCAAACTTTCCAAAAGCTAGTTAATTACTGAGTTTTATGAACATTCAGGGTTGGTTGTAGGTTTTTAATTGTCTTTCACAGCTTAAATCTACAAACAATAACAACCAAGATGATTTGGTAGAGACACTTTGAAATGTAACGACTTTTGCGAGGCGCTGTCAGTTGTTTTCTGTACATAAAGTATCTTGATTAAAATATTTCCGCCTGATCATGAGATATATATGTTTATGCACTATAACTTAATTGCATAGAATACACAACTGAGTTACTTCTAATATCTTTACATCGAAGTCATTGGTTTTTGCCCTAAATATGACAAGATGTTCTCATAAATTCATATACATTGAATTATATTATACTCTTATATTTGGTAATTAATAAGTGTTCTTACCTGTCAGTAAAATTACCATAAATATCAAAGCCTTCATTGTTCCCTTAGAAGAATTATTCACTTCATGGTATGACAAGAATATTGCATGAAGACGTTCGGGACATCCAAACAGAAACTACTTTCTTGAGATAAGTGTTTTGATAACACTGATAACTTTTTTTTTTTAAGATATAAAATACAATAACATATTAGATGAAATGCCAATTAAGGTTTCACAGTGTATCTTGTAATGTTTGGTGGACTCCTTATTAAATTAATTTGGTCCCAGGACACACACATTAAGTTCATTTGGTAAACTTCTATTTCAAACAAGAATATTATGGTAAAGAAAGTCCTATATATTAAGCCTGATGCCTATCACGTCTTCAGTATTTTCGGAAAACAAAATATCAATGGACAGAGTTCTTCATATGTGACGCAACTGTAACACACTATATTTATCAGTAAGCTGTGTGTCACCTTGTTGAACAAGATAAAAGCATGAAGAAGTCGATTAGAGGACCAATATGTTTATAGGCACTACTGTTTTGCCCTTGAAGGTTCACAGGCGCCCACGAGCACAATCGTGACCAAAGCGGTAACACAATTTTAAGCAGGATATAATTACTATTAAGACGGGTACAAATGTTAAAGGTTGACTGAGCTGAAAATCAATTGTGCCAATGTTGAAATATATGCCCACTCGGCCATTTTTTTTCACATTTATCACAATAAGGGTCTTCTCCATAATTATGTTGATTTTCTTTTTTTTGGTAACCCCTATAACCCTTGGTCATTTTACTGTACATAAATGCAGCCATTTGCTATGACCCTTTAAAATTTATTAGGAACAATGTATTAGAAAGATTATGGTGGTCATCAAAAAATCTTAAACAAAATCTATCGGCGTATATTTATTAATTTCAAGCATAGAGCGTAAAAATTATATGCAAATTACAGGAAGCTGCAGGTGATCTTTAATTCATAAGTGATACAAGAAATAATAACAGCCTACATAATTAAGCAACATAATTATATCCACAATTAAATATAAGTGATTGACAAGCTTATCATTCTTATCACAAGGTACACACATTTACCATTGATTGCCTGACAGTAGGGTAAATAATTTAAACTCTGCAAGTGCAAGCATGAGTTAAACTAGCCAGAACCGACCTACATTGCATTAGATGCGATGTAGGGTCAGAACGGCTTCTATAGAAATTCGTGGAATTTGACATTTATGCATCAGTTTTCAATAAATACCGTTTCATTGTTTTCCGCATGGATTACTTAGCACTCACATATTCATGAAAAAGTCATTAGAGGCATTGGGAAAACCCCCTCTCGTCATTGACACGATGTGGCGCCACTGTGCCTGTTCAGACTTAGTTGACGTTAAATAATTTGCTCCATTTCCTTGTTATTGAATTGAAATCATGTAGATGTTATTTTAAGCGATAAGTCAACTATGATGTGACATAGATTATGGTTTTTCTTTCACTTTCTAAGTATAAGTTAGTGCATGTTTCGGCATAATTTCTAGTGCCAGGTGGTATATGATTTCCTTATCAAAAAGTTTGACTGTATTTTATAACTGAGGTTAGGACAGGGGCCCAGTTCTCCCCAAAGCTGTTGCTTGAAAGAAATGTCAATCATATTTTTCCGCATGGCAAGAACATCATGTCAGTTATATGTATACATAGTGGAAATGCTACTCACTGACACCAAAAACAAATATGTCAATTAAAAAAAGAAATATTTTAAATGGTTTCTTGCTTTCATACATGCAATTATTATCACTTAGGAGTAATGGGACCCAATTTCAGGGTAATATCAATATTGCTTTTAGCTGTAGAGGGAGTGGCCCAGTTCTCCTTCCCACCCAGTTCTCCTTACTTTCCCCTACAACAATACACGTGTTCCCCCACAGTCTCCTACAAGGCACAGGTGAGCATATCATCTATATTCATTCATATATATATTCTACATGCAACGCGATTGGTAATAGCAGAAAGCTTGACATTTTTAAATATGAAACAGAGACAACCAATATTACATGAGTCACATAGAATAAGGAGTTTTCATGTAATATATATATTGCATGGGTCTCATGTGTAGCCAGGGATTTTGCTAGCAATATACCATAGAGCCCTGGCCATAGGTTCTCATACGCACATACATGTCCTTGAAAATCTGAATCCACAATAATGCAAAATTCAGACAAACTGGTTTGACCGAGTCTTCCATGATACAGACGGTAAACGATTATGTGCGAACTCATTATCTACTTTCTTTACTTATTTTGATAAGCCATAGTAAAAACTTCAGCACTTTGACTGAAAAATTGCAACTCAGTATTGTCACACAATGTCTTGGATATGTGGTGGAGTATGATTGCAATTAATCATGCTGATTAAGTTAATGTCAGTAACTAATCACAGCTTTGCATAGTTCAGTATACATTTCTACAACTCTGATAAATTATGGCGAAAAAACAATGACTGATGATGTTTCACAATTTATATACAGATGTCACTTCAACATGTGACGCCACCTGAACAATTGTAGAATATCATAACTGAGATAGGCAGTGGGGAGCATGATGCAATTGGTTTGACTATATGGCACAACTTGCTGCATAAACTGGTGCTTATGGCAAACTAATATCACCAGTTCATTTTAGAATATCAAATATAACTGACAAATATCACGGTCAGTTATATTGCCTGGCAAATACAGAATACGAAAAAGAGGCACTAACGTCATTAACGTCATAGTTTCATGATGCATTATATTAAACAGCACCTTTTTTTTTGTCCGCTTTTCAAAAGTTTATTATGTACATAAATCTATTGGTAATTCGATTATGGCTTGAATGGAAACACCAATCTTATTTTTCTCAAAGTATAACTCTGAAATCGCAAATCGGCCAGGCTCTTAATAACATTGTAATGTCTGTAAGCTAAAAGTAAGGGTTCTAGGCATGGTAAGCATGATTGTTATTAGACAAATAGACTAATATATATATACCCTGCTAATTTGGCCGTAAGTGCTATTGGTTGTAACAACTGTTGTGAAGTCCTAAGAAATTTTACGTTCAACTTACAAAAAGAAAATGAAGATGTTCCCCATTTCAGTTTGAAGCCAGCGTTGGATTTCTTAGTTCTTTATCCAAATGTGACAGGTGTCCCAACGTACCCCATGTGCCAACGAGCCCCCAGTCTCACGTAGGACCTACACCTTAAAAGGTTTAGATAAGTTTCTGATCAATAAACAAACCACTGCTGATAAGTTGTATATGTTTATTACCATCTCCACTAGATTGCACAAGTTAAAGTAAATTGCATAGATTTGATTTTAATTTCCATATAATGTTACATATTTTTGCCTGCGATGTATTCTTTGTACAAGTAAGTTCCTGCCTCCATGATCATTGGAGCCACGACATACACGACGCCAGCCACGACACAAATCGTCACAGCGGTGAACGCAACATACTGCACGACTGGAGAAGTTGCAACTGCTTTCATAATCTGTATTGCTTTGTGCATCTTTTGCATTTTCATAACCTGTGAAAAACAAAAAACACTGATACAATTTTCTTTGCATTATGGTCACTTTGTTTTTGAATATTTATGAATTTATAATGGAAATTATCCTGTTAGATATATGGAAAATGCAGCCCTCTAAGGAAAGTTCTTGCCACTAGCGAGGGTTGATTGATGAGTTAAGAGAGAAGATGAGTTCACCCATGTTACACATTTACCCATGGATGGGTCTTGTGCTTGCCTCAGCATAGACACTTGAGTACAAGGGATCGCCAATTTAATGTATCATCCGAACTAGACCTGTGCGACAGCCAAAACTTGAAATATTGGCTGGCTGAATCATGATATGGCTGCTGAGCTGCCAAGCCATGACCCTTTAGGTGGCGGCTGGCTGTTGTCTGATATAATAGCTAGCGGCCAGTGGTGTAAATGCAGAGGTTGAGCTCGTTTATACGGATAACGGACTCGAAACCCAATTGATTAAATTTACATTGAGACAGTTACAAATTTAATCTTTTTTGGGTCAGTCCATGTCAAGGAATATGATTATCTTGGTATTCTGCCAGTTCGGTCAGTAGGCGTTTTTTCCGTAAGGCGGTGCTATGATCCGGTGCGAAGCACCGGCCTTTCTCATAACCCATTTGCCGCTCCCCCAGAATCGGGAGGGAAATGCTTCCGCGCGTCGTCTGCATACAAAGTAGAGCGATTACTACGCCTTATTCTTTTCTTCCAAGAAGCCACTCACTGTAAAATTAATTCAGACGATTTCTTTTGACTTTAACTCTACTAATGTCGTGAAATTGAACAACTTTACCGTGGAATTCAACCTACTGCAGAAGGTACTATTTTCGTGAAAAGCACTGAACAAGCGTTCTAACGAAATAAATGGGACTGAACAAGCGTTGTAACAGCGTTGCGACGCTTATTCAACGATAAATTTTTTACTTTATCCCTTGATGCTTCGCGTGAGTTATCAGAAAGACCGGTGCGTACACACAAGCGCCGTCTTTCGGCAGAAATTGGTCGGTAGGCCAAGAAACTAATCTTTTCTCATCTTTATTGCCACAAGAGGGCTGCGATGACGGCCACCTGGTGGATTTTTTTGGCGGCGGCTTGCCAAACGCTGATCAGCTGGCTGCAAGCCGTTTTGGCAGCGGCCACATGCTCATCATTAAAGTGGCTTAGCTAAGCTTTGGCGGTGGCGCACAGGTCTAATCCGAACACAAACAACATCCAGCTAGGATGTAGCTCATGAAGAGTGCCCGGGCTGGGAATCGAACCCGGGACCTTCAGCAGAGCTGTCTACTGTGGAATTGGCAAAAGCCTCAACAGTTAGGCCACCCAGCAACAAATTTTGTTTTGTTAGTTTTAAATCTTAAAAGTTAAAATAAGATTTAAATAAATCCAAGATACCAAACCATAATGGTTTAATTGATATTGGGCCATCCCTGAGTAGCCCAGGCCTATACATTATCTTACCTTGTGTGCAAATTTACCAACAGTTTCGAATTTAGCGAAAGCAGCTCCTGCAGCCCCAGCAGCGCCTGCAGCAGTTGGCACAACTTTGTACTTCACCTGAAAATTTTATAAAGGTTTAAAAAAGGTTTCTGATTGTGATTCAGAGAATTCACTTAAAGGCAGGGTTCTTGTTTAAACGTTGAGGGGGTTTCATACTGACCTGATCACTTTCTGAGACACCGTATCGGCAAAACGTGGCAAAGTGTTCACAGTTGTTCATCAGAAGATTGTAGCCTTCATCTCCAATCCTGCTTAAGGCATTCTTGACAACCTCCTCTGGTTCTAAAGGTCTAACAGGTAAACGGAAAAAGTAATATGTAATATCACCATGGTCAAAAGTTTTGAGAAACTTTAAAATACTTAAATTTTGGTTTGCTTTGACTTTTATTGTACTTTATCTGACAATCGATTTTAGTTCATATAAATACATTTACACCATAGTGGCACCAATACGCGTGCATAATTATGGATGGTTGCTCAGTGAGAAAAAGCCTGGTTTTGCACATGTTTGGGTGGGAGGAGAATGAAGAGCCACAAGGTTCTGCAGGAGTTTGACCATGTGACCTCGTAAAGAGGTCAAAGTGACCCATATTCAAAAAGTTCAGAAGAAATGCCATGAAAATTCTCCTAACAATTTATTACCAGTTCTGTCATGCTTTGTATTTTTATGAAAATGCGCTAATATGGATCAAAACCGGTGCTACTATGAAAAATCACAATTAATAATATACCTGTGCTGCTTGTCATATTTGTTGTTGATGGTCGCCTTGTGATGGCCAACAACATCCCAGAAAAGATCGCGGCTCGCTTTTGCTTTAGACACACCGGACGAAGACCAAGCCGAGCCTAGGTAGGAGGCTTCTTTGACAGTGTGAACCCCATGGTGTTGCCCAGACAGATGAACTAAATAGCCATCCCCTGAATAACAGTGAAAATACAGTGGCCATCAGTTTTTTTTACAAGTTTAGTTTCGCAATTATTTTTCACCAATAAAAACGTATTCTGTAATATCACAAATTTGAGAACCACTTGAAAAATTATGTGCATAAGGTGTGTGCCGGGTCACAGCCACAGTTCTGGCCTATCTGCAGTTGGCGAATAATTTAATGGCTAATCTGGCCAAATCTTTTATAAATGCTAATTTGCTATTTTTGACCAAATTTAATCTCATGTAAACTTTTGTCAATTTCCCATACATGTATTGTGTGTAGGCACGAATAAATGATGCATATTTAACGTTACGTTTGCATGCTAATTGATTCCATTGTATGCCTTTTAATAAAAAGACATGAAAATATAGAAAGTTAATAAAAAATATCTATCTATCTATCTATCTATCTATATATAAGTGGCTCACTTTAATTCAAACAAACGTTTCTTTGCTTGAAATTCACCAAACTTCCTTTTTTTAAGATTTATCATTTTCATCTATATGTATGATGGTTGTGATCCGACTGGAAACCCCCATGAGATTAAACCACTCATGAAATGCTTGAGGCTTTATAAATAGATCACTGGAAAACCCCCTTAAGCAGGATGGTTGCAGTTAATCATCCAGGAAACTAATAAAAATTGCAAAATCACTAATAATAGTAAAAACGATATAAAATTCACCCATAATAAAGCACAACTTCACAAAATATATCTTTTTATATGAATTGAAATAATGTCTTAGAAAATATTTACTAATTTTATCTAATACAAGATGAAAAATCAACGCAAATTTGCGCTAATACTTTGCTGTTCATTTCATGATTTAGAAAGGGTAGACAGATTAGAAAAATATATATAGCTTTAGGTAAAAATTCCAGGCTTCTATTGGTAAAACATTAATATGCACCTTATTAACTAGGGCTGGAATCGCCGAGTTGGTAACCTACACATTCTAATTATGTTTCATACATGTAAGCCTGTCTTACCTACACACACAGCCCAGTGGAAATAGCCTCCTCTGTCTATTTCTATAAGATCCCCTCCACTCATTTCATAAAACGTCTTGATGCTGTCTTCGTGACGGTCATTTTTGTTGGCAAGAAACCTGCTGCTCGAAAATCCACTTGAAAATCCTGTGCTGGACAATCCAACGCTTGACCCATCACATAATGCAATTAAAGTTAATACAATACAAAGGTAAAGTCTTGACTGCATTTTCCATCAATCTTAATTACCATCACTGCATTAACAGTGATGTTGCACTGTTGAGAATTAGGTGCACTTATATATATGCTGTTCATTTCCCGTGGTTATATTCACAAGCTTTCCCAGAAGCTGACGTGTACATCAGAAAGTGGTTATAAGTTATTCACTGGCGTAGAGAACTAGTCATGACCACACTTTCGTTTCCAAAGCAGAACTCTAGTAACATTGACGCACTTACCCTAATAAAATTTCGGTCATAAATACCCAATATGGCCTAGTGGTAGTCAAATTGACATATGTTTTACAAAACTTTGCAAAAAACAGAAAAAATAAATAATTGTTTTTGTTTCCATGCTTAAAAACATTTTCAATATTTGTCGAAAAGTGTAGTAAATACCAGAGTATTAAATAAGTGGAAAATAGGGAAAATTTACTTTCAAACCTCCATACCAAGGATACTATTTATTTTATCTGGTATAGTGATATACAATTACCCTACATGAGTGAAAATTTGTTTGTAACATCTTAATTATATTATTTCCACTTTTCAATCTTAATTTTGACATCCATTTCAAGCTTTTTATACTAAAACACATGCCCTAACAAAATTTCAATATGGTATTATTATTTTTAGATATCTAAAATTAATATTGTTTTTGTTGCATATATATTATAATACATTTACATAAATACAAAGGAGTCGGAGGCAGAGTGGCTCCTGTCTGTCAGGCAAATCCTCGAAAAAAGTATGTATGAATATACGCAAAAGTAACAGATTGATACTAAATTGATCTTGAAGAACATTGTGTTATTCAAGGATGTAAGTTACACTGCAGACTAAGATCTTAATTACAGCTAATTTCGACTTAGAACCCAATCTCATAGATTTTGAAGCTAAACTCCAGAGGATGTCATGTGACTCCCATTGGCTATGGAAGTCTATCAAACCAATAAGAGTCATTAATTGATTCACATGACGTCATTTGGAGTTTAGTTTCCAAGTCTATGAAATTGGTTTCCATGAAATTTTATGGAATTGTCTGTGTAATGGAAATCCAGTCCAACAAATGTCACAGGAAGAAAACATCACAAGTTGATCCTGTTGTCAGTTAATACAAAATGATCCAGTGCCATTTAACTGAGGGATTAATATTGCATGTGTCTAATCTTCATAAATTTACTTCGTCCAAAGAAATATATGGGAATAACCAAAAGCATCCATTCTGAAGTGTTATCTTTCAAATTGTTTTCTTAACAGCAATGGATGTAGTCTGTCTGCTTGTCTGGTGATTCTGAAGTGTTCTCTTCGGTGCAGGTGAAGGATGAATTTTGGTGCTCGACGTCGAACCAGTCTTCACCTTTCCAGTTCTGTCAGTTAGTCCAAACGTATTAGCTGCAGCTTTCGGCGAAGTCTTCTTCAGTGGTTTATTGCTTTGCTTTGACTCTTGTTTCTGAATACCAGGGTTTATGATTGGTTTTCTTAATGGTTTGTTCTCTGGTATTGTTTTTTGTTCTGCGACATCTTTATCTTCAGCACCATTCGATATCGTTTGATTTACGACACCAATTGCCTGAACACTGTTAACAGTTTCCACCACATCATTCTGTTGCCTTATGGCACTGAACAAGCCTTCTTCTGCAGTAATTTTCTTGGCTGATACCATCGAAACAGATTCTAATGCACCTCCATCTTTCCCCTCAGGTTCTGCCCTGGGTTGCATTGGATTCTTTCTGACACATTTTACTCGCCCAAGATCCTTGATGCTCATTTGAAACTTCTCAGCACCGTGAGCATCTTCAAAGTTAAAGCGATCATCACTCAGTTTTATCTGCTTTTCAATATTTTCAGTCACTTCGCATATCTCTGCTATACTCTTCTTGAAATCTTTAAACTCACCACGGCTGATGTTGTTTTCTTGAAGCTCTTTTAAGCTAACAATACACGTTACAGCCGTTGAGATTTCCATTAGATCACTTTCTATCTTTTGGACATTTTCACTGAATATGTCAATCACATTATTCTTCAACAAAGTGGCTCTTCTGTGTAACGTATGAACATGCTGCTCAAATGTGGAGTCAATCTTCTTGAGGGCTTCGTCTTTTTCATGTGATAAACCTTTAAGCAATGCCTTCAGCTGAACTTTCTTCTTTTCCAAAGTGGTTGTTGCTTTGTGAAAAGTTGAATGGAGAAGCTGGTGAGATTCATCTGTAACGCTGGACAGAGGTCTAGTGGACTGGTGATGACATGAATTATTTGATTCTGGTTTCAATTCTGGATTTATCAGACAGCTCGAACACACTGCAGTTTGACAATCATCACAATAAACAAATGAAGAGTTTTCTTGCTGATGTATGATACACTGCATCGAAGAATCGTGTGAACCATCAACACCGCTTACCAATGCTTGGATGTACTTTATGTAGAAGTTGGTCTGTAAAGCAGCGACTCCAGCCGCAGGGATGCTGGCAATCGTGCGACAAGATGGACACTCAATTTCATCCCCCATTTGTCGAATGTATTCGCTGAGACAATCTTTGCAGAAAGTGTGATGACAAGGCAGGAACTTGGGCTGGTGCTCATAGTCGTCGAAAAGATTGCGACATATCAGGCACATCAGAACATGTTCGAAATTTTCTCGCCTAGAGGAACCTGCCTTCTCCATTGTCTGAAATTAATTATTATCTATTATGTAAATCCCAATATATGTCAAGTCTCATGATAAACGAAAAGTCTACATTATCATGTAAAGTTAAAGGCATACTTGGGGTCTTTTCCAATTTGAAGACTTCATTATATGAATGCACGTTACTAGATGACATAAAAT
This sequence comes from Alitta virens, assembly GCA_932294295.1. NCBI lineage: Eukaryota > Metazoa > Annelida > Polychaeta > Phyllodocida > Nereididae > Alitta > Alitta virens. The sequence goes on along the minus strand of OW028578.1, from coordinate 21,867,487 downwards.
TAAAATCACTCATAGCTAAATCAAACTGACGCACTTAAATTCCCCTGGACAAAATCAAACATCGGATTAGCAGTCTGCATATTACAGCAAGATTTAAACTATATTTTCATTGATTGTGTTCATATTTTATTTATTCTTAGAGTTCACCAATGAATAAACTAAAACTGGACCAGGTTAGGGTGGCCAGCTCTTCAATTTGCTGTAAAATTTACACCAGAAAAGAGCATAATATTATGATACGATTTAACCCCCCCCCCCCCCCCATGATATAGCAAGCAGCTAGGGAAAAAATTACAACCTGCAGGATTCTAAAGAAAATACTTTCATGCAGTGTCCCACAAGAAAGACAAAAAAAAAGCTGTTAAAGTAAGCATGGTTCAGCATATCATAAATTCCCCATATTACCTCATAATACGAGGAAAGAACTTCAATACATCTGATGGTAATATTTCTCAATACCTTCTTCATTTATCTTGACAGAACATTAAAACATACCTAACTTGTACAAATGGTCAATTACAGATACAACTAACATTATATCCTATATTCATGAAAATTCATCGTGTTCATATTAGACAGCAAAAGTATCAAAACAGTCCATATTAATGATAACATACCTGCATGCAGGTCCTCTGGCCTAGTTCGAGAGATTACATAAATATTGACATTCGTATATATGTACCAAAAACAGTGCATGAAACCAGCTGAAGGGGGCCACTGTCAATGTAAATTGGTGTATATTTAATGCAACGTTAAGTTGTGGAAACAAATTGCCTTAACTGCTTTGTGACTAAAACACAACAAACGTTAACGAAGCCTGTTATCTAGCAATTAATTATATCCGGGTTATTAAGGCTGTTGTCACTCAAGCAAGTTAAAAGGGAATAGATTGGGGGGCAGATGTCTGGTAAACAATTACAGAATTTCCGGCCACACAAGTTTATACTTTAGTTTTCCCAAACATTTATTAAAGCAATATTCATAATATTGGTACTTCAAAATGAATCATTGGTATAAAGAGGACTACTTTGCAAGATGGGAAGTTAAATATGTAAAATTAGTTGAATTTTCTAAAACATGTTTGGGTTGCATATTGTCTAAAATGCACTTTACTGACTGGACCTGACACCAGTAAAAATTAAAAATGATTAAACCCACATTCTGTGAAATTATCTGTCAGACAGTTTATCCAAACTATCTTGTGTAGGTCAGTTCGGTGTACTAAGAAAAAAGGTAAATGAAGAACTAATTTTCAGAATATCAGAACTGACCCAAAAATAACCAGAGGCATTTTGTCTTTAACTAAATTCCCTTTTTCATATCACACCCAACAACAATTAGGCACTTAATAAATATTGGATGCATACCAAATATTTACTTATGCCAAGTTATCCCCCTGGCAAAATATCACAGGCCATGTCTAAAGTAGCAGATGTCATTTTGGTTATACTAACATTGATTTTCATGCAAATTTTCCGTGTTGTCTGTCAGCTGGTATCAGTATTTTCCCAGCCACATGCAAGTTGGAAAGTAGGTCACTGTGTCAGGGTAATGACTTGTACTGCCTAACCTGTTCATATACATGATAATGATTGCAACGAAGGTCTTTTTTTTTGGCCTGTATCATTACCAGATCAGTATTTTATAGTAATCAACAACTCCCCTACCAGCACTTATCTAGTGGGCATTAGCTCAAGATAAAAAGTTGCAATTAAGGTTGGCCTACCAAATGGTGCAGAATCCAGTCCCACGTGGCCTCGATAAACGGGTACCATTGGCTCAGAAATTACACACACTACCGAATAGTTAGCCAAAAAGCATTATATTATAATTTTGTGGTTTTGCCTTCCTTACTGGATTGCAATGAAGTGTAGCCAGCCACTTGACTAAGTCTAAGGTGATATTCGACTGGGAGTTTTCCGTGAAGTACATTTAGGCCACGCCCACTTGCGCAGTGGCAGTTCCGTCCTCTACGTAGATTTTTCAGTCAAATAAAATTCTGGGAATTTGCCCCTTGACACACTGACAAAAAATCAAATACATTGCATTGTCTAATCATGGAGTCACTAGACACTCCATGATCCAATGACATGAAAACGAGGCACAAATGAACGTCATTAGCGTCCTCACTTCGTAATAAATTTTATTAAGCTGCTCCTTCAATTTTCGTCCGATTTTCAAAATTCCAAGTTCCTTCTGTACAAAAATTTATTTGTAGTTTGCTTATGGTGTGAATTGAATCAACGTCGATATCTTTTTTTTCATAAAATGACTCTGAAGATGCGAATCGGCGATGCTCTCCATTACAGTTTTGCCCACAAATGATCACGTGACTCAGTTTACAGCACTTTTTTCTTCGTGAATATTTGTGCTTCACGAAAATTTACGATTTCTTTGTAACCTCCAGTCGAATACACTTCGTGCGTTACGAAACATAAGTGCTCCACGAAAAACCCAGTCGAATACTACCTATGTCTCCTTGTGATGTCACAATTTACCATGCTTGAGTGGTTCCCAATCAAGCCCACAAATAGAAATGGACTTAATTTATTTGGTCTCAATTGTGTAACTTTGCTATTGAATGAAATTGACCAGCAGCTCATTTAAAGCAGCAGATTAACAATGGTGACATTCAACTGGGAGTTTTCCGTGAAGTAAATTTAGGCCACCTCCACTTGCAATTCCGTGCTCTATGTAGATTTCCCAGTCAAATAAAAATTCTGGGAATTTGCCCCTGGACACACTGACAAAAAACAAACGAGACTCAATCACGAAAAGAAACAACTAGCCTTACACATATACATGTACCTTTCATTCTTATCTACTCCATCCAGTTTTGCTGGGTTCAGTTTCTCTATAAAATAAATGAACTTCACCTGGCATTTTAATTTTTCATGCCATCAAAAATTGCCAGTTTGTTTATGGCCAATGACATGAAAACGAGGCACAAATGAACGTCATTAGCGTCCTCGCTTCGTGATACATATTATTAAACAGCTCCTTCAATTTTTGTTTGATTTTAAAAAATTCCAAGTTACTTAAGTACAAAAATTAATTTGTAGTTCACTTATGGTGTGAATTGAAACAACTTCGATCTCATTTTGTGTAAAATGACTTTGAAGACGAGAATCAGCGACGCTCTCCATTACAGTTTCGCCCACATATGATCACGGGACTCGGTTTTACAGACGTTTACGCACTTTTTTCTTCGTAAACATTGCTTTACAAAAATTTAAGAGTTTTTTTTTTTTGTGATCTCCAGTCAATTACACTTTGTGTTTTACGAAACGTAATTGCTCCAATCATGCATGCAAATGTGCCTTTTTGTGGACTGATGGCCTGTTGACCACACTTACATGCAATCTGCTGTTACAGTGACCAATTATGAATTGAGGATCATACAGGCCAAAAGTGGCAGGGTGTGTTGCACAGGTCTACTTCCTGTGTGTTGTCCACTGTAACTGCTGCTCTTGATTCTTTATTTAGAATAAACAAACATAAACACATTGTAAGACAATAATGACTGGTGGTCTCAGAACTAAATTCAAAGTTATTTTGAGACAGTTACATGAAAATCAGGAATGAGGGCCAGATTGAGCAGAAATATTATATAAAGAAAATGGTTAGCTGATGGATTTTCAATTACCTTATTGCTTTATTACAAATAAATTATAATCAATAGGGCGACATACTTCACTTATCCAGGGTATATAGCCTCAAGCTCTCTTAGATGAAATTCACATGCTCCTACAACCAACATTTTCTGCAATGCATTTGAGAGCTCTTAGATGAAATTCAGATGACCGTACAACCAACATTTTCTGCAATGCATTTGAGAGCTCTTAGATGAAATTCACATGACCGTACAACAAACATTTTCTGCAATGCATTTGAGAGCTCTTAGATGAAATTCACATGACCGTACAACCAACATTTTCTGCAATGCATTTGAGAGCTCTTAGATGAAATTCACATGACCGTACAACCAACATTTTCTGCAATGCATTTGAGAGCTCTTAGATGAAATTCACATGACCGTACAACAAACATTTTCTGCAATGCATTTGAGAGCTCTTAGATGAAATTCACATGCTCGTAACACTCGGCATTTTGTGTAATGCACCAGAGAGCAGAGCGAGTCAGTTTCAGGGTTCTCATAGTGGTCTCTCACTGGGTGGCTAACCGGGAACATTAAGTGCCACCTGGTGCATTGGCGCATTATTATCCAAGCAGTGGATACTGAAAACAAGATTTCAACTTGTCGCTCAAAATTTCATATATCATATCTGTATATATAACGACTTATTTAAAATCAAATCAAATTTTTAGTACAACATCTTTCCTATAAAAATAATATTTATTACACTATATTACAATCATGACATATAATACATTCAAAACATACAAGTGATTGTACTTCACAAAATTTGGCAGTTCAATAAAGCATCAACATTAGCGCAAGTTTTTCACAGTGACAGTCATGAAGCGGTTTCCATAGCAACAGGTTCTTGTTGAGGCTTGGGTTTTTCTTCAGGTGAGTCTAATTGATGTATTTCTTCCTTCATCTTCAAAATGGCTTCTTTGCTTTGTTTCAATCTTTCATTCAGTTCTGAGATCTCATGTCGAATTTTCTTTTTTGCTGTTAAAACATTGTTCAGAGTTTTCTCTTTTCTCTCTTCAACTGCAAGTGACAAATTATGTAAAAAAAATTAAGGCACGGATATAATAAAACATTCCTAGATCCACCCCTGAAGACACTTGAATAATATGCGATAATATTCTATTCAATGTATTTATCGATGTTTTTTCCCAGTATACTCACAATCACTCTCCGGCCTGTGCGTTCCCATGGTGAGTGGTCGGGTGTTGCTTAGCAACTGCTGCATCATTAGGGTAGGGTCTTGAAATATCTAAAATAAATTGTGTAAGAAATGCATCATTAAAAAAACAGGCATATAAATTTACATTGAACAACGCAATAACTTGCTAACTAATATGAAGATCCTAAAATCTACATGCTTGAGCTTAAAAAATTGGGAATTTCTGACATATGAGCATAATAAAATTCCCTATTGGAAAACAGATTTGCCTGAAGACTAGGAATCAACATGTTGTTTAATTTAATGAGAACACACTTTAGTTCTTGTGGCAAGGTAAACATTGACCTGACCAGTGTGACCAGTTAAGTATCTTTATATGATATTTGATATTTTATTGCTTATAGTGGTTGACATTACAGAAAAACAATATACAAATTATCCCAGCCCTCTGGAGAGCACTGTGCCACTCCATACCCAGATAAGATCCATTCATGAACTGACAAAAACTATTGATAACAAAAAACAGAATAACAATAACATGTTACAGAATAGAGCAATGTTACGGAATAGAGCAATGTTACGGAATAGAGCAATGTTCATATTGACTCCAGATCTAAAGAGTAGCTGACACATAAAGTTTACCTTTTCTGGTTTCCCAAGATGATTTCAGGTAGTTACCTAATAGTTTCCACTCATATTTCAGAATATATATAAATTTTTCATGAGGTATTAGATGTTGGAAATCAGCAAATTTTTCTATTATCATCATAAATCTCGAGTCATCATAAACAGGACATTGTGTAACAAAATGAAACTCATCTTCTATTATATCACTATTGCATAAGGTACATATTCTATTTTCTAAAACAACATTTCTAAAACGTCGTCCTTCAATATTCAATGGTAGTGTGCCTGATTTAATTTTAGACAAAACTGAAGCTTTTGAATATTGGCATTTTATAATGTACATTATACAGTTCACTAACTTTAGTCTCAAAATATCTTAAACCACACCTACCAGTTCATCATAAAATTCAGCAAATAAACTCTTCTTTCCAAGCATGATGTCAGTTTCACTTTGGAATAGCTTAAGCAGGTGGTAAAGTGTGACCTAAAATGAAACAAAGTCAAGTTACTTTGTCAAGGCAAGCCAGGTTAAACTGAAATAATTTTAGTCTTCAACTCACTGGTCTTTCATTAGCATCATTAAAGTAAATTTTTATGACAATTTCAAACTCTCCCCATCCTGTTTCTGTTACTTCATATGGTGGTTTTGTGACAACTGAAATTTAAAAAATAACATTAAATAAAAAGAAAAAGTTTTTGAAGTCATTATTACTCTAATATATGGTAGCTACTAGTGGACGAAGAGCGATCAGTGTTCCAGCTAGGCCATTTGATCATGGTGCTGTGCCATGCCCGATTTTATCAGCAACATGCCCGAAATTATGTGAAGATTTTTTTTTTTTTGCTGGGCGCCCTCTTGTGCGCCATGCCCAATTCAATCCTAGCTAGAAAACTGGTGATAATTGGCTACCGGCTTACCTCTGTTTTGGTTGGCATAGCTCTCATGAAGCTTAAAATGGACTTTCTTCACATACGCAGACATATCCTGCACAGAAAAAAGACATATATGATAAGTAACGTTGTGATTAAAAGCATTTGAAAGACACCATTTTATTTAAAAATCCATGAACAAAGTTCAGCTATTTCATATTTGTCAAGATATCAGTTTTACTAAGTGAATTTTAAGTTACCTCATTTCGATAAGGTTTCACATAAACAGTCCACTGATGAGTGTGTCCATCTTCTTCTCTCTTCTTCCCAAAATATCGAGCCATGTTTCCAAAAACAATTGGCTTTATGAGTGTCAGGCCCTGTATCATTACAAAATACAGTAAAAAAAATTAGTTTCAAATGTAACTTTCTATATATCTACAGCAGAAATTGATTAACACTTTGCTAAAGTTGTCACAATTAGAAACATATATCACAAACATTTTTAAGAATCACCCCATAAATATTAAATAATTATACTTGAAACACATTTTAGGCAATGTTTTTCATCAGTAAAAACTTGAGCTACTATAGGCCATACTCATTACACAATTGTGACTACTTGACAATTAATCTTAACCGTCTTTGGTCACAAACTTTCGCCGTTTCTATGGCCGGTCCCAGCCAAATTGCTAATAAACAGAAACAAAAGTAAAATGACCAATTATCGCTCATTCGAGAAAAACCCCCGGGTTCCACCGCATTGCACTGTCTTTTCAGTTCTAATTTCCTAAATAATTCGACGGGGAAATAGTTGCCAGTCGAATGCGTGCATAAATGAGCTGTGTACAATTTTGTTCGCATTATTTACCTTGACTCTTCCCCCAGAGTCTTGGCCGAATTCAGCCATTTTGGAAACAAGCTCGACGTTTGCCATACCTGAAAAAAGGGCATATTTCTGTCATTATCACGTCCTAATAAAGCACTTAATCAACACACGATTGTACACATATTACTGTACTATCGTTAAATACTATGTTTGAGTCCAAAACCTGAGTATTTCACATCTAGACAGCAAAAAACAACGGAGCAGACTTCGCCCGTACAACGTAAACAAAACCTCGTGGTGTACTGGTGAATCAGCCAATCATAGAACAGTGCTTGATATAGCCTTTAACTTAACGTTAGGATACTTTATTAATTGAAATATTAGTTTAACTTATCATGGATAATACTACGAATTTATAATAGTTTATTGAATAATATACAGAAATTAATGTTGTCTTTGCGTCTGATATTTTGAAGGGTAGAGGCTGTTTAAATATTGATCCCTCGAGAACAGTGTGAGAGAAGATCAAAAACAAAATGGTCAAATATTGATCCTGCAGGACCCCTGACAAGCTTTTCACACTTCTGGTAAGTGCATTTTCTATTACATTATTTATATGTCATGTCATTAACTGCATGTGATGCATCGTGTTGCCATATTTGCAGTTGTGTAGCCGCTGTCTCTAAATGGTAATTTTGCCTTATTTGGCAAAAATCCAAACTGAGGGGTGTCTGAGGAGCAAGATGATATGATGCAGTTGTCAGTCATTATCACGACTTCTCCACTCAGTATAACCCTTCTGTTAAGACCTGTATTTACTACAATCATTGATGTTCGAGTTTCGTATATCTGCAGCTGCTGCAAGTTACTGCAGTCACTTGTATTGCAGGCATCGGGACCTCATATTATATGTAAGCCTCCAGCTCTAGGCCTGCCTCTGCAAGTTATTGTTATCAAGCTGCATCTGGTCATCTTATCTTTAATTTCTACATGTTACATTAACTTACTGAAGTAATGTAGATAGAACAATGTAGAAAGGCCAGATGTGAAATTTCTAGGCCTATTAATTATTGGCCTCCTTAGGGTTGGCCTGCCAGCAAATGGCTTTGATATCTACCCTTAGAAGTATTTTTGTTCGGTCAAATACTTGCTTAGTAAACTTATTTTGGCCATTTCAGTTGTGTTTTATTTTTTAGTTGAAGTGTTAATGAATTGATTATTATTACTTTGCATCAGTGGGCCTAGACCTATATCTAATATTAGGCCTAGACGTCTAATTATTGATTTGGCTTCCAAAATTGACACATTGTTCTACTTGAATTGTCTATAAATTGAAAATTGGGGGAAATGGTTCCATTCTTATTATAGCATTAACAATGTGTTCGATTCATTTTGTAAATTCTAATTATTAGCATTCTATTTTTAACAAGAGTGCATCAGCTTCTGACCACTGACTTTCAAAAATCTTTTGCAAATATTTTATATAAATATCTACATTCTTTTAAAAAGTTCCTCCATGTGTCCCAACAAAATAGTTTAACACTTGATTTGAATCACAGTACACTGTTGAAGATATACTGTGCTACTATTGACTGGTTATTAGATTGACTTGATCATAGTTCAGTGATTTACTCCACTCGGATTAAAGTACACTTTGCCAATATCTGCTCTAGGATTTAGTAAAAGGATATATAATATAAATTTACACACAAATGATGTGTACGTTTGTCTAATCTGGGTACGTGTATGTAAATCCACTGGTGTTCGTCTAAAATGGACATGTTCGATATGCGTAGCATGTAAATTTACACACCAAAATTTAGGTCAAAATTGAATTATTCATTCAATATAATAAAAATAATGTTGATCTAGCTAGCCCTGGCTTAATGAAGCACACATCGAACAAACTTTTGGGACCAACAAGTATGATAAGAAATTAAAGAAAGTTTTTATGGATTTTCTTTAAAGTGTAACTAGGTAAAATATACTTAATAACAGTGCGTTTTCACAAATTTAAAAAGAGGTTAATTTACTTGCACTATTTCCACTTGAATGTTGGTAAATTGATAAATTATAGTTTTTCATTCAGATACAACCAGGTGGCCCATTAGGCATAATCAAGCTATATAATTAATCAATATAATGTAAAATTATGAAGATTAATAATTTTGGGTACACTAGTTTACTTTAGATTCTTGAATTTAAAAAAAAATCGGCACCCTACCCTCCCCCCCCCCCCCCTCAATAAAGAAGCATGAAATGAGAGGGTTTTGTGCACACTCTGACAATGTGGGACACTTCAAAGGGTAAAATGGGGAGGGGGTACATTGAATTCAATAGAGTAATAGTTGGAAAATCTTTTCAACTCTCTATTCACTGTTGGGGTATAGTTGAGTATTCAGAAGTAATGAAGTATGAATAGATGTTTTGGCCAGTAAATTTACTACAAGTATTTTGTGACATCAGTAAATCTTAGTAATTTGTTCGTAGGTCGTTTAGATAGTATTTAGCAAGGTAGGGAGGGGGAAAGGGGGGGGGGGGGTGTTTAAAAAAGGGGGTGGGTGGGTGGGGGGTTCAAATTTGCCCTACATTGACCCAACAGACGTTCATATTTACTCATGGAATTACAATACATGCACGCATTTTCTTCACTTTAGGTGAGTTGTGTTAAAATAAAGTTTAGTTAGAAAAATATTGGACAATAATGTTCATCTTAAAGACGAAACATTGTAGGTATTATGAAGAAGATCATGTTATATATCATTAGATAATTGCACTTTTAAGGACACTAGGCTGATATCAAGGGCTCTCTTAAGATTTGTGTGTATATGATTAACTTGAATGCATAAGTATGACATTATTGATTTCAGTTACATTCTGATCGGTTTTAAATGTTTATTTTGAAAAATTCTTGTAGGCTACAGGACAAATCTCTAATACATGTTAGACATGCAATATTATAACATTGCTTATTATTGCTTGTTTACTGGTATCAAGAAAAAGCACATGTTGCACATGTAATAGCGTGAATACATTAAGAGGAATTCCCTGATCAAGGCAAACATTATAATTACATGCTAGACAGACTTAGAATGTCATTCATGCACCTTTTTAACATTTAATGTTTTTTTACATGACATTCCATAATGCCATGTTGAGCTGTTGAGCCAACTCACATGATTTTATCAAAAGCACATGATATGAATTTTTATCACAATAAAAATGCTATAGGATTATGAAGTTAGGAAATGAATATTGAAATTTGTTGTCTAGTCTATATAGGGTGTTACATAGACAAAAAGGTTATCTATTCTGCCTCTGCCAAACTTCTTTATGATGTTTTTCTTTTTTTTGTGTGGACTTGTTTTGCTTTCCACTTGCATGAACAACTGGGTCTATATCTCAAGGAATGCTTAGATTGTGAACACCACAGGATAACTATCACTTCTTTGAGGTTAGTTGCTATGAAAACCGTTTTAATTTGACGTAATATTGATGAATATAGATGTGTATATCAGTTCTCATATGGCTGAGAGCTGTTTTAGGATCTTTGTTCCTCGTGTTTAAAAAAAAAGGGGTTTATTAAACTTTACCTCAGACGATATTTTTCGATGTAAATTCTCCAGCCTCGGCTTCCAAATGAGTCCAGCATATATTTTAGACCCTGCCTGTAAATCATGAAAATACGGTAAATTAATGTTTGGCTTAATTTAGCAGCTGGTCTAATTTTGACATCATGAATGAGAGATAGGATTTGTAAGGTGAACAGTTACGTGCTTTGAAAAATAAGTAGTTTTGTTAATTAATTTAGTTTTGACTTAATACTGTGAATCTCGCCTTTAAGACCACCTTAATTCTCACTAGAGAGGTGAATTACTGTTTGGAGTAGAATTATGCTCAAAACTTAGTAATCTTACTGACGGAGTATGTGGTCTTGTGGTCAGAAAACTGTTCCTTACATGGCTACATTGTATACCAGTGGCAAAAAAAAACAAGAAAAAAACATAATTTGATAGGTTTAATTTTAATTATAATGATTGTGCATAAAATCACATTTTAATGCGTTCAATGTAACATTATGTATTCTTGTCATATTCATGCAATATTGCGTAAGCCCATGACATGTATATCTTTGAGCAACATGTTACATAATATGTAGGTGTTGTTATGATGAAATATACATTGCAACAATGCCTTTTTTTTGTGAATCAAGAGAAAATTTCGTGAAAAATGTAATCGGTTACCATGGAGATGAATTCGTGTTTCCTTGAAAGTGGATTTCATTTGGGATGGTAGTGTCAGGTGATTCATGATTGAAGTTGACAAGATTCTCAATTTTATTTTAAAAGGTGAAATACACACGATATACTAGCTAAGGATATGAGAATATGAATTAATGAAATTAAAAAAATTGACATGAAGTATAAAATGAGAAATTTTGAGATGAAGTATGAAATTAAAATCTGTATAGGCAAGATGAAACATGATATGAGAAAATTTGAAATATGATATGAGAGGAGGTGAGAGATATATATGAACTGTGGAGAGATTATTTAATATTAAAATAAGAAGCTACATTTGATTGAAATGAGAAGTGAGATGAAATATGAAATGACAAAAGTATATGATGAAATATGATGAGAAATAAAGTCTATGAAATATATTTATAGGAAGTGAAGTAAATGACATGAAATATGAAGTTGGTAAGAGATGAAATCAGAGGAAGTGAGTTGAAAAGAGATCAGATGAGACCAGATAAGATCAGGTGAGGTCGGAAGAGATCAAATATAAGATGTGAAATGAGATGAAATGCGATGTGTTTAAATCAGTGGAGATGAGATAAAACAGGTGGAGATTGAAGCATGGTATAAGATATTAAGAAATAATACATTTCAGAATTTATATGCATTATAACGACACTATTTCTCCTAATTAGGGGTGTGATGTAAGACCACACAAGGTAGCTTAGATTTTCTCTCAAGTTATTATCAACTGAATCATAGAAAAGGTAAGATTAGACTTCTTTTTTTACAATATGTAACGAGATAGTAACAAGACTATTGGCAAGTACACTTTACAGATATTGATGGGGGTGAATGGGGTGGGTAGGGGAGTGATATATTGGACGAGGGTGCAATTGATTATCCTCCTTCGGGGCAGAGGGGTTTAGAAGACTGGTTCTGGGGTTCAGGGGAGGATTAGGGGGGGTTGAATGATGTGAAGATAATCCCCACATTCTACCCCTTGCTTTCCTGGCCCCCCTATTATGCTATTACTGGCCTTGTATCTCACAAGTCATCGCTTTTATTGGTTTTTCGCTTATGTTCTGTTTTTGTTTGGTTTAGTCTAGTCTGTTTGACCCAGTGGTTGAGGCCCTGGTTGGTCCGCTGAATATCTCAGGGTTCGAATCCCAACCCGGGAACTCTTTGTTAGTTATACATCTTAGCTGGGCGACATTCACATGAGATGTTAAATTTGGTGGTGCTTGTATACTTAGTGTCCATGGTTGATGGTAAGGCAAGCAATAGACCCCATCCGTTGGGTACATTTTTGACTTTGTGCTGAATACAAGCTTATCATTTCATCATTACATCTGTGTTGGACAGCTGGTGATATAACAGTTGACTAAGCTTCAGACCCAGTAGCATTTAGACAACATACTGATGATAGTATAACACAATGCAACAGAACAATACAAAACACAATACATTGTCTGGAGGAATTCTACGGGCACCCTGACATTTGCACAGCAATTTGCCATTTGAAAAGGCTGAGTATTTGTCAGTTGACAAGTCTAGAGAGATGTTTATGTGCCAGACGATTTTCTTGTCATTTTCTGCCTTCGGAATTAATTCCTTCTTTTCAGACTGCAATCTTTTGTAATTACGCTGGATCTGATGATGGCAGAAATAATCACACTCATTAACTTTCTCATGACGCCGCTTGTAGAACTTTTTGGCTCTAAACTTTGATTGTCAGGTTTCGTAGGGATTTTGTCGTAATGTTGGAATGGGCGTTGATTTCGAAGGTGTACATTCGACAGTTCCGAAAAATGGTAAAAATAGAATTCAAAGATATTTAAAGTATGATTGAATTAATGAAAGAACTCAATCTACTTAGAAAGCCTTCAGTCTAAAGGTTATTGTTGACCACAAATGTCATTTGAGGTATTGTAGTACAATATATTGATGTGTCATGTGACTGTTTGGGTTACTCTCAAATGTTAGTTTTACCAAATAGTCAGCTTAATTTAGTTTCATTTGTGGGATGCCATGGTTTAGTGATTAAGGTGTTTGCCTGCTATCCACAAGGCTGTGTGTTTGAACCCCACCTTAGAATGGAGGAGTTAGGCAGATCCTCTTCAACCATTGCCTCACCCCAGCCAGGTGTAATGGGTACTTGCCAATAGGCACCCACACTGCTACTATAACAGTGTTTGCCTTGGGTGTGAGCTCTGAAACGTATGTGGTTAACCTCGTTCTCAAGGCTGAATAATCCTCAGGTATTTAAGAAAGACTCAAGATTGGCCTGGCAATGGTTGGTCCTACTGTATAGGTCTACTGAGTCTGTGTTGAGGGATACAAACAGGAAATCCTAATACATTTATATTTACGCGTTTAATTTTATCAATTCATCAGTATTTTCTTGGCATAGATATCTACTACAGCCATTTACAAAAATCGAAAGTATCAAGAATAGCAACAATATTCCTTCCATGTTAGCGGCTGTGGTAGTTAAAAATTAATTGTGGTTTCGTGGTGTTTATTCCCAGACTACCAACTTATTTGTTACTTATGTTTGATGTGGCCATATTTTCCCCTTAATCCCCCCTACCAGTGAAGGGGGTGGGGCTCATTGTAATTCCAAGGTTGTCTTGACTTTATGGATCCCAGATCTCTCCATGGCCCCCGAGGTCTTGATGTATGTCACCATCAAATGCAAGCCCTCCCTACCCCCCCCCCCCCCTTCCCCTCAACTTGGGCTAAACTTAGTAATTCTAATATGCTAGCCAACACCTAGCATGCAAACTGTGCCCACATGTTCACTTATTTGCAATTTTCTGTCATTTAACTGAAAGTAGTGGAGTTCTGAAGTAGTGGTTCTGAAATGGCCTATTTTGTTGGTAATGAACATTTATAGTATTTAAATTCTAAACATTAGAAAGCCATACTAAATACGAAAGAAAAGAAGAAATTAATTAATTCTAGCATAATGAACATACAAAGTGTTGGGTTAATGTACTTTTTGAGTTGTTGAGATACATCATTCTGATGTTTTTGGTTTGAAATGGCCAGAGCACTGACTGTATTATATTGCTTTGTACTGCACTTAAAGGTCTCGAATTCATATCTCATCATTACGTCTGCCTCATCAATGCAGTTTTTTTTATTATAAGCTGACTAATCTCCAGACCATAGACAAAAATTATGTAACAAAAACGAAAATATTCCCATTGAATTTTTAGACATCATTGCTGCAAGGGCATTTCTCAGTTGAATTAAAGTGACTACTCCTTTAATTCATATTTATGCCCCTGAGGTTAATGAATTATGAACTTATCTTTTTCAAGAAAGAGTCATGATCTAATAAGCCAGGCTTAACTTCAAGCTTCTCATTTGTTTTCATATTTTTATCTCCTGTGGGGCTTGAAGGTTTTCTTCAAAGGGATGGTGCCATAGAAGTGCGCCTGTATATCCGAGGGAATGCCTTAATCCCACAGCGATATTTCAATTCCTGTGGCATTCTTGGGCAAGCCATATTTATTCTGCATAAACTGCACCATGTCTCCCTCATAGAAGCAGCTGGGGTGTTTATTATGGGATATATCTCATGCTCTTGCGTCTTAGAAAATTGGTAGGTTGTCGCGATGCAAATGAACGACTTCTCGGGAAGGCCAGAAAGGGGGTTGCAAGATGGTGCAGATTCAGCATTTAATCCCCCTTTATGAAATATTTTGGATGAAGCGGCGAAAGATGGATATGTTGCAAATATTCAAGGCATCTGGCTCCCCTCTTAAAGTCTATGCCAGCTAGCCGAATCTCAAGGTGATTTGTCTGGAATTTGAAAGCAATGGCCACCAGGGAGAGCTGCAGCAGGGACGCTACCTGGTGATAATTCTTTTTGCAAGGAGATGGCGGGATTCTCGCGAGATGAGCAGACGAGATCTTCTTCATACTTTCATTGTCAGCAGATCACAATTTAAGGCAGCTATCTCACCCGTTATGGCGTTTCTGTTTTATGTCGCGGTCTTTTGTTGTAAGGCGCTTGTCGGATCTCGCCGACATAATTCCAAGCAGATGATGTAGGGGAAGCCTAGTCTGCGGTTGGTCTCCATCTTATGGGTGGCTTAAATGAAGGCTGCTGAGCAGTCAGTCAGTCTACAAAGTAGATTGTTTCCTTTATCTGTATGGGTTCAAGGCAATGGGAAGCTGTTGCTCTAATATTTACATGATGGTACCGTATGCAGTCATTGATCCATTTGTGCAGATCTGCTATGGTTAAATGGTTGAGGAACATGCCAACCTTTTAGTAGATTTGGGTTCGAAATCCAACTGTCAATGTTGTTAGCGAATACCATGCACCAAGTTGATCAATATGTTAGAATTAATATGTGTTGGTGATAGTCCCATTTACATTATGAACCCGCTCCTCTGTCAGTCATGCTCAACTCCCTGGCGAACTCGTAGGCCTACTCAGCCTTAAACACAGGTCAACCAGAACTCGCACCAGTGCTGTCACTGTGGCTACCTGCTGCCAAGAACCCATTACACCTGGGTAGGGTGAGGCAATGGTTGCAGGTGGATCAACTCTAGCATGGTGAGCGTCGTACTGCTACCTCTTGGCAGGCAAATACCTGCATGGGTGAACTAGAACCTTTACTACACTGGCTGGTTCTTCTGAAGGCTCTCTTCATTCATGAGCAATATCTCAGCTGGAGGTTGTTTGCATGGTTGTTAATGGTGGTGGTGCTTAGTATCTGAGTCTATACTGGAGCAAGAAAATACTCCACCCATTGGGTAAATGTGTGATGTGGTGGACTCCAAAGCTTATCATCTCATCATTTTGTCTGCTCATATAAGCTAAGCTCCAGTCCAGCAACAGTACAAACACCTTGCCACTACAATAACAAATATAGGCTTAGATGTCAGACCTGCTGTTCAACATGAGTGCCATCCATCCATCCATCTATCCATCCTTCCTTCCATCCATCCATCCCCAGCTGCAGACTGATGCATTGCCTTGGCTGAGAGCCAGACAGCAAGTGTAAGTTTCCATCGCGATTTTTGGCGATTGTCTCAGGAACGCATTCCATTGTTGAGAAAGAACTATCCATCATGATTCCTTTGCTGTTTTTGCCTCCTTCTGAGAACAATAGTGCATTGTCATCTGATATGTGACCCAATTGTACTTTATGTTGATTGTGCAGTATTTTGTGAAATCTTGTGAAGAAGTTTGTATCAGCTTTTAAGCTATAATTTATGAGATAAAGAGGCTGCAAAAATATGAAGATGTGGCAATCACAGTACAGTTGCAGCCAACCACAATGTACTTTCATTGAATAAAGTTATTTTTAAATATAATAATACAATAAGCTACACATAATAAATGTGAAGCAACTGGGTATAAACAACCTTTTAAAATTCTAAAGATTAAGAAATTGGTCAACATATCCAAAGAATCCAAATTCAAGTCCCTGCCCAGACACTTGTGGCTCAAATAGCTTAATATAAGCTGGGTGAGGGTACTCGTTGGAAAGAGTGTCCACATTGGACGTGGAATCCAGGGAACAAGTTCAAGGGTTTATAATTTGTTAGAATATAATTGAGTTTCACTCTTTATGGCGAAGTGGTCTCAATTGTGATGTTCCTTAAGGTAGATGCCTTTGTACTTAGGTGTAGGTGAAATTCGGCGAAGTTGCCTAAATGTTGAATATTATGTGAGTAATGAAACATTGCTGATTTTTAAACGGTTTTACGCCCCAAGGCTAATGAGCCCAATGTTATTCCGTGAGGCCAGTAAAACTGCATATATTGGTCGACTTTCCATCCACCATTTGTAATATTTTACATTTTAATTGCCAATTATTGCATTGTATAGAGTAATTTTTGTATGTGTATATTTAGAGACACGGAGACAAGTCTTGTTTGACTGTTTATTACTTTCAAGGCCAATGTCACCTGCCAATATCTGTAATCATTGGTCCTGGTACCCCAGGTACCTGTTGGTTGGCTGTTACAATTTAGGGGACAATATAACACTACACTCTAACCTCAAAGGCAAATCTAAGGTACACTGTATGTATGTAAGTATGGTATCTTAAAGGTACTATCATCCTAGAGGGCTTGTTTTCCCACCCTGTCTGTGGCCTTCCAACCTACCCTCTAGATTTATAGGGTTGTCGATAGGAACCTCCCGAGTGACCTCCAGATGACACCCTGATGACCTCTGCTGCTCAGAGGTCATCTGTCTCCTTCTCCCAGAAGCCCTTGTGTGTCCATGAGGGCAGGGGCCATAAGGACCTATGAGGGCCTTGTCAGCTCTGGACAGGGGATGTCTTTGACTACAGGGAAAAATAAGAATAAAAGATGAATAAGAAATAAACTGAAAGAAATTATTGGTTGAATTATTGGTCAGTAAGGTCATGGCTTAGAATAACAGTATATTCCTTGTTATGTGACTCGTTGACTGATATCCTTGACAACATTTTGACTGAGATCTATAAGACATTTGGACTCCCAAGTCATATTTAAATGCATGTCAATATTGAATAAGGCGATTGACGAAGAATATAGTCATCCTAAGTAATGACATTAACTTAGCCACAGTACTTAGAATGGCTGTGGGGGTCTGTCATTCTGGAGTCTAGACACATGCCAAATGTCTGAGAATTAAGTTATCAAAGTGTCGAAAAACAAAAAATTTCAGTTGCTTCTTTAAGTTAAATTTTCCTGACATTCTCGTCTACATATATTCAATGAACAGATTTGATTTTGCCTACATCCAAAAGACATAACTTTGACACTTCTTAAATTGACAGTTTATGAGGGTATAGCAGTAGTTAAATTGTTTAGAGTTGACAATTTAACATGTCAAATGTAGCAGTAGTTATTACACGCCTTGGTATAAATATTTTAGTCTAGATACTTATGTGTAAGAATTTCTGTTGGAGATATTTTATAAGGAGGAATGGACGATTAACTCTGGATGTGGGTGGGTGCGATGGGCTTTTTATGTTCCATATTTTGCACCAGATATGGCTGATCACAGGCGGGTGCCAAAGCAATGAGGCAAATGATGAAGCAACCTTCCAATATCAGCTGGATTTGAACCCAGGACCCAGTGGTGGACAGCCCAGTACACTACCACTGAGCTAGGATCCGCTCTTAATGAACTCTGGGAGGATGGCAGTTTGTAGGAATTATTATAATTTCCACCAATGCTGTGAACAGCTAGTGCACGGTTACACCTTCCACAAATTGCATGATATAATATGCAGATCCATTTTTTGGGACTTGAAAATAATTTCAATGAGCTACATGACAAAATTATTCACTTATTTGGCCTATTCATTATTGTGATGATTTTCTACCGCATTATTATGAAATGCACCTTATTACACGCAAAAAGAAATGTAGTAAGCAGGAAAAGAAGCCTTGTGTGCCAGTTGGTAATGAATGTCACAGGCTGATTACAGAGCCCCCTGATGAGCGAGACCCAAATCACGCGAGGATATCGTTGTTCACGAGAAAAGACGAGACCAGACGTGAAGTGCAGGGCTAATGGCAGTGGCGCTCTCTAGTGTTGCCCTTTGTTCCTTTATGCACTGTATATTTAGTCATTTTTCCGTATTTTTGTTCTGTATATTCTGCACATTTCTGTTTTACTTATGTTCTTTCATATTTTTATACACTCATTTCTTATGCCTATTATAATTATATTTCTTTGGCAAAAGATTAAAAATACTAGAATTACTAACTTAATATTATTTAATAATATTTATCTTGTCACGTAAATTTATAGTAAGTAAAAAAAACATTTGCTGCACTGCAGCTAATCCTCAGTGAATCCCACATAGCACACAGGCATCATTAAAATTGTTAAGTGTTTGTCCGACAGGCAGGAGGGCAGGCGTTACACTTTAATTTTAAGAGCAGAACTCTAACACACAATTTCATTTCAAGAGCTGAACTCTTAACACTAATGCACTTACCCATATGAAATTTTATACACTTAACAGTAACACTCTATATGGCCTAGTGATGCCTTGTGATAGCCACACTGACATATCTTGGCTATGTTTTACAAAATTTGGAAAAATATTATTTCTTGAGTGTTTATATAGTGTGTGCAATGAACCGAAACAATTGCCACTTTGCCTACATAGCCTGTTACGCAATGCTAATTAGAGTTCAAGATGTCCTATTTTTTGAACTCTTGAATTTTTTCATGGTTCATTATATTATGTTAAATGTAAAATAATAGTGTTCCCATGGGTCAAAATGTCTTACAAATATCTTACTTATTAACAGCAATCCATTATGTTCAGAGTAAAGCCAAGTGAGCATAAAAAGTATTGTCTATCCTTTTCCTGCCATTTAATTGTTCTGTTTCAAAGATTTTATGCACAATAAGGAGTATACAGTTTGCTAGAATTATCAACACAATGGCATGTTCCCTTAACTAATCTACAACTAAGATTATCATTTATATGTCTAAAAGAGTCATATATGGGCTATGGCTAAGGAATATATATGAAATTCAGCAATAATGTTATGCCACATAAAGAAATTGGGTATCATTTCATACAAAATAAACCTTCAAGGTTTTTATTTACTATAAAGTCTAAATGCAAATAAATACAAAATCTTAAAGAATAATTTTAGTATGGAATGATACTCAACACACCCATTTTAATGCCTTTATTAGTCAAAGTATTTTTTGCTCGCTGTTTAAATTTAGCTGGCAACTGAAGGAACTATATATTATCAATTGCCATATTTCCTTCAGTTGCTGAATAGTCGGGTTGCTGATTTGCATTAAATCTATGGCATTTAAATTAGTATTTATAACCGAACACTTTACAGGTGTATATGAAGAAAATAATAAGTATTGGAGTCAAGTGAAATTCACATAGATCATAATGCAACTAATTATTATGAAATTGCTAATTATAAACCAAAACTGTTTAATGGGTTAAGCATGGCAATACTATGATCAAATATTTAATAATTGTATGCACAATTGCACATGAATTGTACAACATTTCAGTGTATGGGGTGCTAAGGAATATGAAGGAAGCAACACAATTTTTAGCTTTTTTCCAAATTTTCCATTATTATGAAGAAAAAAAAGAAGGATGAAACAAATGTCAAAATGAAGCTTAAAAGGGAAAGTACTAGAATCTAGATATATGGCAAAATGTTACTGATGTAAGGATCAGAGTCATTGATATGAGGGTTTGAAAGAGTACCAAATTTTCATATTTTTCTTATTATATAAAACTATCTGTAATTTTTTTATTAATGGTCATGAAACCCCAAAAAGGTATCTCTACACTATTTTAGACATATTCTTATTATATTTTGTGCGAGTCCTGCTCTGGGAACGGAAATGTTTTTTTTTTTTTTTTTCTCTTAAATGTTTTAAAACAAATCTGAGATATGTCATTGTGACTATCAAAATGCACAGCTAACTATATAGAGTAATAACAAATACAATGTAAGGTAAATAGTGTCTTTTGTATGGAGGTTTGAAAAAGTAGCAATTTCCCTATTTTGCTCTAAGTTTGAAAATTCTATAGTATTTAAGGTCATGAGACCCCCAAAAGGCACCACTACACTATTTTAGACATATTATGACAAAGTCTTAAGCATGTAGGTGCAGTGGTGTTAGAGTTCTGCTCCCGGAAACGAAAAGAAATATTTTTTTCTATTTATCCCAAATTTTGTAAAACATAGCCAACATGTGTCGATGTGACTATCAAAAGGCACCACTAGGCCATTTAGAGTATTACTGTACACAATTTTGTTAGGGTAAGTGCATTAGTATAAGAGTTCTGCTCCGGAAACGAAAGTGTTTGATGACTAACAAAAAACCCATTTCGAACTTTGTTCACCGAGGGTTAAAAACTATTAATTGCCTGTGTGAACATGAGGTTTAAATGGGAGGTGTGGAGACAGAAATCTAGAAAAACACCTGTTACTCAGCAGCTCACTCAACAATGGACTTTGTTGATATTCCTGTCACAGAATGTCCCAACTTTCTGTGATGTCAATAAAAAATTCTCCTTTCAATAAATCTGCCACCCCAAGAGTTGTTTTAAGCATCCGTGTCTCCCATAATGCACCTCTTGGCCAGTCAATCTGCAGCTTATGAGTGGTTGATCAAGGAATGCCGTGAAATATGCAGCCAGGGCAATCTGCAGCTCGCTCGGTTGAGAAATCGCATCTCTCATGTGGTTGACCGGAATTTCCTGAGCTGCAGATTATGCTAGGCTTTCATCATGGCGACAGTGCGTGGAATATTGAGTGCCCCTTTAATTTGGTGCTGTTCGCCTAGGAGTGGGCTGCTTGGTGGGTAGGGACCGAAAAATGGCTTCAGGAAATTCTAAGGGCAAATGACACCTGAGTGGGGCAAACATTGCAAACAGCTGTATATTTATCACACCTTTTTGTGTCCTGATTTATTGCACATTTGACGCCGGATATGTTGTGCTTAAATGCGCAGAAAACTGGAACAAAATATGTTTTAGTAGTGGAAAGGCCACTCACAGAGTCTTAGACTATTATTGTTGTACGTTTTGAATTAATGTACAGCGGTGGCCATAAGTTCCAGGACACTTACTAAAGGTGGCGACTATGGTGTATTTTTGATCTTGCATCATACAATTTATAACCATTGGCCATGTATATGGACTAGAGTATTGTGATGACCTGTATGTTGATCAGTTTGTCCTTCCTTTTGTCTCTCCATCTGTCTGTCTTCCACACTTATAGACATGAGTTCAGATCCATTGATGCTAGGCTCGTCAAACTACAGCTAATATACCTTAGAGGAAGACCATGAATGAGTTAAAAATTGACAACTTTGACTATTTTTAGGTCACAAGGGACAAACTCATCCAGCACCTTGAGGCTATTCACTCAACTCCCCGCCAACAAAACATGTGGGAAATGAGGCTTTTCCCTCTGAGCCACCATCAGTAACTTGATTTATATACAGGCATGATTGTAACGCAAGTGCCATGAAGTTAAGAAACTAGACCAAAATTAAAGTGTTTTTTTAAATGTCCAAAAACTTTTGGCCACATCTGTATATAGTTAAAGGTCACAACAATGTCTAAGTAAAGGTTAATGAATTAGGCTGTAGTGAGCTTATATGACCAGTTGCCAAAGGCATACTTGATGAGGATATCATCCAGCTTAGATGTAGCTTATGAAGGGTGCCCGTGGTGCAGAATCCAACCAGGGACCTTCAGCAGCAATTGCTGATTTTTTAAATGGGCTAGAATTTGTTTGGATGTCTAAAAGGACATATTGTAAGTATGTGTGGAAGTTGAATCTAACTGTTGCTATTGGAATTTCATTTTGTTTTTTCTTTGTCATTTCAGGAGTACCTTGTAGCGCTGGTCTTTGGTCCTCTGCGACGGAGATCATCTTGAGTCGAGGTGAGTGTCTCGTGTCAATCGTGAGCCCAGTTGTCATCATGTGTCCAATGCTGGTGACTTTACTGGTCACCTAGTGGTCAGGGTGCCCAGTGGTATTGACACAGTGGCCCAGTCCATTGCTCATTGGGGGGGGGATGGTGGTAATGTGGTGTGAAGACAAATTAGACTCAGCTGGGTAAGATAAGAGGGTTGGAGGGGAAGGGTGAGCTTCTGCATTCACAATACTCTTCAGGCTCACAACCAACATCAACCGTACTTGCGCTTGTTACTTTCCGCTTTGTTTCTTGTTGTGTTGGGTACTTGACGCTGTCAATCTGTGTGTCTGTCATTCTCGTTAATCCATTTGTCACCTTCCTCCTGATGTGTCTGTCTGTCCCCAGAAGAACATCCTGGAGCTTTTTTGTTTTGTTTCTTGTTGTCTACTTCTATAGTAGCCTATCTATACCTGTCTGTCTGTGTGTCACTGTTATCTAGTTACATGTCTGCCTCTTTGTCCTGTCATACATGTATGTCTTTCTTTTCTGATATTTTTA
The DNA here is from genome assembly GCA_932294295.1 of Alitta virens. Lineage (NCBI taxonomy): Eukaryota > Metazoa > Annelida > Polychaeta > Phyllodocida > Nereididae > Alitta > Alitta virens. The sequence continues at coordinate 21,844,141 of OW028578.1, read as the reverse complement.
ATAGCCTCATTGTCCACCGTTGAAAGTTGTAGACCTACTCATGGCAAGGATGGTAACACAGTGCCAGAAGACATCGAACCCCAGTGGCCAACACGGCTCTGCACAATGCACACTCCAGTTACGCCAATCGAGCACTCTCATACCTTAAGTGGAAATGCTCACTGAAGATTACTTACTTCCCATGGTAATAGGTCATTAAACATAATACTCGGTCTCACTGGCCAGTTTCCCAGTCACTCCAGTTTCACAACATATATCTGGTTCTTTCTTTCATCTAAATTTCTGTTTATGTTATCTATCACTGTCTGTCTTTTCTGCCCCCCACCCCCCATAGTGTCATTCTTCTTTGTCTTGTTGTAAAAATCTTCCCTGATCTTGCGGCTCGCTGTCCTGTTGTTTTTATCTGTCTCTTCCTGACTTCTCATCTGTTTCTTGAAATCTTTGTCTTTCATATTGTTATGCTGTAGTGAGATGACGAGGTCTGATGATTAATATATTTGCCCGCTACACGATTTTGGGTTCGAGCCCCACCATGTACTGAGCACATCCTCCGTACCCTCATTTCTCCACTCCAACCAGGTATAAATGATAACTGATTATAATGAACAGTGGTATTTATATGTTCCCAATGATGGCATTGGTTAACTTTTAATAATATCCACTTCGGTTGATCTTAAACTTAATTTAAAATCAAAAGAAAACGTATTGGTAATTTATTTAATGGGACTGGGTTCGCTACAATTTGACCTGTTTGTAAGGAGCATGCTTATGATAGAAGTCCATTTACAACGAGGTTTTTGCTCATAAATGGATTGTAATATTCGCCTAACTTTTTACACCACTCTTATATATATATATAACAAAAATTGGTTATAAATTTGCCTTTTTACAATCCCAAAGAGTTCTCTCTCGATAGCGGTCTTAAGACCTTAGAGAGGCCTCCCACACATAGAGAAAAATACATTTTAAATATTTCTTTACTTGTCTATTTGTCTATGTATGTTTCAAACAATGTCTGTATATGAAATGTGTGTCTCTTTGTGTAAATAAATGTCTTTGTCTGTCTGTCTGTCTGTCATCACAAGTTGAGCTGGATACTATAGATGCAAAAAGCCGTTTTGATGAGTAATAAAAGCAACCACAGTGATGTATCAACAGAAAAGATTATTGTCCGGAAATAGCAGACAGTGACCAGTGGCTATTTAAGTGAAGTGACCACTGTCCGCGTGATCACTCTCGGTGAGTGATGTTGACCCTTGTCCACTGCAATGACCAGCTGAGTCCTAAGCCTTCCATTCTGTGGATGAAGCAGAGACGGAGCAGACCATTGTCTGATGTGACAAAGTGATAAACAAGGCAAAGTAGAATGTTTATCGCAAAATATGTCCATATACTAAGCACAGTGATCTAAGCTCTGATTTTACGTGGAAATATGCAGAACTTGGTCAGCGATGGCAAAATGTCAAAAAAAAAGTTATTCTGTCTTTAATTACGATGTGATATTTTGTAATATACTGATTAAAATTTGTGCAGAGCAAATATGAGAAACCATACATAATGTAGACATTCTACAAAATCCTGGCAGGTGCTGCTTTTCAAAGTTTGATGCAAATTTCAAATCTGGAGCTTTTGGTCTCAGGGCAGATGCCTTCAAAATGTGGGCATTGCGTGAAATGGATCTGGCCGAATTTTGTGTCGCCCAAGTAACTACGACAGTTGGGCAAACTATTTCGAAGAAATCATTTGTCGGGTGCCTAGAAAAGTACCTTTACCGAATATTAGCCCTCGCCATTCCGTATTTATTAAGATATAAGCGACTTACCTCCAAAGCTTTGATTTCACCGCTCATATCCTCCCTGAGGTCGCGAACGTCATTCCACGTATAAACAGCGGAATCAGAGCAGCTGTGTAGCGGGAATTGTCATATTGTTTAGAATTGCAATTGACATCAGAACTTAATTAAAAAGTTTTTAATATATTACTGAACTAAATATGTAAATAAAAATAATTAATATAATAGGTGAGTAGGTATATTTATTTTGCAAATTTAATTAAAATTATAACAAAATATAAATAATATAATAGAATGTAAGCCTACTGATTATAGATGTGAAATAAATTGTTACTATCTCAAACATTGACAAGGCAGTTTATGCAAATGTAAATATTAGAAGTTAAGAACATTTATGAATTTATAATGATAAATATAGTTATTATGTCCATTTTATCTAATAAGATGATCAAATCAGGAATTCAAGAGGAGTAGTATTTTAATATACTTTTATAATTACGACAAATATTTAGCAAAATATTGTTTTATTTATGCATGTATGAGTTATTAATTTATAATAGGCCTAATATGATTGTTGTAGCTAATACTAGCTATAGGATACGGCCTAATAAATTCTAGTAATGTAGCCTCATGAGTCAGGACTACCATAGGTTATCATTCTCTATATTTCAATTCAATTTTTTTTCTTTATTTCAAACTTGCTGGACATGATGCCAACTGGCATATTATGCCCATTTATATATATGTATAAATGATAAATATTTGGACAATAATTTAAGATAAATATAAAAGAAATTTACATATTTATATAAAACAAATGACATAGATTTACTATAAAATATGATAATGATGAATATGATGATGAATAAATCAATTAAAGATTTTTTTTAGAAATTAACAGTTGCTCTACATATTATATTGTTATATTTTAATTTATGCATCAGATATGTATACATATATTCACAGTATTGCCAAATTAAGGTTCTTTGTTTTAAGTAAATATTGCCTTTCTTTTAAATTCAAGGTAAACTATTACTTATTATAGCATAGCAAATACTAAGTTTAATGGGAATTCTTACTTTGGTTGGGTTACGTGTAGTATGATCATCAGTTTCTTCATTAAAATGGAACATATTTGTAAATACATCAAGGAGGGTTTCCCGTTTTTAACTTATTACATGAAGATGAGAATTTGATAAATATGAAGTTCAGTAATCTCTGAACTTTTAAATCCTCTCTGAAACCATAACACAGCATCCATCTTTGCCGGTGGGAGAATGACCGCGTGTCCGCATGGTCCGCATTTTACGCCGCGCACGTCAGAGAAACATTCGTGACGTCTGGTTACATGAAATCTAAGAAATCTTTAAAAAGGCAGAAATGACGATGATTCACAGAAAAAACGAGGTATTACATATTGCCATTTAATCCTGTACATGTATATGAAGTTTGTCAGTTCATCCATTTCACAACCGACTAGTGTCTCTGACCCAGTTCACTTTGACAATGTTCTCGTCTCTTGCGCTAAAACTGAGAGACGAGCAGACGAACATTTTTAGCAGAGAAAAACAAACATCACTGTCATCAGACCTAAAATAGAGGCATAAGTATGATAACAGACCTACCAAATTTAGACAGGAATCTGTCCAACCTCAAATTTGAGGTTGGATACTCCAACAAAATTCACTGGGTGCTCTTCGGACTAAGGCAAGCCATGTGCTTTGTGATTTCAATTAGATTTAATTAGCCTTTTTTTCTTGGGTGTGCACAATTTTACAGCTTTTTAGTAAGCTAGTGCACATCCCCCACAGTATGCTGATCAGTCTTTTATTGTTTATGTAATGTACTTACCGTATTGAAATACTACATACTGTGTTAGTGTGTACAAATAAACATCTAAACAGCTAAACATCAGGAATCCCCTCGCAAAGTTAAGATATTTTATTTTGAAATAATGACACGACAGTCCTATTTTACATTTTAAACGGGTAATATGCCTTCAATATTGTGGAAAGATAGCCAGATATGTAGACGCGCAGACACTTGCCTTAATATTTCGTACGGTTGCCTTGATTGGTTGACACATCATCACATACCTGATAATATCATATAGGACTCTAGATGAATCCTTGATATCCTGATGTAGACACTTGGCGTAATATTTTGACAGTTGCCATGATAGTTTGACAAACGCCTTTATAGAGTATCTGATCAAGCTTACTAGTTAGTTTCATAAAATATGGTTGGCCATGTTGACCCGAGACAGCTGTAGCGACCTATTCCTGGCTGTAAGTATAACAGGCTAAAACCAGCCGCTTATAGTTTGACTTACATCTACCACCACTGAAAAGAAATAAACCTTCATAAATGTAAGAAATTTTTCTAATATATCGCAAATATGTATTTGCAATAGACATGCATCTTTCAACAAAGAATGGCTAATATGCGTAACTCTCAACTCATGCACCAGATGAAGCTGCTTGTTCTTGTAGATCTGGCTTTGAGTAACCCGCTATAGCGAGACAGTTTCGTTTAGTGGCAGTCTAGCTTTGTCTAGGTTCAATTTGACAGGCTGTTTTTAATGAAACTAACTGTATCTTTCATCCATGAGATTTACACAAGTCTTAATGATGTCATGCTGTTAAAAGAGGCTCCACTCAATCCCTAAGTTTGTTGAATGCCCAAATATTTGCTGTTTTCAGGAGGGTCTTAAAGATTAAATGCGGCCAGAAGATTTTAGCTAGGTTCGCCTGGGTCAAATGGCCAGTGTATTTTTTGTTCCCTCTCCAATCAGTAGGCATGTGCTAATTGAGACAACACTCGCTTTCCTCAAATGGTCAGCTCTGGTGGGTTTCTTGGACTTAATGTAGCCAGTCTGATTTGTCTGGGCAATAATATTAAGGACAGAAACCTTGATATCCAGATATGCAGACACTTGCCTCAATATTTCAATTTGAGACAGGTGCCTTGATATGTAGTGATGTCCCTTAATATTGAGGCCACATGGTGGTCACTTGGGACGCGGTGTCTCAATATTGGGCCATCGTGACCCTTGGGCCAAGGTGTCCCAAAGAGTCAGTGGGCAAAGTCAATTGAAAGCAGATCAGTGCTCAGCACTTGGGCTTCCTCTGCACATTATGGGCCAAATTCACTTTGCGGGATGCTCTTCCCTGGGCCTTGTATTCTGTGACTCTCTTTGACCAAGCTGTGAGGTCCTATTGACCAATGTTGTCCTTTGCACTGCCCTTTCAGTCAGCCTTTCTTGTACTATGTTGTGGTGGAACTGAGTCTGTGCTAGTGGGATTTAATTTACAGTGGAATTTCAATTATGAAGGCCACTACAGAGACCAATTAGAAATTTTGAAGTTATTACCATCAGTTTTTGTTACTGTTTCCCGAGCTAGGGCAAGGTTTTATTGGTAATGAGTGTTGCATTTGTGAGCATGTGGCTCTTGTATGTCACTTCTTGTGCGGCCTTAAAAATAAACTTATCCTTAGAATAGCTTCAAAATTGTGTGATATTCATCTCTGGAATATTAGAAATATATGTACGTAGGACGTGCGGACAAGATATTTATTTGGAGCCATGCTATTATATATTTCTACAGGAGTTATAGCAGAGGAATGTGAGGAACTGAGTCATTGTGTTGCCAGATCATCACGTGACACCTTGTATATGTCTCTGTTTAGATAGTGACGTCATAGATCATGGTCAGGACGAGGCTGCATTGTCAACATGTACATAGGCGCCACCTCTGCACATAGTGAACAATGGGCATCGACGGATTTGCATTATGGGATGCTATGGCCTATTGTTATGGTTGGGTGTGTTATCTGTTGCCATAGCAACCAAGGGGAAGGAGTGCATTATGGGATAGCAGGGCAGATGTCTTTCTTATCCTTTTATAACAAGGGCACAGCAATTGCATTGTCAGCCATCTCTGGGTTGCTGGAGATTCTAAGGGTCTATGGTGTGATGCCATTATGAGTTATAGCTATCTACAATGGAATCGTAATGATGTGCTTGCTCAAGGTGTCATGCTATGGTGTTGTGTACCTTATAAATGTAATTGTATATGTAGGTATGTTCTCACCCATAACTTAACCTGATTTTGATTTGAACGTCATGCAATTTCACATCATGAATCGTGTATTATGAATTATTGAGAAAAAAGTACACTGCTTTGCAAGTTCGAGAAGGCTCACACATAGCATTCCAGATCGGGTCTACATTGCTTCAGCATTAGCTGACGTCGTGCTGATGTCTTGCCAATGTAGCAAATTATCTGGGATACAGTTGACTGAACATGGTAAAAAAAAAATTGGGGGGGGGGGAGGTGGCAGATGCCTTCTAATGTTGCTATGAGGTCGACCCGTTCTAGCATCTAGTAGCCTAGAAAAACTCTTCTTGACCGCACACCGCTGTCGGCTCTTGTTCATATTGTGTGTCCACTAGCGCTCACAAATGTCAGATTAAAAACAAGAGCTAAGGAAACATCAGATTTCTCGGGCTAGCTATGTGGGTGATGGTGAAGAGGTCTTATAAATGTGAGGTAAATTACAGTGGTAAAATCCCATATTCTGCAGGATCCGAATTTCTGTCTCAGTTTGCTAACTGATTTGATCATTATTGATTCAAGATCAAGATATTGTGAAGATACATATAGTTTCATATCTCATTAAGCTGTTCTGGTTGTATGGCTAGTGATACCACAGCTCTACCAGTGACCTTCTCCTGGCTCATACTCTAATGATCAAAGTAACCTTTCTGTGCTCAGGATGGACACCAGGACAGTAGTGTGAATAAGAAGCAGCAAGTCTGAGTGATGAGGACGTGACTTGCTACCATAGCTGAAAGAAGAGTTCTTAGAGACACTTGACCCAGCTTACATATGGATTCTGAGCCTCTACAACTGGATATTACCGTCGTTAGTGATTTCTGGACCCTTATTGCCTACGATATCCAGTGTTCTTTCAAATAGCAGGTTTACTGGAAAAGATTCATTGATGAACATGTCACATAGGCTCGACCAGTCAATGTGAATGATGCCGAGATGTCAACATCACGCTGAAGTGGGGCCGACATGGCATTCTGTCTAAGATCTACAGATGCTGTGGTCTAGATTTAAGGTGTTCGCCTGCTACCCGCAAGGTTGTGAGTTTAAACCCCAACCATGGCATCTAGGAGTTGGGTACATCCTCATCAACCATTGCCTCACCCCACCCAGGTGCAATGGGTACTTGGCATTAGGTACCCGCACTGGTTTGAGCTCTTAAGCCCCTGCGGTTAACCCTGTGTCCAAGGCTTTAACCCTGTGTCCAAGGCTGAATACTCCCCAGGGAGTTGAGAAAGACTCTGGATTGGCCTGCCAAGAGTGTAATTGTAATTTTAATTTGTAAAGTCTGTTGAAACTGCTTGAGCAATGATTCCAGACTATAATCGCCTACATTTACACATAAGGAACTAGTGAAGGCCATTTTGACAATCATTTGTCATACTATTTTGTGACCTTGTACTTTAACAAGTTGACATTGGCAATTGGCTAATTTGGTCATGTTTTACTTTGTGAAATATATCATTCAATATTTAAATTATTTGATCCAAACTAAATTCTGTGAGTACAGAATGTACTAATCTCTGCTCCCCTCCCCCAATATGGAAAGCCACAACTGGAAGCACGTGGTCATCTTGTTACTGTCAGCCATTGGTCACTCCGGGTCACTCAGAGATGACCTGCCGCCCCACTCCCTTTGGGACCCCCTGACAGAGTTTGTCTGGCTCTTGAAACAACTGCCCAGCCCCCCCCCCCCTTCTCACAATCTCTTCACAGGGGATAAATTGCTCTTGACACGTCCATGCTGTGCACAGACAGTGAAGAGTGATGAGCTGACAAAGTGTACCACAAGGGGCCACCCTGGGCCTATAGGTGCCTGTACAAAACTCCTGTTGTGCCTGTGTTGTGGATCTTGGTATTATGCATGCAGTTTTTGTGTCAGACTCTGTCCCTTCAGTATTGTTCAGTGTCGGTTTTTTCCTTTGTTGCTAGTGGAAGTTGCAGTGAAACTCGTTTTATGGTCTCATCAATATCACGACTACTTCGTAGTGAAGACTGTACATTTCAGAATGAACTCTCTTTCTCTTGCTATTGTAATTTACTCTGCTATAAAGCCCACCTTACCATTAAAAGCAGCACATTTTACATCAAGTGCAGTCTTAATAGCCAGGTTTCACTGTAGTCTCAATAAATGCTGGAAGGATGAGCCCAACAGAAATGACAAACGAGTGGAAAAGAGTGAATGAGAGAGTGAGGGAAAATGAGGGAATTTGTAGTGACACTCTCATTACAATTCAACTCAGTGCTCAGCTGCCAGCACAAAAGACCAGCACGGATTCTCTCTTTGTCAGGGGATTCAGGTACAGCGTGTTCCATTCCAACAGCCCCCAGGAACAACGAACTTCCAGGAACCTGAAAAAAAAAGGCTGTACAGAAAACAAGTGATGCAGCTGTGCCAAATGTTTGACTTAGCTTGCCGTTGTAGTTTACATATGTATTAATTTCTTAGACATTCTTAGAATGTACTTTTGCCATTGTAGTTATATACTCCTATCAGTTAACATTTTAGACAATTTGTTGATCTATCTGTATGTTAGTCACTTGTAGTCTACATCATGTGTACATAGTTCACAAGGTCATTTTGTCTAATGGATAACATACTCTTTTCCCATGCGAGAAATCTTTGGGTTCAATACCCGTCACACGCGTATGTCAGAAGTTGTAATAATTAACTTCTTAACCAACATCATACCACCTTAGTCAAGGGTGCAGATAATGGTTATCCGGTTGCCCGAAACAACCAAAATTAAGTTCGGACAACCAGATTGTCCTTGCAAGTTGTCCGTGTGGACAACCAATCAACCATATGGCATTTTAGCACTGAACCAAAGCAATGAAAGTCAAAAAATTCAAAGATTGAAGATAACTGACCCTGAATTATATGTTTTATACAAGTGATTACAGGGATCGAAATAAGGTTCAACAATGGTAACCCACTTTCCGGTTACCATAAATATTGATGTGGTAACCTACGGCAATCCTTTCACGTGAAAAGAAATTATGGTAACCTCCACGTAACCTGAACAATCGTTCTCGACTTATTTCGAGCCCCAAGATTAGGTGGAATAATAAGACATGATAGCTATGATTCTGATGAAGAAATGAATCTTCATGAGTGACCTCTTGTTGCCGCAGTGATCACTAGTGTAGTTTTGCACTTGTTTAAAATTGCTCAATTTTATTTTTTGACAACCAAGATTTGTGACAGACAACCAGATGTTTTAAGTAGGTTGTCCGCTGGACAGCCGGTCTCATGAGCATTATTTGCGCCCCTGACCTTAGTCAATATTGACTAAAACTGAATGATTGCAATGGTTATGGACAGCAGTCATTCTAGACACGACTAAAAATGCTCAGTCAAAAAGATATTAAGTGCATATCATTTGTACACACTTTTTCAGGACTACTGGATCATCTAACTGTTGTTTTAATGCTCTTAACAGTGCCTAATTGCCTGTATCTTGTGTCTACATTACATATGACACCCTGTGGCTCAAATTGTGTAGTATTTACTGCAATTTAAATAGAAGCCAAGCTTCAAGCAAGGCTGTGTGACTGGTGCCTCGAAGTGGCTGGTGTCTGATTTAATATTAAATAGGCATTTGACGAATTTGATTTTCTGCTTAAATCGAGCTGAGATATCACAGGTGTGTCCTTGCTCACTGATTGCGATATTGCCCTCACAGTTTCGTTGATAAATTCAAGGACTTGTGATATCCATGTCATGTTGGAATGCATGTTACTCAATGGAGGTGAAGTCCAAATATTATCCTAAATGAAGAGATTTGTTATGTGTTTGAAGGATGTGGAATATATCATTATTTAAAGGATAAGTGTATTATATGAATTTGTTGACAGAATTGTTCATGATGCAGTTATCACGCATAAAAATGCTTGACGCAGTTAACTGGTTAAGAGCAAATATTATCATCCTAAATGAATGCAGCCAGCTCTATTTCTGTCATATTTCTTTAGATTGCCAGTACCTCATCTTCATGGCCAGAAAATTTTGGGGTGGAGGCCTAGCTTAGTAGTAGCATGCTGGGCTTCCAACCACTGGGTCCCGGGTTCAACTCCTCGTCGAGCCGAATTTGGATGGCTGTTTAATCCTTCATCTCAATGTCATGGTCCCTGCCTGCCCTAATTAGCCCAACAGGTGCAAAATACAGGCTGTAAAGCCCTTATCCACTCAGCCACATGGCCAGAAGATTTTAGTACTTCAAGGTCTGTCTTAATGACTAAGTTTTCCTGCACATTGGATATTTATAATATGATGAGATATTTGTAATACACAAGTCGCAAGATTCAGATTCAGATACATTTATTTGCAATTTACATGAAAATGAGCATTACAATAACAACAATTTTACATTAAGGCGGGAGATCCCACTAAGACAACTTGAGTTTTCGCTACTGTGGGGTCACCTAGAGAGATTCTATTGTGTTATACTAGGAAAGTGTAAAAACTGCTCTCATCGGTGTTGGTTTTGAACATGACTAACTTCCAATTGAGCAGATAAATACATAAATTAACATAGTGAGTTAATGACATGGCTTATATATTTTCAATAATCAAGCAAATATAACAATTATCAATATTACATTCAGCAACATATGATGCAGCTATGCAATATAAATTATGGGCATATCATTAAGGGTTTTAATGTATCTATACTTAATACTCTGTCTTGCAAACTCATGGCTAATTGGTGGAAGTCTCAATTGCATTCTCAGTCGAGTTTCATAATTATGGGGATAATCTCTATATAATGGTAATAGATCAATAAGATACGAGGGATAAACATTATTAAATCATTTATGACATAATATCAGGTCATGCAGTGCACAAATACCATAAAATTTCAGAAGTTTTAGTTTCTTAAATAAGCTGCCACATTTTCTCGATTACAAGCTGGGTCTATAATAGAGGCCTGTCTTGACTAGTGGCTGGGTCGTAGGCATTCAACAAAATAAAAAACGCTGGTCTTGAATCAGACCGGGCCAAGATTTGAATTGGGCACTGAGCTGAGTACAATCTGCTATTGCCATATGTACGTGCGTGGCAATAAATTAATGCTTCCTATCTGAGACTAACTGGCAGTGTAAATTAATAGGCAACAGTGTTAATTAAATGCTAGTATTATATAGATGCCGGGCCAGAAGTTGCCTCTAGAAATATAAAGGCCCCTGATTCTAATCAAGAAAAGACGGTATATATGTATATTTAGTGAATGTGCTGTGGCTGGGTGCAGTCTGCAACCTGTGTGAAGTACATGTATTACACTGGAGCTGTATGTAGTGTGTATACTACTCAAATGCTTACACTTGTTGACTTAGGGTGCAGACCAACAGTGTTCAGACATTGTTCTAACATTGTGTCAATGTGGTACTGTGACTTGTGACTCAGCAATTGCATTAGTTAGTGCCTTAGGGTGTCCCAGTTGATCTGACGGTAGTATGGGTGTACCCCGTTCACACATAACCTGGAGGTATTTCATACAAATGAATCTCCCCCCCCCCCCACCCCTCCAACATTCCTTGGATGTCCCCTGTGAATTGTTGGCCTGAGGAACAACAAATAACACTGTATCTAACTGCCTCGGAGTCTCTCGCCGTTACCGTGGCTTAGTGTTTCGGGGAAGATTTTGTGGCAGCCATTATGGATTTAGGGTGTGTAGAGCAGCCAAGATGGAATCTGTTGCTTTAAGGATGCTAAGGTTGCCCCCAGCTCCCCCCCCCCCAAAAAAAAAGAAAAGAAAGAGAAAATGTAAGAGATTAAAAGAAAGAAAATGGCTTGTCACAATGTGCTTGTGCTTCTACTTTGCATTCTGAAAACAGAATTGTGATAAACTAGCTCTGGAGATTAGACTAGGCTGAGATGTATGTTCGAAGTTTTAATGGGTTTGTAAGGGTAGTCTAAGGTTTAGGGCCTGTTGCTAATAGAAAACAACCTTCTGTGCATTAAAATATTTAGACCATCCTTTGACTTGAAGAATTCAACGAAAGTTTCGAGAGATTAAGACTGAGGAGTCAGTTGGTATTCCAAGATGGCTTAGTCTTTACGGGCAGATATTACGAAAAAGTTGACATGTTTAGCAAAAAATGCTGCAGCACATAGAGCTTTCATTTACACTAGAAAGAGTGTCTTGTTTTACGATTTGGATAGTACTGTTGAGATCATAACTTAATATCTCAGTATATATCTGAGCACTGTTCCAATATTTGGTTTGCAAGCCTGACAACTTTATGCACTGCATCTAATTTAGCTTATTTTTTGTGGGAGACTTTATTATTTATGATGCTTTTTTCTCAACATCTGTGCTGGGGCAACTGGAAGACCCACGTCATAGATTAGAAATGTGAAGTATTAAACAAAGTCATCTCATCAACACATCTGGAAGAGTAGAGGTAGTACCTTACATAGTGGTGGTTCACTTAAACTGCTTGGCCTAATTAGTTTGGTGCTGATTAAAATCCCAAAAAACGAATGCCTATCCATAACTTGAATTTTCCCTTGTCTGCAGTTTTGCTCACTGAGTTTTGTATGCAAGTCTGTTTAAGGGCCCGTGGCACGGACAGGCTGCCTTGCCTGATCTGCTTAAATCTCTAAACACTCTTTTAAACACAAAAGAGTCTCTTTCCAATTGACCCCTTAATGGTCTTCATCAGTGCAATTTATGCCATCCAGTCTCTAAAGCCAGCTTGCTCTTAAATCTTAAAGTGTGTGAATAAATTTAGCAATCTGGTAGAGTAACGGTCAATTGGGATTAGTGGCAACTGCTCCAGAAAATAACACTTATGATAAGCAGTCTATCTGTTTTTCCAACCTGGATTGTAACGTCACATCAATTTTCATGGAGGTGTCTTGCACAAGTATGTACTAGATAGACAAGGCCATACAGATTGCACTTTTATCTAAAGGCATCTTGCGCTATTATATTATCATTATTACTATAATTTTTATAGAGCACATTTTTGTTGAAGAACATGCAATAGTGCTTTACATTAAAAGTAATGGAAAGTAGATGTATATAAATGATGATGAAAAAGAAACTGTATAACATGGTTAAAAAGCTATGTATAATAATAGATAAAACAGATTAAGAAATATATCAATATCAGTCTAAAAAATGTCTAAAAGCTTGTTGAAATAAACGAGTCTTTAGAGTTTTTCTGAATTAAAGTCTTTCGATGCTTTATCTCTGATGGTAACTGATTCCATAGCTTCGGACCACAAACACTGAAGGACCAGTCAGCAAAAGTCTTCCTCTTTGTAGATGGCACACAGAGGGTCAGGATGTTTGATGATTGTGTGTTTCTTATGGAGGCTTTCACGGTTATCATACTCTTTTAAGTATCCAGGAGCCATATCATTCAAGCACTTGTAGACAAGGGTTAATGTCTTGAATTCTATTCTTTGCTGCATAGGCAACCAATGTAAGTCAAAATGTGCCTTGGAACTGCTGTCTCTTCTTTGTCTTTGAAGTACAACTTTAGCTGCCCAATTTTGAATTTTTTGCATTATTGTAATCAGAACTGCTGGAAGACTGCAGAAGATTGCATTGCAGTAGTCAAGATGTGACAGTACTAAGGAATAAGCAAGCTGACTAGCAGTCTGAACTGTTAAAATGTTTTGTAATGAATGCAATTCTCTGGATGTTAGGAGATGCAATGTTACAATTTGTCACGATGTGTTTGTCAAGAGTTAGATGCTCATCAAGGATGACACCAAGGTACTTCATCATGTTTATGTGTGAGGAGATGTCGTTGGAACAGTTCTCTAAGACTCAAGACTCAAGAAATTTTATTCACCTATTATAACAAAAATAGTAACAATAAGTGGGGTGGCATCATAAAGACAAATTTTGTTGCTTGCATGATGCCACCCCAGGAGTTACAGAGAGACCCATGCAAGCTCCATATACATGATACACTAATGATGATACATGGTAAGTACATGATATACTGATGATGATGCTTGATAGGTATAAATATATTTAGATGAATGTGACCTTGATTTGGTAGGATGATGATGAAAAAGAAACTGTATTATAACATGGTGTCCCTTGGGGACAGCAGTAACCTGCATCGAAGCAACAAAAGAGCAATAATTTTATAAGAGTTTTATGCCCCCCAACTTCGTTGCAGGGGCATAAGTTCTATGGCATACTATTTATTATTGATTATTGTGGCAGATCTAGCAATTTTGTATATCACAATTAGTTACAAGTCCCCTGTCCACAGGACAGGGTTACAAGGTCCTGGATTAAAAAATATTGAATTTTCAGCTTGAGTGGGAACTAGCTTTTTAATAAACGTTTGCCACACAATATACACCCGCTGTAGGGTTAGACATACCTTTTTTCTATTGTTTCTTGCTCAGATATGGTTGATTTCTTCCAATATTAATCGATTTCTGTGCCATTTTCGAATTCACATTTTGGTTGAAAAGCTTGAAGCATGGCCGCCTAGTTCCGCAAAAACTCACAAGCGGGCTCTGGCGGCGTTTCAATGCCCCTAATGGCACACAGAATAATGCTGGCAATCTGTATTTTCTCAATTTTAACAATTAAAATAAGTTGATAAACCATTTCCACTTGATTCCACTGTTCTATGGGTCTAATGAAGCTAAAATATTAGATATTTATCTGCACCATTGCATCTGGGTGGCGCTGTGATGTCGCCGGAGCCCTCTAGTGAGTTTTAGTGGAACTAGACATCAAGAACATGGTCGATTCGTCACTGCACGATTCGTCCCCGTGAAAACCAATTTCGGGTGACGAACGGACCAGTTTTCTTTTGGTTGAATCAGGCAGTGATGAATCGACCTGCTACCGGTGAAAGCATGAACGAAGCGAACGTGAATTTGAAAATGCTCTTGAAAATGATGTTTTCAGTGGCTTTTTCAGTTAAAATCTGCGTGCACGTAGTAAACGGAGTAGTACTCCTGTACATGTATAACGACGAAATAAGGTATGCAAATGTTTTTATTGAGAAAAATGTGTCGTAAATGTCAACGTCGAAGAATTCCTATAAAAGTCGTTCCGACCCTACATCGCATCTAATGCAATGTAGGTCAGTTCTGGCTATATCACAATCAGACTTATGTGTCTAATAGAAAGTATTTGATATATTTAGTAAAGCCAGAAAGACTTTGTGTATCTATTTTTTCTTTTATGCAAAATGGGCTTTGACTATAAATATATGGAATGCGGAACCTTATACTATTTTTTACGACGATGAGTCTATTATGATGGCACTTTCCAAGTTGTTGCCTGCTTCCAAAGTATATATACTCTGTCTTAGAGTCATTCATTTTGAGTTTATTATGATTCATCCAATTCTCAATATTGGTTGAGCTGACAATAGTGAAACTGAGTTGGCAGGTTCAGCATTTAGTTGTTTGGGTGAGAAGTCGCTGTATACGCCATGATCATCAGCATAGCCTATTATTTTAACTGTGCTGTCACTGATCGCGGATGCCGTAGTGCTAGCATAAACTGATAACCGGTCCAGCTACGCTTCCTTCCGGCACTGACGATGTGATGTTGTAGACTGATGATTCAGCAGAGTTGACTCTCATTTTAGGCGATCTCGAGGAAAGGTACGATTGCCAAATTTGTGATGTACAGGGTGCGGCATAAAAACTTGCACCAGCAGCTACTGCTACTTCTTTTGTTATTACCTCGATTGACAGTGATCGCATGCAGCTGCAATAATACACACAAAAGTAATAATAGTCCTCAATTAACTTTATAAATATATTTTCGTGTTTCCTAAAGAATGATAGATAATATGGATCTAAATATAGCACATGCACACTTATCATACCTTCGGATCATTTTCACCTTGGCCTTTGCAATACAAGCATTAGATTATGTCACTGGTCATACAGATGTGTTACAGACACCTTTCTTGACATTTGCCACCAAAAATAGGGCAAATAGATTAATTTTTTATAAGAAGGTAGACCACTGACACCTTTGATGTGGAGAGTGCAATTTTGGGTTCAGGTCAATTTTCTGTCTTTTCTGTCTAATTAACTGGCCCATCCTCCTGAAAATCATTTGATTATTTCCAGATTAGTTGTAGATTCTAATTGTTCCTCTGCAATGCCATTATGTTTCTCCATTTCTATTTTTATGACCTTGCTGAATCAAAACTGGAATCAACCTCCTTATCATTCAATACCATAATATATATATATATGCACGTATAAAAAACACTGAAGGAGGATTCTGTGCAAATATTATATTTTCTGTGGCTTCAGAGGTGTAGTAGATAGGAAATCTGTAATTTGTAAATTCTGCAACTAGAGACACCATGTAAGCAGACAGAAATCGAACTTTTGTGATATGTGTCACTCAGAACCAGCCCTGCAGCATGCACCCTCTCAATAATTCAGACACTGACATTGTCTGACATTATAAGATCAAAAATATCACAATGACCAAATGCTTATACCCCTGACAAAATGTGGCACAACTTTAAAAGATCTCATAAACATTTGAGTAACCTAGGGCTATCCTGAAAGAGGAGATTTGTGTGGTACAAGTTTTTAGGCCGCACCGGTGTAGTATGTCAATCAAGATGTTGTGGTCTACAGTGTCAAATGTGGCTGATAAGTCTATGGCTATAAAAGATGTAATTCTTTGTTGTTCCATAGACCATAGAAGGTCATTAACTATCTTCACAACTGCAGTTTCAGTTGAATAATGTCTATCTTGAAAATACACTATCTAATAATATTTGAGGTCTGTTTATTACAGATCTAGCCTGCCAAGTTATGGCCAACTTTCAGCAGAACTCTTTCCAGTACAATGTCTGCTTTTGGTTGCTGTCAAACATGCAGCAAAACATGCAGCAAAACGTGCAGTATAATTCAGTTATGGCACAAAATGATTTTCTATTATGTCTGCATGAACTTGATGTCACTAAGTACATTGGCAGATAAAGTGCAAAAGTTCGACCGGGTGCAATGTATGGTGAAATACAAGTCTCCACAAGAAGTACACTTGGACTGTTCCATTGAGGCCAAAGTGGCTTCTGTTAGTCTCAGGGTTGGACTTTAACCCAGCTTAAATCAATTTTGCCCAGCCCAGCGGGTAAAACCTGGGTATAACCCGGGCAAAAGTGGGTTAAACCTGGCCAAAACCTCCTACAAGCTCAACGCATGAGATGCCAAAATTAGTAGAAATACATAAAACAGTGACTATAATGAGAAATAGATATTCTTTCTTAAATTGTACTTTAATGGCAATCACTGAGCTTTATACACGGAGTATAAAATGGGCAAAATGGGTTTCATCCACCAAAAGTGGGTTAAACCTGACAAAAACCTACCTACAAGCTCACAAATGTGATTCCAAATCAGTAGAAAAACATATAAGGTTGGTGGGTGGCTTAGGGCTTTATGTCCTGTATTTCTGCACCTGATGGGCTGATTAGGGGAGGCAGAAACCATGTAAATGAGATGATGGATGAAACAGCCATCCAACTTAATAAGGCTCGACTGGGAAATTAACCCAGGATTCAGTGGTTGGAAGCCTAGCTGGTGCCCACCCCCAACTATGGGCCCCTAGAAATACATATAACAGTGAATATGAGAAACAGATTTTCTTTCTTAAACTTTATTAGCTATCACTGAGCTTTACACATCTTATGGGCAGGAGTATCAAAATTTTGAAGAATGCAGACGAAAAGTGAAGCAGTTGACTTCAAACTATACCACATGGAACCATGCTATTTTAGTTTGAAAAACTCTTTATGTTACATGTCCTTGTCTGCTGAATTCCATGGATTATAATTTTAAAAAAGCTAACGACAATGGTGAAAAATTTGCTGAACCATCACGTAATTTAGTGTTTTCACAATTGCAAATTGGGTAACAACCACTGATCTTCGTTATGTCCTACCATCATGTAGAATAATCTGTGCAAAGTTTAATGTTTCAGATACAATAGTTGAAATATTGTTTTGTTTTTCCTGCACCTTTCATACTGATTATAAGTAAAATTATGGGTTTTAACCCAGGTTTAACCCACTTTGGGTAAAATGTCTATTTAGCCCAACCCGGGTTTAATACGGGTTTAACCCAGGTTAAACCCAGTGGGTGGGTTAAACTTGCCAACCCTGGTTAGTCTGGTGGTTTTAATGGAAGAAGAATAGTGGAAGTTCAGTATTAAGTCTTGATCGATACATGCATGCACCTTAAATTTTAGGTTGGTACTATTCTGGGATTTGGTATGTGCAAAAGATATAAGATATATTATGGTAGCATTTGTTTCAGAGCACTTTATGAACTGTATCTTGAATCTACAATGTGTAAGACATTCCTTGACTCAAATAAGATGCAATTTAGTGCAATTTACATGAGAGACAAGCTACAAGCAAGGTTGTATGACTGGTGCCTCGCAGTGGCTGGAGTCTGATTTCATATTAAATAGGCATTTGACGAATTTGATTTTCTGCTCAAATGGAGCTGAGATATCACAGGTGTGTCCTTGCTCACTGATTGCGATATTGCCCTCGCCTTTTCGTAGGTAAATTCAAGGATTTGTGATATCAATGTCAATGGAGGTCAAGTCCAAATACTGACATCCTGAATGAAGAGAGATGTTAAGTATTTCAAGATAAAGTATGTATCAATTTGTTAAAAAATTCAGAGTGCATTTATTGTGCATACATAATGTGATTTTATAAAAGCAGTATTTGTTAAACAGCATGCCGAAATGTCACTTTAAGACCACCTCTCTATTAAGACCACCTACCAACAGATATATTTGTGCACTACTCAATGCCATTGCCAGTATGTAATGCAGTGCAACAGTGTTCAAACATTGGAAATTGTTCCAACATGATTACATATTACTGTGATTGTGACTTTGCATTTGCATTTGTTTGTGCCTGAGGATGTCCCAGTGGTACTGAGGTAGTATGAGTGTGTCTACTCCCTTCACACAGGACCTGATGGTCTTTCATACAAATGAACCCCCTTTTCTTGTATGTTCCCGGGTTAATGTAGGCTGCAGGAACAACAAATAACACTGAATCTCTAACCACCTTGGCGTCTCTCGCACACTCTCTCAGTCTCTCACCTACAACGTGGCTTAGTGGTTTGGGGGGAGATTTTGTGGCAGCCATTATGGGCTTAGGGTGTGTAAAGCAGGCAAGATGGAGGCTCTTGCTTTATGGGTGCTGAGGTCTCCCCCCCCCCCCCCCAAAAAAAAAAAAAATATTAAGAAAGCAAGGGCTCGTTGCAATGTGCTGGTGCTTCTACTTTGCATTCTGGTAACACGGCATTCTGACAAAGTAGTTCAGGGGATTAAACTAAGCTGAGATGTATGTTCAAAGTTTTAATGGGTCTGCAAGGATAGTCTAAGGCTTTGAAGCATGCAGTTAATAGGAACTGCCTGTTGTGTTTGTGTTGAGACTACACTTTGCCTTGACCTAAAGCTTTGTGCAGCTGTAAGATTTCAGAATTTTTTGATAGTATGGACTCAACATTCTGTTATAATACGTTTCAATCAATGATTACTGATAATCATAATGCCTGCACAGCTGACTTAGTGGCTATAATATTCCAGTTATTCGGAAGGTCCTAAATTCTCTTCTCAATCTAAATTCTGAGTGTTTGTCCAGCTTTGAAATTGTAATATTGGTGGTGCTATTGGATTCAACACCTTACCTTCTCACCGTTATATTTATATCTAGCAGCTGGACATATATTAAGTTTACCTTGCAGCCAACCAGCTGTGCTACAGCAATTCCAGAGAGACCCTATAATGGCCGCCGTTAAAAACTCTTATCAGCTTAACTTTAAAGGTGCTGTACAATCATCTGACCAGCTTCCATTTAAAAGGCGCGAGGATTAGCATTTGACTATTTAGCAGCTGCCCGTACACTGCATTTTCCCTTGTGTACCATGTTGCAAGTGCTCGCTGAGTTTTGTATGCAAGTCAGTTTGAAGGCTGGCACTGACAGGCTGCCTTGTCTGATCTGCTTAAGTCTCTAAACACTCTTAACACAAAAGAGTCTCTCTCCAATTGACCCCTTAATGGTCTTCATCAATACAATGTATGTTACCAGTCTCTACTGCAAGCTTGCTCTTAAAGTTGTGTACATAAATTTTGCAACCCTGTGTAGTGCAGTACTAAATGAAGATATATATAGTACTACATATACCAGCATTCCAACTCCCAGCTAGGGTTTTCCAGTCAGGTCATTTTCCCCATGCAGTGAACAAATTGCAAAACTAGCTTAACTGCTAAACTTAAACTTTTCCATCTGTAGAGCATTGGAGCAAACATGTAAGGTGGGATGGACTCAGAGCTTTATTAACTCATCATCACATTAGCTGGTCTTGATACAATACGAATGACCCTGTATAGAAACCTAGTCGGTTTCCAGTGGTAGAAATAATGATGAGATAAATCAGTTATGAATAACCCTACCGATGTTGTTCAGCACCTGTTAGTTGTGTTCTGTTAGCTAGGTATCGGTGCCACGTTTTATTGACTGCTATTGGTTTCGGTCAACATGCAGCAAAATTCAGTAATACGAATGGCAGGGATTGATTTTCTTCCATGTCAAGTTCCATGCATCCCTGACAAGCATTTGATGTCGTTAAGTACAATGCCAAATTAAGTGCAATGCCTGATCGGGTGCAATGTATGGTAAAAACACAGTGACCAAAACTAAGTGCACTGGGACCTGTCGAATAAGACTCCATTTTACTCCACCAAGATATATAACCAACGAAAATGTTAGTTATATCCCTCCTGAGTGCAAACAGTGCTTTTCTTGTATCGGCGTAGGAATGTAACCAACAAAAAAGTTAGTTACTCCCTCCTTCTCGGATAATTTTTACAATGTCGAAGTGTAAGTCGTTGTCGCTCGAGCGGAGCGAAGAGTTCGCTTAGACCTGGTGGGGGGGAAATTTTCTTGAGGATTACCACAGCTGCCATCTATAATATCAGCTGGCAAAAGTTATTCCTGGGCCAATGAATAGACTTGCAGGTGCTGTCCTCTGTTCTAAATATATTGGTCTTAATAGTGAAATAGCTGTATTAGTTATGCTGTTTGTGATGACATATATTTAATATTCTTGAATATCGATTGCAGTGGTTTACCCTCTACGTACCTAAAATAGACTGGCGTTTGTTAGGGTATTAAAATTATTATTTTGGTTTTTAAATTTCAAGGTCTAACCAGCCCAAGCCTCGAAATGAGACTGGCCTTTAATTTACAAGAAATTATGGTTTATATTTTGGGTTTAATTGAGCAGGAATTATGTTGATAAAGGGGGTTTCACACATAGCCGGATCAGACGCCGGAGCGTCCCGGAGTAAAATTTCTTTCACTCCGGGGGGTTCCGGGATCAAAGAGCTGTTAAATGTCAACAAAAAATAAATGTTTGACGATGTGTACACGATGTCAATACGGTCTCAACAAGAAGCAACACGGAGCTATCACGAAGGTCCCGTTTAGAGTGAGGAGTGAACCGGATTTTCACGGTGCCTTCGCGGATATCACCGGTCTTTACACCGTGTTCATTCGTGTGGATCCGTTGTGGCTCCTTGTACTCTCCGGCGTTAATGGCGGCGAAATATTCATGCCCGGTTGACGCCGGAGACATGCCGGAGTCAATACGGAGATCGGCGGAGTCTACTGGGCGTCTACACGGGTCTACACGGATCTACACGGATCTACACGGATTAAATTACTCCGGGAACTCCGGCATGAAAAATTAAACATGTTTAATTTTTTCCCCCGGAGTCCCAAGGTGCTCCCGGAGCGCCCTGGACAATGACGGACAATGCCGGACAATCCCGGACATGAACACGATGTCTATACGGCTTTCCCCGGAGTATGCGGGAGTATTCCGGAGTTGACCTCCGGGACACTCCGGCGTCCGATCCGGCTATGTGTGAAACCCCCTTAAGTGGCCCAATAGCAAGGTGCCGTTTAGGTGGGGTTCGCAGGTATAGCTAAGGTTATTGATGAAGCAGTTAGCTTTTAACTGCTTTTTGCCTCATTAACGCTCCTTGCTGGCATAGAAGGACAATTTTCATGTTGATAATTCCTAAATGCCCCTAAGTACTTGCTATGAAGGTACCCCTCAAGCACCATATAAGGCAAGCCAGTGGCGTCATGGCGTTATGTATATGAGAGCGTGACGTCCTTTACCCCCTCTCTGTAGCTCTCGCATCAAAGAGGAAAGAATCGACAACTCTTCAGCTTTAGAGAGGGGATTTTGTGGTTGCTATGGCAACACTTTTTTTTTATCGAACCAGACATGATACAGTTGAGGAGTGACCTCTGGAAAGGTCAAGGGGTGAATGACCCTAAAAGGGCTTCACTTGTGCCCCTCTGGATAAGGGGGTTTCATTTTAGCTGACCATTTTTGGGCTGGTATCAATTTCAGCAACATCTGACAGCTTTTTGTGCAGTTGCCATGGTAACCATAATACGTGGCATTTTTGTGTGGAGGCAATGGTTATCACATATCATGCTTTCATTAACGGACTTTTCCATTGCAACATGTTATTTCTTTCCATCAGTTTTCGCCATAGTCACAAATCACCACATTGTACAGTAACTGTTGATGTATTTGCTGTGCATCGTTTCAGTCAGCATTTGCTAGTGCCTAGATACATTACCATTTTCAGATACAGTTTTGATTTTTTTTTTTTTTAAGTGATGCATCAAATATTTCTAATATGTTAATGCCAAAGCATGATGCCGAAGGCCACTATGTCGCTGAATGCAATGCATATACATAAAATATATAATTATATTTGATATCAATGCATTAAAAGCAAATTTATAGCATTAAATGAAAGGCAGAACGTCATAGAATTCATTTCTGAAGAGAAACGGTATCCATTTGCTCTCGAAACTGCAAAATTTGTCGTAGGTACCATTTGACAGTAGACCGATCCATCAGTCCCTACATGTAGATGTAGGGACTGATTCCAAACCATACGTTTTTTCAGCCCATAAGGCTTTTTCAAGAAGTCACTTTTGTCAACATTGAAGATTTTAAGAATAATCAAAATTTTCCGACAAAATCTGTTAGGTAATAACTGTAGGCAATATATTTATCTACGTCCATGTGAGTTTCTGGCTACTGAATTCATTTACTAACCACAAAATATCACAAAGGTTGCAACAAAATAGCACTAAAAAAGGTTATGCGGCAATTTGCACGGCCATTTCGTTCTGTTGTAGCAGTGACCTACATAGCAGTCTAGACACGTCACTGCGCATGCGCTAATATATTCAGTAGGGAAGAGGCCCCCGGCGGGTTTTCAAAATTGAACGACCAATAAAAGGTATAAGACACTGCAAGAATTCCCCCCTGGGGCCTCTCGCCCGAACATGCACGAAGCTGTACAACGCACTTCGGTCATTTCCGTCGGAGTTTGCCATCTTGTGACCGGAAACAGCCGAGGGACTCGCGGAGGCAACAAACAACGATTTAAAGAAATGTATGGAACACTGCGTGCCAATAATAACTAGTACCTAGATAATAACTAGTACCTAGATAAATAATGTCATAAAAAACACATGTTACCAAATCTCGTAACCAACGTTAGGAAAACTTTGTTTGTATACAATTGCGCATGGGTGAGATTTAAATCCAGAAAAGGCTCAGTCAAAATTATCGAGCTGGTGCTGCCACCTAGCTCCTGCAACCTTGAACATACAGCCTACGGCCTCTAGCCTTCGGCTATTATTGTTGTTTATGTTTGAATAAAGCATGTTTTTTCGTCTATTATCTACGGACAATGCATTAAGGTGTCTATAACATTTTCATGTTTTTTTGTGTTTCTATCATTTCAAGCCCAATTTATGGTTTCTGTGGCACTTATGCATGGTAACTGCCAATCCCTACAATTTGCGATCTGGTTTCCATAGCAACTGCATTCATAACAAATTTCCCTGGTGGTCAGTTTTAAGCAATCGGGTGAACCTAGCTTTGAGGGGATCAGAGGCTTGATGACGTGTGAAGTGCACAGGAAATACGTCACCGTTTGTCATTCTTCAATCTCCCGCTAGATGGCGCCGGAAGCCAATGACAGATTGACAGACGCTGAGCCAAATCTCGGAGATGACGAGACCTCTATTACTGGAGTGGCTCTTGACGGGTCTCCCCTGAACTCTGACTCTTAGACTGGCACTTGTAAGGTCCTCTGGAGAAGTTTGTCAGTAATATTGAAAATGAAAAACGTCTTTGCTCTTTCCAGACTATTTGGGCTATGAAGAACTTGGCTACACGATCTATCTTCAATTTTGGCATAAATAAGCAATATTATGGTCTAGTCTGCCTATATGTACACTCACTGACTGTTTTTACAGTACACTTGATAAGGTCAATAGAACTTTGCTAATTAGACTACTCCTGATTGTCTCAGCATAGTTTTACAATTTTGTCATTTGAACAAATTTGGTATATTTCTGTGTGCAAGACCTGTGCCGCCATTTCTGCAGTTTATTGAAAATATGACATTCCAGTGATGAAACTAATTTACTTTTTAAAACATGAAATTCAAGAACTAAGTTTGATGGACATGTTAATATTAAAATATTAAATAATTGGGTATATATATGTTTGTCGATAATTGAAGACTTTAACTCGTCGTTAAATAATGTAATGCAAGTGTGTTTACCTCGCCCTGGTCGTGTTGGAGACACACTCAGAGGACTTTGGACTTAGCCAAGAAACCTTTTGCAGAGAAGAAATAAATCAGGTGACCAGTGGTCAAGCATTTGTCCAATTCATTTTGCCAAGGTGGCTGGTCAGCTGGCCACTCAGCGATCTGCTATGGTCAGTGGGTTGAAATCATTCGGTCATCCATCTGGAGAATGGGCAGGCGTTGGTCAGGTTGAGAAATACAGAGAGACTGACTTATGGACAGAGAGAATGAGCAGAGAAACAGCTAGACAGACAGACAGACAGGCAGCAAGACAAACAGATAAATATATATATATATATATATATAGATCGATAGATTGATCAATACACTGATTGCTTGATCAATCGATCGATCAATAGATTAATGGATATTGCAGGATAGAAGAACAACCATACAATATATATCAACAGATTAACTTTTTAAAACATGAATATAATTTATTAGGTTTGTTGAAAACGAGCCTGACAGACAGACAGCCACTCTTCCTCACAGAAATGGGCATAAGATATTCCATAGCAGACCTCGAAATAAGTCGGAGTTCGATCGTTCAGGTTACGTGGAGGTTACCATAATTTATTTTCACGCAAACGCCATATTATTTAGTCACAACAGTAGGTTACCAGATCAATATTCTGGGTAACCGGAAAGCGGGTTACCATTGTTGAATCTTAGTTCGATCCCTGCATAGCAAATAGGCACTAGTTTTATTTGCAATCCCATAATTCCACTTTATATGGAATCATGACAGATCCAGCATGGCCTAATACCCTAAACGTATTCTGGAAAAGGGGGCCACATATGGGTGGGGGTGTATGCTTCAGCATAGACACCGAGTACAAGTCACCTCCAAATAAACATCTAATGCAAACGACTCCAGCTGGGATGCAGTAGTGGCCATAACAGACATACAGACAGATAGATAGATAGATAGATTGTTTGATTGATTGATTGAAGGATTGATTGATTGATTCCTTGCTCTCTGCTGTTAAAAGACACTCATTAACTCCCTGTCTAATAACGGTCTTGAAAGTGAGACGGTTGCGTGATCATAAGTGAAAATTTCTCTCATTTTGAAGCATTGTGAGTTGGCCTTATCAGTAAAGTGGCATCAAGGCTGAGCTTTAAAAGCAATTAACAGACACGAAGATCGTGAGGCTGGGTTTTTTCTTGACATAACTCATGCCAGCCAGAATTCAGCTTTCCCTGTTTATTCTGTCATTAGGCCCGCCCTGCACGTGGTGTTAGCAGAAGGGGCCATCTGTGTACTTCTGTGTTGGGTTCTGCACCTTATGCTGATGTGTTCCTCCCTTCAGGCATATGTCTCCTTGCCTTTATGACTGCTTTTACCCCTGTTCCTTGTACACCAGATGGCGTTGTGGTCTCTGGTGGATTTGCACCCCTTTCTCCTTCATCACTGCTGAGTGGTCATAGCTTCAGGGGGAGGGAGACACATATGTGTGAAAGGGGGGAGGGGTGTCTTTTGCTTTTAGGCATGAACAGAACAATTTTTATGCAAGCAAGAATATGGCAATGGCAAGAATTCATAGTACCCTCCAGGCTGTTCTACATTTTTGCTAGTCTGAGTATTCTTTTTTGACAAATCACAGTCTGCTGTATGTGACAAACCGCACTTGTGAACAAACCCCCCCCCCCTTCGAAACCCCCCAAGAATGACCCCCCCTCCTCCAAGAAGCCCCTGGGGCTGAGATATGCGTGAGGAGGATTAAATGACCAACACTTGCTTCACTGCTACTTTGTTCTGTTGCTTGTCTCTTTTCGATTCTTGATTTCCCTAACATCTATCTTCTAGCCGAGTATTATCCACCTAAAGGCGGGTCCTATCTTATTCAAGCCTTATGTCCAGTAATAAATTCTTTCAGTGTAATATAACTTTGAAGCAAGCGGAAGTGATCGCAGTCTTGAGCAAGTTTTGTAAGTTATGAAATAAAAGTGATGAATGCAAGGAATAATTATGTTAAATTTAAAAAAAATTTCTATCGTGTGTTGTTTCTTTTCTCCACAATGAATATTATTTCTTCGATTACTATCTTATCTCATCTCATCTTATCTGTCTCTGTAATTACTCCAAGATATTGGTTGGTCTGGTGGCTATGACGTTGGTCCAGCTCCTCAGAATTGTCTGGGTGCTCTCCCTAACTTTCGTTTGGCATTCTTCATAACTTCAATCTAAGCTGGCTGTAGTTTACATATATTGTTAATTGACAAATGTAATTTATTGTGTAATCTGCTCTTGTACTGAGACGAGTAGAGTCGCTCAAAACAGTGATTTTGGGATCCATTCTATATTAAACGTAATTTATGAAGTAGAATAAAATCCCAAACCTTCGTAGTAATGGATAGAGTATACCTCCATTGGGAACCCCTGGCCTTAATTCTGGAGCAGAACTACATTGCAGTCATTTTTAGAGCCACCACAATGCTCTTAAAATCGATGTGGTCTAAATATATTGACTGACACAATGGATGGTTTTAATTTCATGACTCCTCTGCATATATACATCTTACATTAGTTGAATATTTCAGTGAATTATATTTATTATTTAATACCATAAAATCCTTTCATCTATATAATTCCACGACTAAGCACTATATTGACTCCAATTTCACGAAGGGATGAAGTTCATTTTAAACCCCCAGCATCTTAGAAAGCTGTGGATAGATGAGATAAGCCAGCGATGTTGTCTGCCATTTTATATTTTCTCTCATTTCAAGAGGATTTGGTGTGGAGGCTGCATGTGAATGGAGGCTGCATGTGAATGGCCTCTTTTGTCTCCTCTTATATCCTTTAATATTCTCTTTGCCTCCTTTTATATCTGTGTGTTGTTTCAGCACTAGTGTCTCCAGTGCATGTCTTGCCCATATCTAGCTTTTTGTCTGGTTCAATTTGAGCAAATCCAGCATGGAGTAATGCAAGGGAAACCACTGGCTCAATGCATAATTCAAATGCCCAGGTTCCTAACTGCGAATTACAGGAAACACAGCATAGCTCACGGGGTTTATTCTTGCTCCTTAAGCAATCTGTTCTTGTGTTTCATTGAAGCCCAGGGACCCCTGTTGTACTCTGCTTAAAGATTGTGGGATAGCACTTCTCAGGGGATAGAATGCACAAATCAGTCTGCTCTTTTCTTTGAGTGCCAAACACGGTGTTAGTGTTTTGCTGATGCAAGTATATGTGTTGTATCTTGTCCATCAAATAACTAGTCTAAGCAGAAAGGTCTGGTTTTTTTTTAAAGTTTACAGGAAAAAACTTTGAAATACATTGAAATTGTCTAATAAGGTAATGATATGAAATTTTATCAGTTTGATTGAATTACGGCCACTTCGCTAATGAGAACAGTAAATCTAGGCATATGTAGTCTTCAATGGTGAGGTAGCACTTAGTTTTAGTTGAGAGATTACATTCCAACAACATCACTACTTTTACTCCAACACAGCACCGTATTGAACGTGTCGGCAGTTGTAGGGAACATACTTAATTCAGCAGCCGAGTGAAGGTGTTTATATGGGATCTTGTAAAGGCAATTTTCCTCTACTCCAAGCAGCCCTCTAAGTGAAGTGCCTGGCGATAGGGCGCGCCATTTTTCACTGACCTTCACCTTGGAACGATTTGCAGACGAAAGAATGGTCATGTGACGTGATTGGGGGTCAGGGAGTAACAAGGGATGTGATTGGCTCTTGTGATCACGTGCTTAATGCTAGAGGATTTATGATTGGCCTAGAGGACCCACGTGACTAGGGTATTGTGGGAAGGATTTGTGCTAATGCTGTTTGCTGATTCAAGGGAGGGGGGTTGCCAAGGGTTGCTTGTTATGACCGCTAGGTGGGGTAGAATGTCGCCCCCTTTCCCAGAATGCATTGCGGGGATTAGGCCATGTTGGATCTGTAGTCATGACGCCATAACAAGTGGAATTATGGGATTGCCTATAGAACTAGTGGCTATTTGCACTTGGATATCATTATGTCCAATTCTGAGGGTTTGTTGTTGAACGCGGGGCAGTCCGTCTGTCGGGATGTAAGCCTGTATCAGGCTAATTATCTGTCCATCCTACAATCAATCTAGTCAATCCATCCATCCATTTTATGTTCCTATCTACCTATATATCTATCTATCTATCCATCTACCTATCTACCTATCTAACTCTATATATCTACCTATCTATCTTGCTATCTAACTATCTATCTATTGAAATTCACTTTATTACCAGCTCAAACACTGGACGTCCTCCCCAAGATAAGGCGACAAATAAATTGGCTCTTTGGGTTAACAGTGAACTTGATCCTTTTTGGCTTGCTAATAGCAAACATATTTGTGTTTCTTTGGTTGTTGGTAACAAATTTGACTCTTTATTGCTTCTTGATAACAATTTGGCCTTTTGTCATCAAATGTAATTGTTTTTGGGTCGTTAATAGTGGGTTTCGATCTGATGGTAAGTTATCAACTGTGGCTTGTTTCAACTTCCCTTTAAAGTGGAACTCTTACCTCGCTGTTGAGGCCACCGAGCCATTACCATGGCCATCACATTCTGCTTGAATGACTGTCAGCCTTAATCATAATGACGAGGATAAGCTGTATTCTCCTATCTATTTCTGTCTGTCCTTGCTGAAAATATATTTTCTGGCTGTCTTTGTTTTAACCCTATTCTCTTATATTTCTCGCTATGCAGTGTCTGTTTCTGAAGCCTGAAGTCAAAATTATCCCTCAGAATTCAATATGAATAATACAAAGTCTTTTGAAATGTGACTATGGGGTGTCATTTTTCTTTAATATTTCTCTGACCTTTTGCTTCGTGATCTTTTTGAATCCGATATTTTCTTTTTGTTTATGTTTTTTCCATTTTCCTATTGAATTTGTTGATAATTTTCTTTTTTCTTTTTTGCAGATTCTGTCTGTCATTGAAGCTGGTAAGTCATGTTTTCCTTCTCCAAATATCCAATTCGTGTTCTCTGAATTTGAGATATGTGAATGATATTATGTTTTGAAGAACCTTTGATATGTAGAAAACTATAGGCAACATAAGGACACCTTGTGGTTTACCATGCAGTGTGTTTCCCAATATGGTGAAAAGCTGGAAATATTGACTCAGTTGACACTCCATGCAGACTGTGTACTTCTATGATGAAATGACAGCAAGAACGTTTTTTGGAATCATCTGATGTTGATAGAAATAATACAAAGTTATCAACAGAAGATAGTACAATTTCCATCTGTATTTGTAACAGAAGTCACTGAGTGCTCAGTGTCACCAAAATATAGATTTTTTTTTTTTTTGTCCTTATCACTTAATCAACTGTGTTTTCATTCAAAGCATTAATTAGCTCTAAATTACGTCTTTTTGGCTCTCTCTTTAATTAGGCTAGTTGTATGAATTAAGAAGTCAAACATGTTGGCTGTTTAGGGTAGGCCTACTGTGTAGTAATGTGTACACTCACATTTGGTAAACTGAATGAATTACTTCTGGCATAGCATGTAATTTTGAGCAATTTCGACCCTCAAACATTTGTAGTTCAAATGGTTGATTATTCGACAGTGCGAGGCTACTGCCAGATATCTGGAGAGCAGAGCTCTGAATCCCGCCCTATCTTTTCTTGGGTGATTGCTGAGAAAAAGTCTCAGCACGGGATAGCACTCACCTCGTTCCTGATACAGAAATCCTTTTGGTATTGACGGATAGCTAACGAATAGATCTACAATGTGAGCAGTCTTTCAGCCAATATTTATGTCACAAACTTCATCGGAATTTCCGAAGTGAAAATTGCAAGTGACGCTCGATCACGTGATCAGGGAGCGTTCATTTCACGAAAAATACAAACTATTAAGTCTATTTATTCTTTGTTTTTACTTGAAATTTCGTTTCAGTATTCAGATAAAGCCTGTTAAAGGGTTAGCAAAGAACACAACCGAGTCTAAGAGGTTTCCTGCCAAGATTTTTAGATAATCTGGAAATATTATGAATCACTGATTGCTCCCTTGAACTCAATCCACGAGGTAAAACATGGTCATGTCATGGCCGTTGCAACGCGTAGATGATCGTGAATGCAAACGACGTGTCACGGTTGTCTGCTGCTGATCTGAGAAGTATATGACAAATGCAAAAACAGTAAACCTTCGAACTGCAGTGAAGTTTTGGTGACCAAGGGCTCAAGGAAAGGTAGGCTCCGACCAGACCTCTGTTCTAGATCTAGGCAACGGCTGACAGCTAAATGCTTAGAGTTGGAAACCGATGTCATGTGAATCCAGGATTCCCATTGGTTAAGGCAGTGCATCAGCGAATGAGAGTCCTGGATTCCCATGACGTCATCTGGAGTTGAGGCTGTTGAGCTGCCATTGGTTCCTAGCCTATAAGATTGGTGTCCAGCTATATATATGAATTTGGCTGGAAACACCCTGCTGCCTGGAAGGAAACCAAACAGTAGTAGTATCTACTGGATGCAATATATGAAGGTCTTGTCAATTCCAAGGGAACCTCATGCTACTAATTAATTGAAGGGCACACGTGTACATTATATGAGTTATATCACAAGTCAAATTATTGATTAAGTAATTAACTGAGCTGACTGTTGTATATGTCCAGCCAGACATGACTAGATTTACATGGTTGTAGTAAACTGTTCTATCTAGCTCCATATAGCTATCGTTAATATAAACGTTAATTCATGATAAGTAGCACTTTTAAGTTGAATCAGCTTGAATTTTCTTCATGGGTATTACTGTATAAACACATGAAAAAAGGTTTTGATGAAACAAAATGTGGCATGAAGTGTGACAGTTTGCGGATGAAACGCTTGTGAGCTTCTGCCAAATTGTATGCAACAACTGTGACACTTCGTCAATTTTGTTAAATCATGCAACATCAGTCGAATAACCAATACTGCCAAAGGAATATTGTCTCTCTCCATGACGAGAAACGAAACTGTCAGTGTCAAGAATTACTAGCTTGTGTCTTGGAAGAATGTTTCTTCCAAGCTTGTGTGGTGACACACACATTACAGTCGAGCTCAACATTTTCGACAGCTTTGTTAGCAAAATGCAGCTTGCTTCCATTTCTATTTGATCATCTATTTTTTTAATTATTTTTTTGGTTATAAATAATCACCATTCTAGACATTCAAGTAATATTCTAACCAGTTTCCTTTACTGCTATGAAAGCTTTCGGCAACTTTCTTTTCATCGGATACTTTTTCAAGCAAATATATACTTTTGGGCCCTACTGTATATATGGACCGCAGTAGTGTTTTACTTATAAGACCGCGATAGATAAAAACTATTGGTCTTTATGGTGAGGTGGTCTTAGTGTGTGGACCCACTGTATATGGAATATTATATGGAATAATAGATTTGCACTCGGGAGTGTGCCATTGATCTTGGAAGGGACTGTTGCTTATTGATGCTTATGCGTCATGTGTGAAATATCTTTGGCTGCATGAGTGTGCTGTCTGATAGCCCAAATGTGAATTTATAGAAATGCTATCAGAAAGAAACAGAAATTGAAGTAACACGCTCCAATGGGAGCTTCAGTTGATATTGCAGTCATGTGGCAAAATATATATATTTGACTCTTCTGGAGACTAAAGCTGTAGAAGTTATAAGGGAGAAAAAAATAGGCAAATATATGAAGACCGGTTTTCAGCACATGTGATTTCAATTACAGTAGACACAAAATGTGTTGTAATTTCAAATATAAGGATGAGTTATTTATTGATTTCAAGTTTTTTGGCATTTGCTACATTATGCTACATTTAGTTTAAACGTCTTTTTTATTTTTTAAAGCAAATTTCATAGTGACATCTTTTCATGATTACTGACAGATGTTTTTTTTTCAAAAATGATTTAATAATCTGTTCTGTGAATTATTTATGCCTGGGCAGTATTTCATGTTTATAGAAAGCATATCAAACAGAAGCGACCAAGACTGCTCACTTTTAAATTACTGATAAGTTCCATAGTTAGTATTACGTGTTATAACAAAAGAAACATACAGAGTGAATGAGCTTCAAAATGTTTGGTTAAAGATTCCAACATTTGCCAGCTCTGCTGAAGGTCCCAGGTTTGATCTCCGGCCTAGGAACTCTTCATGAGCCACAATGCTGCTGGATGTCGATCGCATGAGACGTTAAATTAGAGGTGCCTTGTACTCGGTGCCTATGTTGAGGCAACATGGTGTGGCCTAAGTCCTTATAATCTCATCATTACGTCTTCCTCGAGCAGCTGGACATATAAGCTGACTAAGCTTCAGACCCAGGATATTGACAGAAGACATCGTGACAGACAGTCAAACTGCCAGATAGATAGACTGGAAATATCATATCACCCTGCAGCTGCATATGAAGGGTTATAAATGAGGAAGGGGGTCAGGAGAGGGTCAAAGGGTGTGGTCCTTTCCCTAGGGGTTTCAATATGCCTGCTGTCAAAGAGGGGTGGTAAAGTGAAAGGGGTGCTTATCATCCTCATGCCATTGCATCATGTGAGCAGAGAACATACAGCGCAGTTGTGCACTTGGAACGTCACCATTAAGACCACCATTGGTGCACATTTTAAGGGTCTTAATGGCGAGATGGTTGTAAGATAGGGTAAAATAAAGGTAAGACTGCACTTTTGTCCAAAACTTAGTGCTGTTAATGGTTATGTTGCCTTTATTATTGTTTATTGTTTAATGTAAAATGGTTATAGCATGGAGACAAGAGTTGTCTCCATGGTTATAGGAATGGAATACAGCTTGGATGAACTAGAGAATTTGATTCCTCTTAATCCACCTAATAATGAATATTGCGTTATTACTTTCGAATTGTCAATCCTTCTCTAGTTCATCCAAGGAATACAGTTAGGTCATGATAATGAGGTCAAAGTTAGAGTCCTACATGTAAGCAGTCGTTTACATTTGCCATAATCAGCATAAACGCATCCATAGCCTTTAATATGGCTTACATGTCATGGTAATTGCATCAGCTTACCTTTGTGCATTACCAAAGAGTCTTATCATGGCTTACCTCATGTTTATCATTAGAGCCATGTTGGCTGATTGATTCCTAGTGAATATTCTGCCCTTATAAGATGCAAGGGAAAGCAGTGAGCGATGAGGCATCTGCCTTGTAGATGAGAAACTGGAGGGTGCAATAATAGACCCCTTAGAGGGTAATACAGCATTGGGGGGGGGGGTAACTTGTTGGTGTTTTGTGCTGTATGTGGGAGGTGAAAAATTGGGACTTAATATATAACATTGTACATGCAGATGACACAGCTGGGTTTCGAGATATCAGGTTTTCGCTGGCTCGATTCTTGACCATATAATGACAGATACCTTAGAAGTTGATTTGAAGCCCGAGAAGTACAGTACTACTGAAAATAAACGTACAGACATTTACAGGTGTCGTGGCCAAATGGTTAAGGTGCGGGCCTTCAAACCCGCAAGGTTACAGGTTCCCGCCATGGCATCTTTGCTCCACTCCACCCACGTGTAAATGTGAACAGGCTTGGTTTATGTTCCCTGGGGGGGTGAGAAAAGCTCAAGTTTGATCAGGCCTAGTAAGGGTGTAATTGTGAAGTCAGCGGAGTACGTCCATTAAGTAATAAAAGACTTAAAACCCCAGACATATTTACATCCTGCTACCTGCCACTAAGCCAAACCATCTACATGTTGCTTTAGCATTTTTGACTGACATCTTATTAATTCTAAAGGTCACTTTCTCACTGACATCAATATAAGACTATAGGTGTACGTTTACAGTTTTTGTGCTTGTGTGAGATTTTGAGTTAAGCTGACTTTTAGGTGTCTCCAGCCAGGTATGGCTAGGTTTAGCCCGAGAAATCTGAAGTTCGCTTAGCTCTTTTTATTCCTGGGCCTAGGCCTTTATCAAGTACAGAACTATCATACTAGGTTCTATGATAGACCAGGTATATTTTGATAATATATGGGTCAACGCCGTAGGCAGCGTAGGCAGGGTAGGCAGGGAGGGGGATGTATTAAAATATATACTTTTAGGCCTAGTGCTGCCTGCATTCTACACACAACACCAGGTATCTATTCTTTTTTTGAAAAAGAATATTCTTGTTACTATCTGATATTTTGTGAGCTAGCGAACAGTCAAGAGACAATTACAAAAGCTGAGTTGGCGCGAAACAAGTCACTGCTCTTGACGCCGTTCTATACACATAATCCAACTCAAAAGCCGCTCATCGAAGATCAACAATGTGTATATTTAACTAGGATTAACTGGGGTTTATTTTTATTTTTATAACCTTGAATTAATGTTCATGAACTGGGGAATTTATGAAGATTTATTTGGCAAATATAGGCAGGGCAGTGGAGGGGGGGGGGGATGAAATATGGCAGGACCACATCATGAAGAGATTTTCATAATAAATGTCCAGTGTTGAGAGAAACTGCTGTCAGATAACATTACAATCGAAAAAATATCTATGATTTACTTAAAAGTATAAATAATAAATACATGAAATGTTGAAAACTACTTCAACAATCAATGTCAAGCATTGGGAATGCTTTGAGAGAAAAAAAAAGAAAAAGAAAAAAAATATTGACTGTGTAAGTTACTATTTTAACCCATCTGTAGATGTCCTTTGGATGGCTCATTAGACAGATCCCGGCATTTGCTCATAAAACGAAGCACAAATGAACCATCGAGAGTATGAGTACACTATCAAAATGATTCTCATTTGCAATAATAAGCCATTTCCAAAATGTACTGTAGTTCAACAACCGATGTCAATCAAACTTGGACTCCCCCCTGACGTAACGACCTTGACAGGATTGCGCAATAGGAACGGGCCCAGTCAAAACACCAACTTATTGTAACAACTGTTAACTGAATAGCCTATCAAACTCTAATTGTTTACCAAGCGTCTAATAATGCACACATTGCCTAGACCTATTATAGCATGTAAAACATGTAGATTATTGACAGCTGTTGTTTGGGTTCAATAAACTTTGGACAACAGTAATTACATAATACATGAAATAGTAACAAAGAAAAAAATTGTCTATGCAAACCTTTGTTCCTAAATGGCCAGTCATAGCCTTAAAATCCCAGTGCAATTCCAATAATAAATTCCTCAGTGTACCAAAAATAAAATATTTGCCAATGTAAACTCCTCGATTCAGTCAGTCTCTTTAAGGCCAATGGCGGCTCACTATAAACGTCACAATATGAATAAGAGCCGACAGCGGCGTGTGGTCAGAGTTTGTCGGGCTAGACTAGGTTCTACTTATTTATGATGATTACTGTGCTCAAACTTACAACTATACATGTGAACGACATGTTTTTGTAAACATGTAACATTGTGTGGACACCAGGCCTTATGATCTCATCATTACTTCTGTCTTTGACATGGATCACTCATTACCTTCCAGTCTTTTCACTCCAGTACATTTAGTCATATAATTTATCTGTTTTCTCATGCATAACAGATTGTTTTGCTTGGGTGGTGCCTCCCTCCCTTCA
This sequence comes from Alitta virens, assembly GCA_932294295.1. Lineage (NCBI taxonomy): Eukaryota > Metazoa > Annelida > Polychaeta > Phyllodocida > Nereididae > Alitta > Alitta virens. Next base: position 21,808,058 of record OW028578.1, on the reverse strand, counting down.
CCGTCATTATCTTTGTAATTAAAGCCATTAATCTATTGGACAAGCCAAGCGTATCACCAACCAATCACAGGGCTCCTTACATTTCTCCTTTGTCATGCAAATGAAGTCTATCTTGGGATGGAAACGAGGGAAGGGCCTGTTAGGGGGGGGGGGGGTTTATGACGTCATAAAGTGACTTCACGGCAGCACCAGTGGTCTTCTTGTGATCCGCTAGCAGTTTGCCAGTAGATTCTTTGGTCTTTTCAGTGCTTTCTCCGCGCAAACTTATAAAGATCTTTTTGAAGACATTTCTTTGAGCTGAGGAAGAAGCAAGTGGTCTAGTGTGTGGTGAAGGGGGCTATCTCCCACCCTATTGGAGCTTTGGTTGGGGGGGGGGGGGTGAATAGTGAAGAGGGGGTATTGCAAGGGGGAGCTCTGAGGCTTCGAATCTTAAAGCAGATAAAGGGCACAGCCTTATCAGAAGACCCAGGCATTGCTTGCCTTGGTTAGTCATCAATGTTATCTCCCTTACTGTAGAAAAAGGACAGTGAGTAGGGCAGTCTGCACAAGGCCCTTCACTCTGTGCTTCAATCCTAAGAAGTTTAGAACTAGTTACCTTGTTTTATGTCTTAGAAAGAGGCTGTTCTCTCCCTTTAAGAAGTACTCTGGTTAGTTAGGAGCTACATAGATTGACCTATATTGATACCTCAATGGCTGATGCTAAACTGATCCATCTATCCAAGACCATCTCTTGAAATTCAGAACTAGATCATATTTAGCAGCAATTGATACCAACCCCTATTCTTGATAGTCCACATTCTGTTGTTCTTTGTTGAACCAATTGGCATCATGTTAAACCTGGGGCAGACGTAATGATGAGATGATATTTTATCGTGTCGTTTCTAGTCATGCCTTTAATTATAGTTATGAACTTAATATACTCATAAAATTATTATTTGGTTCGACGTATCTTGGTCGGTAATCATGGAGGCTCTGTTCTGGGAGCACCCAAACACCCTTGAGCAACCATTCTGGTGAGAAGCAAAGGAAAGCCAAAAGAAAGCTAAGGGAAAGCCAAACGAAAGCCAACTGCCCTTCAGAAGCTGTTTTCCTCTTGAAGCTGTTTGTGACGCCATGACGCCCACGTCTGCATTCATTGGAGCGTAAAAACGTCTAGTTGATCACGTCATGACGTCGCATACTTCAAAGGAAGCGTCATGAACACGTGTCACGAAGGAATGACACGAGAGCATGACAGCAGCTCAGTTGGGGTTTTCTCTTGTGATGTAAGTTCTGTAGTGGCCTGGGTTCAAAATCTAGGCAATGTAAGAGTATACTGGTAATTCATTTTATATATAGTCGTTTACACTAAACAAACAATTAGCATAATGGTTATTTGCTAAATTCTTGTGTTAATTTGTATGCGAAACCATGGGTTTTATTAGTCATTTGTGTAACTATTGATTGTAGTTATCAAAAGAGCTTTGGTTAATTAGTGTGACAGTGACCCTATTATAAACAGCACTGTGACGCCGACATTGTGATACTGATAAGAGTGTTTTGAAATGCCCCTGTGACAAGTCCAGTGTAACAGACAATAGTGATGTGATTGTACAGTATTAAAAACATTGACTTTATAGCTGCCACTGTAGCACTGATTGTGTTGACGACAGTGTGACATTGATGCTGTGAGTCTGTGACAATACTCAGCTCCCTCTAATTGCAGGTGCAGCCTGTATTAATGCCATTGAAAGGGAAATTGAAGACAAAAGACATGGAATCCTGTTATGATTTCATTGAACATTTCTGCCCGCCTTGCACGGAACTAAGTGAATTCTGTGACAGGCAATGCAATTTAGGAGCCTTGGGCCACAACCGCCCAATCATTCCAATCAGTTCAATGAAGAATTCCTCGAGTTGCAATGCTTTAAAACAATTCTTGGCTGCCACAAGGGTTTGTCTGTGCACTCCATCTGAGATGTTGGGAATGAGATATAATATTGCATAAGCACCCTTTGAGATGACGATGAATTCTGCGTCTTACATTGGTGAAAAAAGAACATTTCTGCAATCCCATTAAGCAGCTCACTGAAGTGGGACCAGACATCAGCAGAGCAAATAATATGATGTCTTATCTCTTGATAGCCAATAACTTTGAAAGTTAAAGCGTGATGTACCAATCATGCAATTGTGTTTAACTTAAATCAAATTAACCTGTGTATAAGTAGTTTGTGAAATGGCAAGATATTGTCACAAATATTTTTCTGCAGTTAATTGTCTCTGTACCGTAACGGAGGGTATTATCGACAGGGCGGGTATTTTCGACACTTAAATTAGTTTGTTAACAAAATTGTTAGCATTCTAATTGAGTGTCGATAAAACCATCCGTTACGGAATAGTTATGACTTTTCTGTTTGACTAAAAAAAAATAAAAAAAATTAGATTAAATTAAGAAGCAGAAAAATTCGTTCATTTGTCTCTCTTGGCTCAGTGGTCGTTGAGTAATGGAAGAAAATCAGACAGTCAGAAGCTAGGTCACTGCCCAGGTCTCTATCACACGATAGAACTAAGACTAATATTAGATTTTATTAAAGCATGGAGTCATAAGCGCATGACCAAAGCCAGTATTTACTACGAGCACTAACTTTAATTTTGCGAAATATTTAAGTCAATTCTTACGGAAATTACCGAAGTGCGTTGTACGGCTTCGTCCATGTCGGGTGTGAGGCCCCAGGCGGGGAGTTCTTGCAGTGTCGTAGCTTTAATTAGTCGTTCAATTTTGAAAACCCGCGGGGGGCCTCTTTTCTTCTTTTAATGTGTTCGCGCATGTTGTCAGATTTTCATTTAGAGCAATGTATTGCTGGCTGAACAAATTAGTTCCATGTTCGCTGCTCTAGATTGCATATATTTAGCCTGTAATATCCTAATTTTGGCATTATTGTACTCCTTGAATGATATGATGCAACTTTGAAACGATATTATTGCAATAGCAATAGGACACTTGATTCCTACATGCTATCTGTAATCTGCACACGTCAAGTTGTATTAATTGTAATTGTCATGACATGACAGTGACATGATGACACCTGCAGTAATAGCAATTCAGGCCAGTATTTATTTGCTGGAGCTCTACTTGTTATCCATTTCTTTATATTAAAGCTTTCTTGTAAATTATCACTCCATTTAACACTGGACAATCAAACACTTCCATTTCTCTGCTGTTCACACATTGCCAGATATCTATTCTTTTTTTTTTTTAAAGAATTTTCTTGTTTATAGAATATTCCAGTAGACTTAACATGAGATGCTAAATTGCACTTCGGCCTAACCAGAATGTGAACATGATTTTGTTAAGGCCATAAACTGTAGAGGATGGCACTGCCTTAACATTGTCATAATTGACAAATAATCTGCGGTGATGAGTCCTGAAGGTTTAAGTTTTGTTTGATCGCTGAGGCATTTAGCAGAAAATGTGATTATAGTCGCACCGCCAATTCAATGGAGAATTTTCTTGCACTTTGATGGAATTCACAAGTCACATCATCTGATTTCTGTCCATGATGATCATGCATGGTAATAGGAAAACTTCATTCGGCATAAGGAGCCGAATGATGGGTTAATATTAGTGCCATAGATAGATAGATTTCTATTGGCACAATGCTGAATGGCAGAGCAACTGAATATAATTAATATTTTAATGGTATGTCGGTTGTGTTCGTCAATACACTATACTATTTTTTGCATGGTGTATATTGGATCTTAATTGCATATGTTGTACAACCTGACTGTTCACGACAATTAACTTATGATATAGTAGCCTAGTGGTCCTCGGCCCGTTAGCAATTCATTGTCTGTTGGGGCAAGCAAAAGACCCCATCCATTGGATAAATGTGTCATATAAACTGACTAAGCTTCAGACCAGTAGTTTGCTCAGGACAAATCATCTCATCATTACGTCTGCTTCTAACAAATTACCGCATTACTTGAGTTCCAGACAATTTCACTAAGGCCCACATGACATTACTGGATGCCTGTTAAATTCAAGGACCATTTAACCAAGTAGTTGGGACGCCAATAATCTCCATTACTCAATCGATGTCTTTCCCAATCAATCAGTTATCGATCTTGTAATCCTTCCTTTGATGGCGAATATCTGTATTGAATGCTCCAGGCAAGTTCGCTTGCATATCGCCCTTAAGTGTGTCGTCTGCTCTCAAGTTACAAGGTCATGGAGTGCACAGTTACGCTCTGACGTCATGAGAAATGGGTCAGGACGTCACGTGACCTTAATGACCCAATAATGGCTGCAGAGACAAACGCAGGGCAACATGGGATAGCCATTGTGCTGTATAAAGCAATTTGGTGTCCTCTTAAGGGTAGCTGGTTTTGACATCATAATTGCATTGGGTCCTGTCTCTAATCATGGCCTCTGCTGGTCATGTGATGGTGATGTCATAATCGAATAAGTGACGTCATGAATAGATTATGGCCTGTGGCGTAAGACTTTATAGACCCTAATAATATAGTAATATGTTTATGGTGAAAATAATTCAATATAGACAATATTCCAGAGAGCAGAAATAAATAGCCCAGTTGTTAGACCTGTATTATAAGAATAAACACTTGTAATGGCTCAGAATCATATAATCTTAAACATAGAGGCATTTTCTCACATTGTCACGATTTCTTAAGTCATAAACATTATTTTAATGCATAGAAAGTAGCTCTTTTTAACAGAGTCATTCTGTATTTTATAAGATAGCCATTTAAATGCATTAGATTCTTTGTAACAAGTACAGTAAAACCACGAAATCAAGACCCGACATAATGTTAAATCCATCTTAATTTGAAAACTACTTCAATTCCCCCCAACTGATTACAATGTAAAAGAAATTCCAATTTATGACCACACAGAAGACCAATTGATACCGACATCATGACTATATAAACAATACCTCTAAATCACATAAACATTGAATAACTGAAGACCTTTAACAAGACTCGATAGAGCAGTGGCTTATTTTGCATGCCTTTGGCGTTTAGTAGTGTTGTGGTGTACCACAGGGAGCTATACACAATACTTTGATGAGAGCGCTTGCTTCCTGGCCTGCCCGCCTCTCATTGGCCTGCCCCCACCCCCCTCTGGCCCCCTCCCATCTAAGCCAGGAGGCGCTCTGTGGCTGTGTGGCCAGCTCTATGCCTCTGTGGCTGTGTGGCTCACTTAGTCAAGATGCGCTGCTCCCCTCTGTCGCCTCTCTGCCTTCTGCCCAGGTAACTATGCTCTTATTTCATGCTCTCACTGCTTTTCATGCTCTTATTCCATGCCCTTACTGTGCTTTTTACTCTTATGTCATGCTCTCTCTGTACTGTTTGTTCCTATATATTGTGATCTCACTGCATCGCATGGTTGAATTTCATGTGTTTATCGCACCGTATGCTGTTCTGCTGTGATCTTACTGCACTTGGCCTATTTGATGTATTTGTCATTCTCAATGTATGTATTATACGCTGTCTTTCGTGCTGTTTTCTTTTACCCCATATGCATGTACTCTTATATTCTTGTTCCTGCACTCTGATTGAATTTTTGTTTGTTTACTACGCTGTACTTTTATTCCATGTGTTGGCGTCAATATGCTTTTATGTGGTGATTTCGCCTCACTGTGTCTTATTTCATGCCCTCACTGCACTGTGTACTCTTATTTCATATGCTCTTCCGGCATACTATTCCTAATTTCTTGGTCTCATTGTGCTATGTGTAGTAACATTAGTATGCCCCTACTGCATTGCATGCTCTGACAGCATACTCTCCATGCAAGAGCTCGTGCTCTAACTGTGTTCTATGGAGCCATGTTGCTGATCTTTGTGTGGTGTTTACATTCTCGTGTGCATGGCATAATATCATCTCCCAGTGTATAGTAAACACGCTGTCATGACAGAGGTGTTTTCTTCTAGTGTAAGCATAGGGTTACACTCCAGAACCGATCTGTCACAGTGCAGACTTCAAAGCTTGTTTTTGTCTGATGATATCCACTACCCCACCATTAGGAACACTGTTGGTACTGTTTACTGTAAATAATGATAATAATATGACATATAAATTTTACTTTTACAGTGATAAAATCCAATGTAGCTCTAATCGCTTTACAATATGCAAAATGTCTTGGAGTTTACAGTCTGCTAGTACATAGTACACACATTCTGCATGAAATTGCTATCTTTACAATTGCACCCTTGTCGGGCCAATCCAGAGTCTTTCTCAACTCCCTGTTGAGTATTCAGCTTTGAACACTGGGTAAACTGCTAGTGCTCACACCAGTACCATCACTGCAGTTGCCTATTGCCAAGCACCTATTACATCTAGGTGGGGTTCGAACCCGCTACCTCATGATTATAAAGCAAACACTTAACCTGGTCTGTCAGTGGGTTTCCACTGCATATATATAGTACATAGCAACATCAAAATGTAATCTTGTTTTGGTATTTAAGTTGGCATATTACCTGAGAGAGGAATAGACGTGACATGTCCCTTGTATGGATTCATGTTGTTCTTCAGTTTCCTGGGTGTATTTTCAGTATGTTAAAAATGCTGCATATTTAGGCTTTTATGGCGTGAAATCCCATTTAATGTTAAGCTACACAAGTAGGCTACTATGCTGAAGTAGGCAAGATCTTCAGTTGTAAGTTATTTTCTCTAGAACCAGTTTTTCTTTTTTTCTTTTTCGTTGTGACAAAACCCACGCATTTGTTTTGATATTATGCAACATAGTCTAGACATCTCAGCATGAGGCATTTCTAAATTGAGACTGCATTATAATTAAGTTGTCAAAAATGTCGCTCAATTTGTATAATTGTCATGCGAGATATCTTCAAATTCATTTAATATATCCTATTATATTCTTCGCATTCAGTTGATTTGTTTTATCTGACATGCATTATTATCGATTTGTTTATCAACCCTGTATGAATGTATCATTCGTACTTCTTATAAGTCTTTTGGATTGGGGGGGGGGGGGGGGGGGTCCAGTCAGTGACATCACAGGCACGGTGCAACGTCTTACGGCCGTCGAACCATCAATATTTCCCCTCCCCAAACCCCTCAATATCTGTGTGAAGAATGTTTTCGTAGGGAAGCAGCTGATTACAAAGCGTTTGTGAAGGATGGTGCGGCAAGGAGGCAGACATTATTATAGCATGAGAAGAATCCATTAAAATGAAATATGCAAGAGACACACAGCTCATTGGCCTTGTTTCATCTACACCCTGCTTATATTGGGTGGGTATTTGTGTGATCATAACACACTGCAAGTTTGGTGGTGCAGTTTACCATGTAGAAGTGTTGCACAGCTCATCTGGCAGCCCTGTGTTTGGGCTCAATGAAGAACAACACCACAACTGATTGTACAATGAAGGTGGAATCATTACTAGTACATTTTACGTTGTAACTGAATAGAGTAGAGTTAGTTCATAAAATATGGTTGACTCTAAATGGCTGTTGGGACATACTACTGGCTGGATGGTGTTACTTGGAACTTACATTTGGCTAATGCTAGCCTCTGGCCGCTTCTGACTGCTCCTGGCTGCTCCTGGCTTGTAGTCGGCTTACAGCCTGCCTCCATCAAGTGGTGCATTGTGTTTAAAGTTTTTCCTTCAGTTCTTAGAGTTAGCACTCAGTCAGTCCGTGGACTTCATGGGGCAAGAAGAAGCCAGTAAACTTGTTGTTTGTGATTAGAGTTAGGCTAAAGCAAGTCCTAGCGGCCATAATTGTCATTAGTGATTTCTGTCATCTGCGTCAGATGGCGTCCCAGTCGCATCAAGTAATTTAACTACGTCAGGACAACAGCTCTTCGTCTGTTCCTTTTAAGGCGCCTTTTCTCTCTTTGTTTTATCATTCTCTTTCAATTTCACTCTTTCTAGTTGTCTCTTCTCTTGTTTTGAGTCTCTTAGGTTTTCTGCATTATTCTTGACATGACTGGCAGGGCGCCGTTTGCTTCCATTAGGCTTAAAACAGTCAAAAGTAAACTGATAAAACACAAAAAGGAGAAAAAAAAATGAAGGGAAGCTCCTTGGCAGAAGGCCAAAAAAGAATTTTTTAGCTTAAGGGGGATATTTGATCAAGCAATAATTGGCTACACGACATGTCTTGCCAGGCTAGGACGCTGCAATTTGACTTAGATTTGGCGCGAATTTAGCTTTGATGTGATCAGAGCGGTGCCGCTGTCAGGATGGGTTAACTTCTTTTCTTTACAGTTTCGACCTCATTTTCTTTTTTTTCTCTCTCTATCTTTATATTTTATAGAGTTCAAAGGGAATATTGAACCCCTGGAGTTCTCTTAGGCTGTTGATTCTACAGATACTGAGATAGATCAATGCAACATGATATGACTGAATATTGCAAAAGACTAAAATGTCTTTCTTCCCTTAATATACGGCCCACTTAATTGCAGCTAATAGTTTCGCAGCCTGCAGCTCATTACCCCAGCTCTTTTGTTATTGGCTCATGCCTTTATTAGATGTCATATATAATGCACAATGAATCAAGTGCTGACGTCATAATCGCTATGCACCAATACAGTGGACCCTCGCCAGTAAGAATAGAATAGAACAGTATAGAATAACCTTTTTTTAAAGTCAACATAAGACAACAATAAAATTAGCTCAAAGAGCTATCGATCGACTGTATATTTGCAAAAATAAAAAAAGTGCAGATAAAACAATAACAATAAAAACTAATAATAAAACCATGATGGATATTTTTAAAACATATCATAAAATGCAAACATTTTGGACCTTCCCATTTCGATAGCAACTTCCTAAAATCATTAAAATCTAAAGCTTCTTTAAAATTAGATGGCAGTAAATTCCACAGATGAGCATCATAATATGAGAATGTTCTCTTTCCATACATAATTTTGTTAAAACGTGGTATGACTAAGATACAAGGGTCTAGTAACTCTCTTGGCATCTCTTTAATAAATATATCATGAATGAACTCAGGATTTATATTATGCACACATTTTAACACTTCAATGGCTATACATTTTAAACGACTTCGATGCATAGAAATACAACCTGTGAAACTGAGCAACTCTTGATAACTCATATCATGATTGTTTGTTAAGTACCTCAAGGCTCTCTCTCGGATCTTTTCTATCTTTTTGGCAGATGACTTGCTACAACAATTCCAAGACAACAGGACAAAAATTAAAGTTGGATAATATAAAAGTATTGTACATGGTTTTCTTTTCAACTGTACCAAGCATAGACTTAAATCTAAATAATATCTTCAATTGCTTTGATGCCTTTTTACACACATTTTTGACATGTTCATCGAAATTAAGATTATTGTCGACCAATACACCCAACAACCGTACATTGTCACTTGTCGTAACAGTAACATCTTCAACTATCAAACTGTCTGGTATAGTCACAGGATTTGTTTGAGGCTTTAAGAACATTACCTGGAATTTATCAGGATTTGCCTGCATATAATTATCTGAAAACCCCTTAAGCAAGAGAACCTTTTGATTGTAATTTGCTGGTCTTAATAGCGAGGTGATCTTTACAGTGAGGTTAATTCAAGGTAATAATGCAAATGGTCATAAACATGGTTGTAATTACATGGTAGCCTTAATAGCGGGGTGATCTTATTGACGTATTATATAACTAAGAATAAAGATGGATATAGGCCTAGAGATGGGTGGTTTTACATTTTATTGTAATTTAGGCCTAATAACAGAAATCAGAGAAAATATCTCTTAACATAATGGCAGATGTAAATACATAATATATACATTATTTCAGGTGGCAGTGAACTATTCGTTATATAAGTTACCTGGATTCTAATTAAATTTGCAAATTATATAATTACATATGACATATTACATCGTAAAAATAAAAAGACATAAATGGTGGTCTTAATAGTGAAGTGGTTGCATTTAAGCACTAGCCTTAACAGTGATGTGGTACCTCCCTCATGAGTTCCATTTTAATTGAAATCGCGAAGAACCATAATATGAAGTGTACTTGGATGATGATGGATCTCTCCCCCTACTTAGATTCAACCCACAGTGTACACCAGCGACATTAAACTTCAAGTATACCTTTGTACTTATATTCATGTAGATTACTGCTACAGGAGTTGGTATATGGTAGGCTACATTTTTGTTGACATACTTTGGAGTGTAGCCATCTGCGTTGTCATTAGATCTCTGGTAAACAAAAAGTTGTGTCAAGAATGTTTCCTTGTAAAATACAAGTCCCCAAAGTTTTATAGAAAACAAGTCTTGTAATTAAGAATAGACTTTCTTATGCAATTATCTCCAACTTTTCTCTTAATTTCAACATTAAGCATTTATTAAGATCGATAAAATACACGAATAACTGGTATTAACTGGTATTAAACTAAAGTCCTAGAAATTGGCAGTGTTTTACCCCAATTTTTATTAACAACGTTAACTATTTATAGCTGCTACCAAGTGAAAGTTCTGGTAATTGGCAGTGTTTGCACATGTTTTACATCCCCCCAATCCATCCTTCCACCACCCCCCCCAATGAAGTTGTCTTTTTGCCAATTGGTTGAATGGTTGGCTGGCGTGAGCACTTTGCCTTTGCTGACATTACTGGCGTGTTTTTCATTCCTGGCATGCGCTGAATTTTACTCCGCATTTTTTCCTCGCATTTTACTCCCTCCGTTTGTTTGAACTGGCTCTGAAGCTTTCAATTCAAATTGGGGGAATCACTTTTGATGGCAGCGCCCTCTGACGGTCTGTTTGTTCTTCCATTCCACGAATTGAGAAAGAGAGTTTTAGTCTCTCCCTGGTGAATCTCTTGCTCTTTGTGGCTCTATGGTTGAGTCTCTCTTTCTATAGCGACTCTATGGAAATCTCTACACAAATGTATGATATATATATATTTTTTTATATTTATATATATTTTTTTTTTTGCAAATAGTTGCAAGTATGTTTTTGCACGACATACACTACCCTAATTTTTATGAAAATAGATAAATTTGCATACCATGATATATGGGCAATATGATATTATATATCGTTAATAAATTTACATTATAGTGTAACCTCGCCATTGGGTTTAGTCGCGTTGCACGAAACATTTACCCTTTTTACCTCGTTATAGTCTTACTACATTTGTCTGCCATTCTGTCGCTTACTGTTTCTCTAGTGTGCATGTCTGTGTCTCATTTGTGACTTATTTAAGTCTCTATGTATGTGCTGGTGTCTCGTTTGTGACTCATCTGTGCCTGTATGTCTCATTTGTGTCTTTCCTACGTGTCTAATATGTGTCTCATTTGGTCTGTGTACTGTGTGTGTGTCTGGCTTAGTGTGTCTAAAATTCTTTTTATCGACTGTTTCCTTTAATATCTGAGTCAATTGACAGATAGCTTTAGTTGCACTCATCCATGGCCGCAACTGCATTGTTTCCGCTGGTTACGCTTCATTTATTGCATTTGCACAGGTCACGGTCGAATGAATTGCACTGGGTGACCCCTTCCAGGACCTGACGAGAGCCAAAGAGAATCCCACTCTGAAAAGTGAATGAAGTGAAGGGCATTATGGGGGATTGGAATTTGGAGGACCTTGGGAGGAATTAAGCTGCTCTGGATCATTGTTGGTGCTTTAATTACACAAACGGCGGCGCCTGCTGGAGATCACTGATCAGATTGGGTGGGAATTATGACCCCCCCCCCCCCCCCCCCCTTACGTAATTCCTGCTGAACACCCTGCCTTCCAGCACGACTGAGCTCTCTAGACTCTAGGGATTAAATATTCACCTTGGAATTATAGGAGAAAAATCACACACAAACACCAATGGAAAAAATACAAGAGACATAGAGCAACCTTGGTTGATCCCAGACAGCTCCGGAAACGAACAAACATACAAGGGATTATGACGTCATAATGGAATGTGTATGTTGTGTGTAGTATGGTAAATACACAGTAAGCTGTGTGGTATACCAAAGACGTAGAGGCCCACTTTTTTGGATTACCATTGAGTGTGGACATCCTACATATTGCCTTACTGTGTACAGGTAATTTCTGCTATTAGATACCATTGGAGGTATTCAATTAGTGGCAGAATATATTCTACCATACAACTGCAGCAATTTGTGCACATAATACCATTGGAAGGAGGCATTGTTGCTACATAATATAACAAATATTTCAATTTGCCATACAAAAAGTGAGAAATATTGTAATTTTACCCATACAAAAGTGACATATATGGTGCAGCATTACACATGTATGACATATCACTGCACGGAAACATATTATAGTGTATGTAATGGCACCGCAGCGAGACATGTTGGCTGTACCTTATTTCAAGGAATAAATAGATAAACAAACAAATGGGCTACACTTTCAGCAAGTATTCAGAAATTGGGTGAGTCATCTAACTGCTTGTTATACTTTTGTTTGCTTTGTGTTTCCTGTATGTTCTCTCAACGTTACTGCAATGTTGAATAGTGTTACCAGCTTGTGCATTCGCATTGCCCTGTTGTGCTCTACCAGCATTCGTTGCTTAGCAACCACTTTAAATAAGATGTGCATGGGTCTCCGGGGAGTAGTAGAAAGAACTCATTATGGCTCAAAACTCATCTCCCTGAAATCAGCTTTTTTTGGGCTTGTCAGGCCACCTTTGACATTTGTGAGATGTCTATGGTGAGGCAAATGTTTCATATATATCTATCTCAATTATCTATCTATCTATATTCAACAATTGAATGTACTTAGTTTAACTTTAAAGAGACTGTATTTGGGATTAGGATAGGATAGTACAGTCTGCAATTCAAATACTTGGCACTCAGTTCATTGATGAGATGAGAAAGAGGGGTAGTCCATACCTTGTTAAATATTTGCCCATGGGTGGGTCTTTCACTTGCTTCCGCATAGACACCAAGAACAAGGCATCACCAATATAACATCTTATGCTAACGACTTCTAGTTAGGATGTAGCTTATGAAGAATGCCTTGGCTACAGGAGTCGAATCGAACCTCCAGAGCAGCTAGCCAATGCCCTAACAACTGGTAATAGACTTCCTAATGTAGTTTTAGTCTGCGGTCAATGTTCTCCACAATTATAGTCATCACTCTGTATTCAGCGTTGGTTCTTGTCGCTAATATTTTCAAATAAGGCTTAAATTATCTTCAGGTCTCCTCGGTCTTATCCCGAACGATTTCTTGCAGAATTCGTCTTTCATAATCACCCCTTGAATAATTCATAACTCATAATTCTTCATTCTTCGCTCCCTTACTTGTGGTACCTGAGTTATTCAAGTGGGTTAGGATAAGAATTAGGAAGACGCATTAAGAATTAAAAGGAGGAATCAGGAATGAGAAAGAATTAGGGAGATGAGCAAGGAAGCTGGGTGTTGTCTGGTAGCTGTGAGCCATGCTAAGACTCACCAAGCCATTACCTAGATGCACTGGGTCTGTCAATTATTGAAGGCTCCTCCCAGTAACAGGCTGTTGATTGAGTGTTAGGCGCTTGATTGACTACTTGATTGAGTGATTGCTTGTTTGATTGACTGATTTAAAGAAGCGTCGTGGCCTTCAACACCCTATTCAGGAAAGATATTGCAAGAATATTAACAGAATGACAGGGTAGCGTAGGTGAGGGATAGGATAGGATAGCATAAGATAGGATAGGATAGGATAAGATGAGATGAGATGAGATAGGATCCAGTCAATTCTCTGGTCTCAGTGCTAGTGATTTTGAAAGTTAGTCGTCTTATATGACCAGCTGCAGGCAGATGTGATGATGAGATACATTAATCCCATAGTGGGGGTATTCTACTCGCCCTTGCATACAGGGCAGTGCTTATTTAGATGTTTCATGTGACAATTTTCTTACAGCGGATATTGAGTTTATGTACAATATTTATGAATGGAACCTGGGACCTTCTGAAGGACTGCATGTCAATGCCTTAACCACAAGACCACTTAACTGTTTCTGAAACATTAAATCATGCCTAGACATTTGTTTACTACCTTTATGAATGGTAGACAGAAAATATACCAGTACATCATACCTTTTACTTTGATAGCTTGTCTTTGATCTTATGAAATGTCTTATAGTAAACGTCATCTTTTCTTGTGATAGATCTCATATATTTACAACATTGTATTATACCTTATGTCTTGTAGTGCTTCTAGTTGTTTACATCTTTCTTTCTGTGTGATATCAGCTGCTGTGAGGTCAGTCTCTGATGTGTCTGGTCACACTATCTGCCCTCATCTGCTATCTCCCTGTCCTTCAAGGCTGCTGGGAGTGGAAGGGAGGGGGAGAGGGTGGTTATCTCATCTCCACCCCAGGGTCGCTGGTCGTTGTCCAAGGAGAGCTTGTTTTATGTAGATTGTTTTAGAGCCGATACTTTATGCTGGATAGAGGAATAGACCTGGAGTAATGGTCTGTTGACCTGTGTAGACATGTATATATGTGGTTAGCATGCTTTATGTAGTCGATTTTGGACCGAATTTTTGTTGTAACAAAATTTCGTTGTTATTCCGAGGCATTTTAAGCCAGCGCATGCTTTAGGGTAATGAAAGTTTCAGTTTCTCAGCATATGGTAATTTATAATTAGGACATTTTGAGCTTGGCACCATAAAATTAGTAAATATATGTTCTTGTTGTTAACATGGATTATATAAGTGACTTGTAAGAAACGGTCAATTCTTTTGGAAAAAAGAATGATGATATATTTTTGGTGTCAAAAAATCTGCTGGTAATGATGGCGGTCTGATCAGTGATACAATTGCCTTAAAACTATATTTATGTGGTCTTAATGGGGAGGTGTCTTAAGCTTGAGGTGGACGTGATAGTTAAATGATCTTAATTGACTAAAAGTTACCGATCTGGATATCTAGGTCATTTTAATTCTTTATGGGCGAAATGGTCTTAATAATGAGATGGTCTTAATGGTGGTGTTCTGTTTGAACTTGAGTGATCGTTATATTGAGGTGGTCTTTATAGTGAGTGATGCTAATAGAGAGGTGGTCTTTATGGTGAGCTGTTCTTAATGGCTTAATGGTCTTTAGATTAAGTTGATGAGAAGATGTCTTGTTTTCATTGAGCAAAGAATGTACATCATGCAAATGTTTCTTTTGCATCTGAAACCTTCAGCAGATGATGCATGGAGGTGATGATGGGGAGGGAGTTTTATGATGCGGATGATGCATCTTTGCCCTGTCTCAGCATCACCAGTAGCAGCATCAGCAGCAGCAGCAGGGACCTTCTAGATGTTTTTGTGTCGAGAGATATACTTCACCTCCCTAGGGCTCTAGGGCCCCGTAAAATGTGTGCTGAATACAATATGAGAGAAGGATGGCCCTGTTGAAACATACTGGCAGGCAGTGTGTGTGGGGGGGGGGGGGGGGGGGGGGGGGCTCATCTGCTAACATATTCCTCTCTAGGTGCAACAATGGTGGATGCATATCACAAGTTTTTAGGGTGTGACAAGCGGAATCCTTAGATCTTTACTTATAAAAAAAATGTGTTGATGAAAGGAGTTATGACTTCTACTATAGATATAATTTAATGATGCCCCCGAGGTAAATGTGTAACGCGGTGTATAGTCCAAGCAGTCTCATCATCTCATCATTACATCTGACTAGCTCTGACAGCTGGTCATATAAGCTTCAGACCCAGTAGCATTGATACCCTAAACATTGAACATGATCCAGAATTGATGTAGTAATATTTGCCATTGTGTTCAAACCGGTAAGGGCATGGCTAATCGCTATGTCTGACCAATTGTATGTGAAGACTTAGTAGTTAATGACTCCAGCAATCAGATGTAGTAGCCTTATAAGTTGTGAATTATATTAGGCCTAACTCTGATATCGTTGATTCTATTTCTGTAGTAGGAATCAATTTTTTTGCACATAAATATCTTAAAACGAGTGAAACAAAAGTAGCTATGTATTTGAAGAACCCATGTATGAAATTCATATAGCCTGCTATTCTCAGTGATGCTCAGTGATTGTAAGTATTGTTTAATATGGTATCAAAGGATATCAAAGACACGTTTGTACAGATTTGATAAGCACACCAGGAGTACAGTGACACGTGACCTTGCTGTTACATAATATTATATAAGCACCCCATCGCATTCCTGGACTCTGCCGCCATTTTGGACATTTATAAGTGGACCTGCCATCTGGCGGTTGCGGGGGTAGATGATGGCGACAAGGTGCATTGTAGGACATGGAATTCTTGCCTCATGACAGAATCGGACAGATGCTGCTGCTAAATGATGACTGGTGCGCCCTCTATTGGATTTCTATCAGTTGCCTCCCCTCACAGATGCCACTCCTAGCTGCCTCCCAGCAGATGCTATCTTCCCACCACGAAATTGCCAAAAACCACAAAACGCCAAAAAGGGGGGATTTCCCACAGAGAGAATGTTGCCATGACACAGGATGTGAATGAAGATTCATGGCTGGGATGAAGGAATGCCTGGCTACTCTTCACCAAGGCCTTTTTTGGGTTCAAGTTGGTAGAGGGGAGCATAATATATTGTTGGCAGTTTGCAAGTTTAATTAATAAGCAATGTGGCTTAAGTTCTGATTCATACCTGTACACGTCATGCATATCCTCAAGTTACATAAGTCGTGAAGTAAAATTAACGAAAACTGTAACATTCACCGTAATATTTCGAAGGTTAGTCAGCCGTAGTTGATGTCATGTATGATTTAGTCATAATGACTGACTCGTTTGTAAAAGAAATGTAGTCAAAGTGGCACTAAGACTAAGCTAATACTTACAGTGCACCTGCCAACAATTTCTCTGCAGCTGAGCTGCTAAGATGCAGTTCGAATAGAATGTCAGCTTTGTCAAGACCAGATTTCAAAAGCAACATAGCCAGAGACAGCGTAGAGCCAGTAAGCCTTTTCTGAAATACAAGGAAGTACAAAAAAGTGCTGAAAGGAAGTTTATGTCTTGCTCAAACGATCCGGTTTGACAAAGTACTGATCAAGGTTACTCTTGCAGAACAGGACAAGAAATCGATTCTGGCTTTATGTCAAGTGGTGCTTTAGTGGATGGGTTTTTTATGGGCTGCTTGTACTTGAAGGTAATTCATTTTCAGTTAAGATCTTCAGGGGAAAAAGGTTGAGGTTGTTGAAATGGAACTAGAAAAGCTAAATATATGTTGTAACTAGTTAAATGTCTTATCCTTTCAGTGTAAAGGTTTGCAGTCTATTGAATTTATTTAAAATTGTATTGATCAACAGTATATATATTTCTAAAAAAATCGAAAATTCTGAACGGATTCACATCTCTTTTTAATACGCATAATTACTTTTTTAAATCTTGCTGAAAAGTATATTTTCTAAGATCTGACCTTTTTCTACTAGTTATTTGGGTACTTAACGACTTCACTGCATGAGTGAAAAAAAAAACTTAGTTCTAACAGCCGTATTGCCTATAGCACAGCATACAATCCATGTAGACATTTGCACTGATTGCCCCGGTTTCATATATTGTTTCGTGGTATTGTGGACATTGTTCATCTGTACTCATCTCTACAGCTTAATGTCAGGTGGATGACATTTGCCATGGCTTTGTGTTGAAATGTCTGCACGCTCGTAAAATCCAACATAGAGATTGATTAGAATATATTGTACAGAGTACACTCACTGTAAAGGGAACCCCACGATTAAGACCGCATTGGGAATCACTGCAGTGGTCTTAAAATCGAGGCGTTCCTTGTGCTGGAACTTCTATAGGCTTTATTTTAGTCTTAGTTTTGTTGTAACCCAGCAAAGTGGTTTAAAAGTAGAGGTGGTCTTTTTTTGGTATTATATTAAAATATTAATGAATGTTAACTGAAGTGACTATGTGGCCCAGTGGATAAAGCATTTGTCGGTTTCTATGAAGGTCCCAGGTTCAAATAAGGCCTAGTCCTGACCCAGGCACTCTTCATGAGCTGCATCTCAGCTTGATGTTCGCATGAGATGTTAATGAGGCATTGTACTCAGTGTCTATGCTGAATGAAGCAAGTGGAAGATCCTACTCATGGGGTAAACGGGTAACATGACGTGGACTCCCCCTGTCTCTCAACACATACATCAATTAACCCTCGTGAGTGCCAAGTACTTTCCTTTGAGGGCTGCCCTTTCCAAAACCCCAGTGCAATGTCATGAATCATGAAGCTTTTGAAAATACATTTTTGAAATCCCGTGAATCAGCAGATTTAGCATATATAATACATCACTGCTCTACAGTCAGCACCATGCATTCCCTCAGAGCTGCAGCCTGCAATATTTAGTAGACAAGGGAGATGTTAATGACATTGTCATTGTGGCACTGGATTCCAATCTGTAGTGGTGGTTTTTGTCATGCTGTGCCTAATCTGTTTATAGTGAAATGGCACATCAAAAATGGAAAATGCATAAGAGTGAGGTACTACACTTAAGTCCCAAAATGGATGACCATACTCTGGAAGTTTTATCATTTTGGTTTACAGCTATGGATGTGCCTTGTTGTCGGCATGCAACGGGAGTGACGGCAGTGGTGTGAGCTCTTGAGCCTCTTTGTTGACTGTATGTTCAAGGCTAAATAGCAAGCCACTTATTCCTCATTGCTGTTGTCCTGACATAGAATGGCAGAACTGTTTCAGAATTACAACAAACATTGGCTGCATACTACCAGAGTGGAGTAGAACAAGACTGCCAGAGGAGCTGCTGTATGCTACCTTTAATAGGTATTGCAGCTCTTAGAAAAATGGGACCATAACGTACTGTACTATATCCAACCTGACAAGCTTGCAAAAATAAAGGCCATTTGCCCATATGAACACACATTATAAATACTCCACAGAGTTGAAAAAGACTAGATTGCCATTGCCCAGGATGTTAAGAGTGTGAGATGGTCGTGATAGTGATGTGTGGTCAAAATATAATATATATATCAAAACCATATGAACCAATCTCTCTGGTCAATATTTGTATTGCAATGACCACATACAGAGGGCGCAGGTGTTGGGGGGAAGTGGGGTTAGGGGCAGTTGTTGCTTGTGATTGGTACAAAATTGGGAGGCGTTGCTTCTGATTGGATCTCTATGCCCTCATTAAGTTCCCGGATGAAAGAGGGCTCTTCTCTGTAGGTCTTCCTTAGAGACCTCTTGCTTAGGACCAGTGGCGACAGCTGTGGTTTAACTCTTTGAGATCGTTATATTGGAAGATGTGGAGAAAATGTGCTCTACTTATCTGGACTGTATTTAATCACATTGCAGCAGCTGGGTGGCATAGTGGTTCAAGATTTGGCCAGTTAAAACATTGTTCACTTCTGCTGAAGGTCCTTGCTTCAATGCTGAAGGTCCTTGCTTCAATGCTGAAGGTCCTTGCTTCAATGCTGAAGGTCCTTGCTTCAATGCTGAAGGTCCTTGCTTCAATGCTGAAGGTCCTTGCTTCAATGCTGAAGGTCCTTGCTTCAATGCTTGGCTAGAACGCTCTCATCTTGGTGGGTTGCAGTTCAGCTGCATGGATGTTGTGTACATCAGATATTAAATTGTTGGTGTCCTGTACTGGGTGTCTATGCTGGGGCAAGTCAAAGATTCCACCCATGAGGGTAAATGTGTAACATAGTTTACCTTATCCATCAGCTCTTGTAAGTGGCAAGTGTTTGCCTTAAAAAGCTGCGCTATCTTAATCAGAATCATAGCTTTTATTCTGATCTGGGTATTGGATGTATTCTGTGTGAATTTAATCTCAACAGGATGCCATTAAAATAATATTACACTTACAACAAGACGTGTCGTCTTATCTTTAAAACAGCCTCTCTTGCAGATCAGCTGATCATATTTTCAAGTTCAATTCACTGGAATACAGCAATGTGGTCATCTTTCTGGACAGCTATGCCACCCATTGTCTTTTGCTAGTTAAGCTCTGCCATATGGCTATACCATGGACGACCGCGGCTGGCTGGCTGGTTGGCTGGCTGGCTGGTTGGCTGGCTGGCTGGCTGGCTGGCTGGCTGATAGAAGATTCAGTTGGAGGCCATTATTGTAAGAGCAATTTGAGTGATAGCCAGAAGGCATTTTGTGCCAATTGGACAATGACATGCTTAATGGGAACTGTCCTGCTTGGCTGTCAATTTCCCCTGCTCTAGTGGGCTCACAAATTGATGTAGGGGAAAGTACAATACTGTGGCCAAGTTGCCTCATATTGGGCCATGTATTACAACAATGTACTATGGAACATTAAGACTGCTATTGGTGGGCATTTACTGATCGTTTTGGTGTGGTCTTAATGATGAGGTGTTTTGTAAATCTTGATGTATTTCTGTCCAAAATTTGGTGGTCTTGATTGTGAGGTGGCCTTAAGATTGGGATTAACTGTATACCTAGTCAAATTAGCTCTATATTACGTGATTTTATCTACCGAATGACACACAATGTGTAAGTCATTTTGACCAACCCCTAGCCCGTTATAAAGAACATTTAGTTTGCTTATGGAGCAATGTAATCACTAATGGCATTCTAGACATTAAATACGGCTGTCTAAATTTTTAGATAAAGCTGACAGATTTTTAGTCAAAATTACTATGAGCGGGTCCGTCAAAATGTTTACAGTTTGTCAAACAATAAGTTGAAGTCAGCAAAGTAATATTAAGTTAGTCCGAAACGTGTCTGTTCAGAAAATTTGGTCTCAGTTATTATGTAGCAGTTTGATCCAAAACCTGAGTGCTCTTATGTTGAGCATTGTTGATATTGAGGTGGACTTAAAGCCATGTTTTCACTGTAGTCTCATTTCTGTGTTAAAATTGACTATTTTCTTGTGAAGTGCAATACTTGTTAAGACCCAGTAACAAGATACTCAGCAGTCTTATTGGCCATATCTCCCGGGACAGCTGCTTGAGTTCTTGCTTTGACCTTTGCATCATGCAACACACACTGTTGGTTCCTGTACATTGAAACCCCTCAATTAAGACCACCTCATTATTAAGACCACCTCATTATTAAGACCACCTCATTATTAAGACCACCTCATTATTAAGACCACCTCATTATTAAGACCGCTTTGCTGCGTTTTAAAACTGTTTACGATATAATTTGATTCAGGGATTTCCATTATGAAGTTGGCTTTGATGTTTAGTAAACTTCTCTGTAATGAGTTGCTGTTGTTTATCAACTTTACTGTTGTTTATACCATATTTTTGGAAAAGGACTTGCGAATCTACAGCATGACACTGTTTCATCTACAATTAAAGTGAAAAAGAAATAATTTTAGTGTGACTTGTTCAGTATTTTACCACAGGGATAAAAATATCAGGCATAAACACGATGATACTTAGTAGTGTGGATATCACTTCTAAAGGCAGACTGGTATTCTGGTACAACAAAGCACTTGCCATGCTCCTAAAAATGACAAGTAAAAATATACTGCTTGCAATTTACAGTAAGCCAATGTATGATATCGGCAGCAAATTACAGTAAGATCTACTAGAAATAGTTTGCAGTGATGCAGTGATTCCCAAGGGTGGTCTGAATTGTGGGGTACCTATGTAACTTGCTTTGCAGAGCCCAATAATGTCTTGTAGGTTTACCCAGAGCCAATATATATTCGCCTTGTAAGGGAACACTGCTTCCTAAGCCTGTTGCAAGAGAGATCAAGTCAGCATAAGCAAGTAAATTCTGTGTGAACAGGACCGCCTAATTCCTGAGGTATATGACCAGTAATTCCTCAAGCATACTGGTCTGGCATACTGGAATGTGAGACCAGTAATTCCCCTGGGTAGGATTTCTGTAATATACGAGGTCTAATTCCTGTGGTGTATTAGTCCTAATAACTGTGACATATGAGACCTTTTCCTAAGGCTCTAGAAGCCTGATTTAGAAGCCTGATTTAGAAGCCTGATTAACATGTTGTTAATGGTACATAATTATCAAAACACCCTGTACAATCCTCTTTACTAAGCTGAATTTCTTAGATCTGATTCTATGTAAATTACTTAATTGGTCTTATTCATTGCTTTGTTATCAAATGCTACTGGTCTGAAGCTTGGTCAGCTTATACGAGTAGTTGCCAGAGGTAGACGTAATGATGAGATGATAAGGCTTGGAGTCCACAGACTCATGATACACATTTACTTCATGTGCGGTGTCTTTTACTTGCTTCAGCATAGACGCCAAGTACAAGACACCACTGTGACACATTTAACGCTATAATAGTATGGTAGACTGTCTATGACCAGTTGTCCACAACTGTTTTGACAACACTTAAGATAATGAAGGTGACTGGTAGTCCAATGCATTTGAGCTCATCTGGCACTTTTAACAGTACTTGGCTACACTTGGCTGTATACAGTGTATAGAAAACTGGAGACCTTTCTGCCTCAAGTTGATTGTGTCAATCTTCAGCTGCTACTGTTGAATAGACTGTCTACTGACGGTCTGCTCTTTCAGATGTCATTCAATTACTCATTGAAGTTTTTTCCTAAACCCGTTCTATCTACAGTGCCTGACCTGGCTGTTTGAACTTGTTCAGATCTTTTTTAATTCTAGTCTTTTTTGTTGTTTCTCTTTTCTCCTCACCCGCACTTCCACACTGTCAGCTGGTCAGATTCCACAGCTTTTATTATATAGTGTTCCAATGCAGTGTTTTCTACCATCTTTGGAGTGATTGTGTCACATAGTGTGGACTCCAAGCTTTATCGTCTCATCATTACATCAGCCTCTGGCTGCTGACCAAGCTCCAGATCAGCAGCAGTGATGCACTTCAATGCAATGCAATTCAATACAGCACGATATTATGGATTTGGCACTTGGTTATTCATTTCCATTTCCAACCCCACCCTATTTCATTCCCCCTTCCCCCATTTTCTTCATCCCATTCTTACAACTCTTATTGATATCCTTTTTCCTCAGCCCATTCCACTACTGCCAAGTACTACCTATTATGCAATGTAATTGTACATCATTTCATTGGCTATCTGGCAGTATCTGCCAATCTTCTTTCTCTTCACAATCTATATTCCCAATGTAATTCAATGTCTTTTCTGGTCTTCTGCCCACTCCTTTAACATTCACCTTTAAGTCTCTAACTCCATTTCCAACACTCCATTCCAATCTCATTTCAGCTCACCCTAATTCCACACCTATTCCATGTCCACCCTTATCTCATTTCCACCACATGCCATACCTCATTCCAATCTCATTTCAATTCATCTGTCCACTCCAATTTTCATCAGTTCTATTCTGTCTAAACCATGCCCCTAATCCCCTTGTTCACTCTAATTCCTCCAGCAGCCAACACCATTTCCCTTGTACTACTAGTAATTCTTCTATCCACCACTCACAACCCAATCCCCTTCTCCCCCCCCCCCCCCTCATTCTGCCTCTGTGCTTCAATTTGCTTCCAGGGCAATTTCTCAAAATGGAGGCTTCAAGGGGAACAAAATGGACAGGCAGTCAACTCTCTTTTTTCCTGGAAAAAAAAGAAAAAATGAGAAAGACAGCTGAAAGGGAAACAATATCCTCCCCTGCTCTGCCTTTTTGAAAGGTTCTTCTTAGCTTGTGGAGCTCCACGTTTTGTACTGTTTGTTTGGGGAGTATGTCTGAATGTGGTAGACGGTCTAAGACAGTTAAGTGGTTCCATGAAGAAAGTGTTACAGTTACCATTACATGTCGAAACTGGCAGATGTGTTGAGGCAAGTAAAACACTCCACCTTGGCGTGGACTCCAAGCAGCGTTATCATCGCATAATGACGTCTATCTCTGGTAGCTGGTCATATTGAGGCATTGAACAGGATAGTAGGATAGTATAGCCCTCTTAGGCAAGTTCTTGCCCCTCACGAGAGTCCAGGAATACAATGAGAAACATGGCTAACCTGTAATAAGCGGGGATCCAAAGGAACTGGTAAATTTGCTCACTTAAGACAGGTAGTCGTTTAAGGTAGAGGGAAATTGACTGTATGTGGGGTCTTTCACTTGCCTCAGCATAGATACTGAACACAAGGGACCTCAAAATTAGCATCCCGCAGACAAAGCTTTGAGCTGTGGACTACTAGCTCATTAACCGTTCTAGGGGTAGGGGTTCTGGCCATATCCCTTCTAAATTATTCCCAAAATAATTGTTAATTCTTGTGGACTTTTTTTTTTTTTAACTAAAATATGTCTATGGTGAAATATTGCAGACATTATAAGGTATTTCTGAAAAGCAACGAATGTGCATATTACTTGTTGGGTAGGTCAGATAGATAACTTTACTTAGTTCAATGATGAAAGACGAGAATTAATGAGATACTCTGGTAGAGAGATGGAATTGCATGCTGTTTGTTATTTGCATGCAGGTGGCTCCCTCGATCGTGACCTTTGCTTGTTTCCATGACGACCAAAACTCCCCCATGGACCTCTCATGCTCACCTCATGACCAAGGGCTTCTGATAGACAAGTGTTGTTGATAGAAGTCCCTCTAGAGGGCTCTGGAATCAACTCAATTGTCCTCGACTCTGATTGGCCCACTTGTAGCTGATCACATGACCAATGTAACGCACGTGACTCGCCTGGAATGTTTGGAAGGACAAGAGACAGCAAGGAATCATGGGATTTCCGTTAGCAGGCTGCTGGGGCATCATGGGATTGATGGGGGAATTTCTCTGGACCATTTCATCTCATTAATTATCCATTAGATGGCGTCTGCACTGTCTCTGCCCCACTTGTTCTGTGCTAGCTACACTGTCCAGTGTCCAGTGTCCAGTGTCCTCACTAGATATAACATTATAGGGCTACTGACTGTGGTCAACAGACTATCATCTCATAATCTAGATGCTAGTTTGCCTATATTATTTAAACAATTACAAAATTGTGTCTAAACAGAACTGTCTGCTATAGCTGGCCACTTAAAGCTAGATCTAACGGTACATGCTGCGCCATATCAGATATATATCATGGTGAAAGTCGACTATAAGCTAGGAGTAGACAGAAGCAGCCAGTTATAGCTACAGCCAAGAATTGGTCGCTACAGCTCTCTAGAGTCTACCATATTTTATTTTTCGACTAATACATTTTTCCCACATTTTCCAATGGTCCAAATAAAATACAGAGTTATACAGGTCCCTGGAAGGCACTGCCAAGGAAGGTGTCATTGTGTGCAAGAAATAAACCCCTCACGGTGGCACACACATTACACATAATAACAGACCACACAGGAAGTAAATGCTTCTTCCGCATGAGGAAACCCACAGACCCAGCCTGCGTGGTATCACGGAAGGAAGTGCCCCCTAAATATGAATTCTGGGAGCGGAAGTGCATTCACCAGTCATAGATCATGTTCTGCCCCCTATGGACAATGTTATATTATGTAACAATATACACTCTGTAGTTGTAGACTTCTGTGTTGTTACTGTGCTTGGATATTTTCGAACCCGTTGAATGTTTACACAGGGGTCTTCAGGGCTAGCCACAGGCCGACGTAATGATGAGATGATAAGGCTTGAAGTTCACACCAGTTAATTATGAAACGATAACAAAAATCACACTCCGTTCTTGTCGTTCTCGAGATGTTAAAATGATTGTGCCTGTACTCGGTGTATATGCTGAGGCAAACAAAAGACGCCCACCCATTGGTTGAATGTGTAACATGGTGTGGACTCCCAAGCCTATGCACAGCTAGCTGTTATCCAATAACTGTGCTGATATTTTTAAAATATTGAGTGAGGCCACCTTTTTATATCACATACCTTAGGTTTGAAATTTCACTGGCATAAATGGTGAGGCGGTCTTATGTGGAGTGGCAGTTCATTGTCATGGAATCCAGATTAGATTTTTTCTGTTATTCTTATGCTTTATTGGTCTTTTTTGTTTGTTTGCAGAATCCTGAATTCGGAACAGGCCAACGGGGTGGGGAGCGAGGAGACGCTCATGTGAGTATTTTACCCAAATGTTGGAGTTTTTTTTGGTGTCTCATTAGCAGTACCTACCCTTAACTTAGGCTCAGCTTGCCTGAAAGTCGCGGGTTCGAATTCATCTGAACACTTATTATGAGCTCCATCTCAGCTATGCGCATGTTCAACTGGTTGTATGTCCACGCTGGTGCAAATAAAAATTATCCCACCAATGAGGATCCATAATTGTGTGGTTAAAGATAGCGTTGAATCCAAGCCTTGTCGTCTCATCATTACGTCTGCCTCTGACTTTTGGTTTATGAAATCGATTAGCTTAAATTAGACAGGTATACCAGAAAGAAATATATGATATAAAGACAACCGCGATATTAAGGCCTCTTCAGTCACCCCAAGGGTGGTCTTAATTGTGGGCGTCTATCGAAGTTCCATTTTATGTGGACAGAGGTCGGTGGGGTCAGAGGTGACTGGCACTGCCCCCTGGTGGCCCTTGATAACACTAGATTAATGCTGTCCTTCACTGCTCACGATCTGCACGTTTTTTGGGGCGATTTTGAAAAAAAGTAGGCATTCGATTTATGAGAAAAAGAGAAAATGTAGTTCAGAAAAGGAGAAAGGAAATGGCTGATGCTAAAGGGATGTGGAAAAGGTTTGATTTGGAAATATAGGAATGGGAGAACGGAGGAGAAAAAAAGCATGGTTATGGCTAAGCCTAATTACTCGACTTATTACTTTTAAAAGTCTTTGAACTTGACTGCTTAATACCGAAACAGGTAATCGTTGATTGAAGTCTTAATCATTTGGGACCAGACAGTAATTTACATGACTGACCAACCAGTTGCTGAAAAACCCTCGTGATGTCACGACAAAGAGTAAAAGTGATGTCACACTTGTCATTGGGTTCATGGCATCACAGTGAGTGCTCAACATTTTCCGTGAGGCAGTTCACTCAATTTATTCAAAGAAGTGATTAATCGTCTTAATCAGGTCAGATGAGTTTTTTTTAATTTGGTTCTAGACTAGTTGCTACAGTGCTATAATATATATCATGTTTGGCTTTAAATAGAGCTTAATTCGTTGTACAGTGTGGTGAAGAATATATAGCCAAAATTGATAAATTTTTTTTTAAATTTTCAATTAACTGCTTCTTTTTATTTTGCACTTCTGGATATCTGTTAACTGTTGTAATCCAAACTTTCATTGTGCATGACATTTAGTTTAGAGTAACGTGGTCTGAATATAGTTAGTGAAGCTCCTCATAAACCCTGTGATGGGGTGGGGAAGGATGGGGGTAAAATGGTCACGCTCTGCTGATTTTGGCGCCCAATGCTTAGTTGAATGCATTCTCTATTTTTAGGCACTGGGCTTCACAAGTAAATTCAGACACTAAGCTTGACATTTATATTTTGCAATGTCTAAGAATTGAAGTGTTCTGATAATCTAGGATACACAGTGTCAGTATTATACATACATGATACCTGAAGCTTAACTTTGTGCTTATAGAAGTTTGTTAAGATATATAATCAATAATCATTTCGTTTAGGCCGAGCTGTATGCAAGCCTATGTTCCATAAATAACTGGGCTATATTAAGGCCAAACATTGTCCATAGATTTTTGCAATCAATTTGGCTAGGTCTCAGCCTCTGTACCTGTGTTATTTGTAGAGAGATTTACCTGAAATTTACCTGTATTTACCTGGTAATAAGCAGCCCGGTTAGCTCAGTCGGTAGAGCATGAGACTCTTACAGCTAACTGTATACTGAGGCATCTCAGGGTCGTGGGTTCGAGCCCCACATCGGGCGATCTTTTCCTTTTGGACCCTTGGAAATCGTGCTACCAGTCTTGAGGCACTGTAGAATTACTAGCTGCAAGTTGAGGTTGACCGCTAGCTTATAATTTGCATCCGCTGAAAAAGTGTTATGCAAGACAGCATTGGTGCGGATTTATATTAAAAAAAATTTCAATTGAGGCAATTTAAAGGGCCACCTGTCAAAAGCATGCATTAATAAGCATGATAAACCAAAAACCTCAAGACCTTAGGACAAGGGTCCTTATTATAGGTTTTTGGATCTATGCTGTTTTAGGCCTGTCTTGTTTGGAGTGAGACTGACGGATTTGCCATGGGTTTCCCATGCTGCAAGTTCAGACGTTCTGATAATTATTAGGGAACTTTTTGTAATTTCAAAACTTGGCAAGCAATTTGCGAGATCAGTGCTTGTTTATTGGCATGACGTGACGGATCCGTTTTCATATTTAGGAAAGCTCAGGAAAACTTGTAATTCAAATAATTAAAACTTTAGGTTAGCAGCAGGCAATTATGAAAATAATGAGTATCGATAGTTAAATCTTCAAGATAATTTCACACCTGGTAATAAATAGAGTCTGATACATTTATAATGTTAATGTTGAAGAAAACTACAACATATATCCGTATAAAAAAGATACATTTGTCAAGTTAAAGCATTGAAAACACCAAGTATGTACAATAGAATAGGAGAAAGAAAACTAAAGAAAGCAATGCAAGAATGATACAACATGAAGTTATAGTATATATACACAATGGATATTTTAATAGAGGGCGGTGCATGTGCTCCACTCATCACAGCCAGCTCAAATGGGGCTTCCATTGCACTGATCACTTCCATTGCACTGATCAGTGTGTCTGCAGGCAGAGATTTAATAGGGTTGATTGAATGAGACCAAGTGACAGAAATGGCATGTGTTGCCTGCTGATAAGAGCTCTGCTTGTTACCAAAGTTTGGCAAGTTTTCACACTGCCAAGTTAGAAAAATCCGGAAAAACAGCAGACAGCTCCAATAACTTGTCGATTTTTACTGGAAAAGTTTAAGGAGTACATATTATTATGCTGGTGAAGCCTTCTCAAAGGTGTTTTTAACACTCAGGCCAGGACCATACGGATCAGGTAATTTTGATGAGAGTGGGGGGGGGGGGGGGGCAGGGTCCATACTATCATGGCATGTTACCAGTTACCCCATGCATGGTGTCTTCCACTTGCCTCAGCACAGACACTGAGTAAAGGGCATCACCTGTTTAAAGTCTTGTGTGTGATTAACCTTCCTAAGATTCTAACTCAGACCCTCAGAGGAGCTAGCCAATGCCTTAAACACTAGACCACCCAGCTGCTGTCATCCCTGAGTGCAGATAGATAGATAGATACATTTTATTTATGGAGTCAGTTTTGACCCATTCGTCATAAACAAGGTACATAGAATGCACAATACATTGTTAATACAGACATAAAAATTACATATATTGAATATACTAACTAAATACTACTTCAAGAACTACTGATCCAAATATTATATAACTCATTTTTTATACTATACTATACTGTACTATACTATACTATACTATACTATACTATACTATACTATACTATACTATACTATACTATACTATACCATCACAGTGAACACATCTCATAATACTGAATATCATAATACTGAAAAATTAAAATTAAATAATAATATATGAAATACAATGTCTTCGCATTACAGCCAAATTCATAGATCTGGAAAAAAGTCTCATGGTGTTGGAAGCAAACTCCAGAAGACGTCATGTGAATCAAGGACTGTCATTGGCCAAGGCAGGCCTTCCAAGGCAGGCCTTCAACCAATAAGAGTCCTGGACTCACATGACGTCCTCTGGAGTTCAGCTTCCAACTCTATTAGACTTGTTTCCAAGTCTATGATTTTGGCCGTAAGAGGACCAAGATTTGTGTTACCTACATGCTAATGGCAAGTTGTTCCTACAGTTAGTTGTATAAAATATGGTCGACTCTAGACAGCTGTAGCAGCCTATTCCTGGCTGTAGCTATAACTGACGCAATCTGCTTCTGTCTGCCCCTAGCGTATGGTTGGCCTACTGAAAAAAATAAATCTTGGCATATGTAAGAAACTTATCTAATATATCATAAATAAGTACTTTTAGATCTGGCTTTGAATAGCCAGCTATAGCCAGACAGTTCCGCATAGTGGCAGGTAGCATCGTACAGCAGAAGTTGTTCTAGCTTTGCCTAGTTTCGAATTGACAGCCCGTTTTAAGGAACTAACTGTAGTGGTAGTGCTCCGTTTACTTCAGCTGATAACTTTTCCCTGGTTTGGTAGATCAATCCTCACATTGAATGATATTTGAAAAGACATGCTAGGTCCCTCAGCATCTTCCAGAGGTCCTGTTTTTCCTCTTTTGGGAATATCTTTCTCGGGGCGATAGGGAAGCGACCGTAAAGATGTCGGTTTACGACCTCATCAGAAGTCGACAAGCGAAGCGTCTCTTGCTGTTTCATCGCTTTTTTCAATCCGAGACTTTTGCTCTTCTGCCAAACTTTTTTTTCTTTTTCTTTTTTGGTTTTAGTGCTAAAGAGTGTCTGAGTTAGCTGGCAGACTTGCCAAAACAGAAACTCTTTAAATCTGGCATGTGGATATAATCAATGAAGACAATTATAAACTGCTGCAAGTGCAGATAATGCCTTAGTTTCTCTGAGAGAAAGTTCACGATTTCGTAATATTTATGATAATATTTAGTGACATTTTATGGCATGGCTTAATTGAGAATTTAATGTAGTTTTGTCAATGGACTAGATTCACCAAGCTGCAGATTAATTAATTTGTGGTGCCCTGTACTCAGTGTCTATGTTGAGGCAAGTAAGGTCTTTACCTATTTTAAAACACCTTTTAAAGATAAACTTGAAGTTTACTATATATATATCCAATAATATTTTGTTCCTTCTTTCTGTCATCAAAGATCAATATGGCCATTTTGTTATGGCCGAAGAAAAACCTGGAAAAAAAAGTCATTGCAGAATACGGTAAATAAATGTATTAGTCTTAAGTGTACAGAGGCATTTTCATCAGTTGGAAAGTCTGTTTTCACTTTGATTTGTTGCCAACATTCTGTCCATTTTGTGCTGCTCCAATCTTTGTTTAAAAAAATATGACAAAAACACAGGTAACTTTCATTTTGAATCCCATCATAGATCCAATAAATTTTCGTAGCCAAAGTGATGCATTATATAGGCCCTTAGGATTCGATCACATTTGATGAATTAAGTTGACCTTGACAATATGGGTCAAGGTCACAGGACACAAAGGCTTTCTTGAGCCTCGACCTCATCCAGGCATTTGATTGGACAATGGCTTTCATCAGACTTTCCACTGGAGCAGAAAATGAGACAAGACCTGAGCAAGAGATTCATTGTCCTCTTGGCCTGTTGGTTGGACGCTTGATTTGTTGGTTGTATTGATGCTTAGAAGAACACTGGCCTTTTTTTCTTAGTTGTTTGTTGGTTGACAGTGGGAAGATAGGGTGTGATGACACAAGTGCAAAATTTATTGTATAAAAAATGGTAAATATGCCGTCATCGTCATTATCGTTATCCTAAAGTTTATAGATGTTTATAGTTGTTTGGTAATCTTATAACGCCTGTTAAACTACACTGCAAGTCTGGTGGACCTGTTCGAACATGAGCATTCTTATTGAAATGGGAAGCACAGTTGTTGCTTATGTTGAGATTCAGTTGTCTTCTTATGAACAATGCAACTGGGTCTAAAGCACAGTAATTGATATGACCAGGCTGTCAGAGGCAGATGTAATGATGAGATGAGAAGGTTGTATAAAAAGTACAAGGGACCTGGAATTAACGTCTCATCCGAACCACATCCAGCTGGGGTGTAGCTCATGAAGAGTGCCAGGGCCATGGATTGAACCTAGGACCTTCAGCAGAGCTGTCCATTGTGGGATTGGCAAAAGCCTTAACCACTAGCTACCCAACTGCTGGAAATAAACAGATATTTATAACGGACTAAATTGCTGTATTTCTGTATTGCAGAGGGTCTGACAAGATGCCGGGCAAGTGCACAGGGTACAGACCAGGCATCCCCCAACAGCCCTACACCAAATGGGACACGGACAAGGATGAGGTGGAGGTGGATTACAAACAGTTGGACGACAAGCGCCAGTCGTGGTTTGCAGGGAGGAAGGGATGTGCGCTCAAGGTATGCCAACTGGTGTAGATCTATATAAATACATGGCTTAATAAAGTTTTACTTTGCAAAAGTAAGTACATTCAGTGATTATATCTATACCCAGCTGAAGTTGTCTGAGGCAAATTAATTTCATTGAATGGAGCAAAAAGTGACAAAAGACGTGAGATTGAGAAATAAAGCAAACTGTTATGATGCTGCTTTGGAGTGTACACACTTTCGCTAGATATTGAAAATGATATTGAATGTCCAGCAGGTACCTTATCTCCGAGGCATTACTATTATTCAAAGCCCTTGTTCTTGTTGGCTTGTCCTGTTTTCACATGTTTTGTCTTTTCCAGGTGCTCATTGTCTTGGTGGTCTTCTCCCTCGGCCTGATCATCGGTTACATCTTGCGTCGATCTGTCCAAGGAATCGTCACAAGTGACGATGGCCATTGTCCATACATGAAGGAACATGAGGTAATGATCTTCGTGAAATGAATATTGCCTTGCATGGCTTGTAAAGGATTTGCAGTGATACCTGTCTGAAGTTTTGGAGTGGCATTCATCCTGGCTGCTTTAAAAAAAAAATGGCCGAAAATAATAACTTATGTAGCTATAGTTATATTCATTCCTGTCTACAGATTTACGGCTTATTTGCAAGCATTAGGACAGAGACAGATTTGTTTCATTGTACATGTCACGATCTATAATGACATGAAGAATAATTCCAGGCATAAAATGCGAGCAGTTGCAAGAAGACTCGTTTCTTTAGAACTCTACTTCTCGTGGTTGCTGAGTGCGACCTGGAATCGGATCTGACGGTTGTTCACATGTGGTCTCGGACAAATTGTATAAAAGATGCAGTGCTTGGGTGTAAGTGATTTACGGCTAGAGTTTCTGTGCATTTTACTCAACAAAAATCCTTTTTCTTTCCAGGATTACAGCCTCGCTTTAAGTGAAAAACTGAAGTCTTATATCAGCGCATCGCATATAGAAGAGAACCTAAGGTAAGCATCATCCCTTCATATATGTAATACGACTGAAAAATATTATGTTTCTCTGATGTATGACATTTTCTCGCTGTGGCGCAACCCAAAATGAAAGTATGCATTCAATCAATTTAAGTTAAATGTTCTCATTATTTGTTTTTTTCAGAAACTACACGGACAAGATCCACATAACAGGGACGAGTGACAACAATAACTTGGGCAATCTCTTGCGCTCGCAGTTCCAACAAATGGGACTCACAGTAAAGGACAGTGTTTACAAAGTCCTGCTGTCTTATTCTGACCTGTAAGTCCACCTAACTACTTTCATTTTGCATATTGTGTTGCATTGATTAGGATCATTAGCAGGCTAGACTTAATTAGCTACCAATCTTGCTTAGATTCCAGGAGTGAATTTGACCTCGAAAAAGATATTTTTTTGCTAACATGATTAGCCAAATATTTGCCGATCTATTTTGCATAGAAGTACATATCCTTGGTAATTAAGTAAATGCAGTTTCCTTATAATTTTAGGAAGTAATAAGGAAATCAATACAAAGATGTGGTGGGCAACGTCGCAAGATGTATTTGCTCCAAAATAATCGGCCATTATCTGTCATTAATGATGTTAAATATGGATCTCTCAGAAACCCAGGAGGGCACTCGATTGTGATACTAATGCATCTTAGTGTTCCTTTGGCCTATTATACACTTGAAATAATGATAATAATATGTATTGTTTCATATGTTATAATTGTCAAAGTATAAGGGCAAATAAATTGGTATGAGTTTTTCACATAAATTGACTGGAGTTCATTTACAAGCAATAATGATGACTATTTTGCAGCCGCAATCCTAATGCAGTGTCCCTGCTCAACGCCAATGGAACGGTCATGTTCCAGACAGAATACAAAGGACCTCATCCGCAGTTCCATTACGAGAGGACCCCATATAACGCTTATGCACCCAACGGCACTGTTGAGGTAATGTCTTTCAAGGCTCTGTTCGTTTGATGTGTTTTTGCAGAATGTGCTTTGTGTTTCAATTGACTACACTTGTGTCACTTTACTCAATTTCGGAAAATGAAGAAATG
Organism: Alitta virens; assembly: GCA_932294295.1. Taxonomy (NCBI): domain Eukaryota; kingdom Metazoa; phylum Annelida; class Polychaeta; order Phyllodocida; family Nereididae; genus Alitta; species Alitta virens. Next base: position 21,774,153 of record OW028578.1, on the reverse strand, counting down.
TGTTCAATAATTTTAATAACAGTAACATTACAACAGTTTGAAAATTCAAGAAAATTTGAAAACTCCCTTGAGCACCCTTTTTAGGCTAAAAAATGAAATTTTCGTGAAGCTTTTGTCTCACCTTCTCACTTATTACACATTTAATAATTTGTATCATGTTAAATTGCTGGTAGGGCCATAGGCAGGCTGAAAAAATCAGGAAGTATGAATAAGTATCATTCTGGCCAAAATTTAATGAGTTTTGGATGGTGACCTCATCGCTAGCAAGTGGCAACGGCCCGGATAGCTGTGAGGAAGCCGCTGAGTGCAATAGGGTGACAGGTTGCCTGGCATAGCCTTAACAGGATGAGTTGTGACTATAATCATGTTAATTTTGTTGTTGCTTCACAGGGTGAACTGGTGTATGTCAACTTTGGAGAGGAGCAGGACTTCATGGCGTTAGAGAATCAGCATGTGAACTGCTCAGGACACATCGTCATTATGCGACTGGGCAAAATTCCCAGTGGGCAGAAGGTGGGTCATTGATACAGATGACTTAAAACTAATAATAATACACAGGGTTTACTTATGGACGGAATAAAGAGTATCTTATCTTATCTTATCTGATCTCATCTTATCTTCTCATCTTAATATACAGTAGTTCAAGCACTCTTTAAATCGTCTTTTAAGTGCGTTGTTGCCTGGCTGCCAGGAGTTAGTCTGTCTTTTTGTTGGTTATTAAAAACTTGTATGGTACCTAACGTTGAGTGGACTCAGTAACAGTAAATGAATTGAGATTGTTAGGAAATATTGCAAGTTGGACATATGCTGGGAAAGCCATTTCATGTTGGTGTGTGTGTTGTGTTGTACCGGTGTAAAGTGAGGCCTGGTTCATTCACAGGTACGCAATGCAGAACACAGAGGAGCCCTTGGAGTCATTCTGTACTCTGATCCAGCAGAGGTCACTGCGATGCACACTACTGTGGATGACGTCTTCCCCAACGGATGGTGGCTCCCTCCGTGGGCCGTCCAGCGAAACTCCGTCCGCAACAGTTTCACTGGCGACCCCTCCACTCCTGGTCTCCCATCTATTGGTGGGTATTCAAAATAAGATACACTTCGTGATGTACAATTTATAATGCAGAGAGTGCCGCAAGTTAGAAGTTCCAGGGCGGCAATCCCATATATGTTAAGCGATAGTTATTAAATGCTTGAAATGCCTAACATATAAGGCGTAGATTGCTTGTCTTTATTCAACATAATTTATGAAGATGTAGTATGTGCTTTTTGAAAGGCCATTTTCGTGACTTTTTAAGTCTTTTTTAAAGGTCATCGTAAGTGATATTTTATATGTACTTCTCTGAGATTTGGCGCTATATTTTGTCAGTGCACAGGCCTGTGTCATTAAATTTGTTTATGCATTTGTTTAATTTTTAGAGGGAATTTATAAATTATCTGAAGCAGAGATGAACCTGCCCAAAATCCCCGTCCACTCGGTCAGTTATGCTGATGCTCATGACGTTCTCATGTGAGTTTTACTATTAATAACTATTAGTTTTAAAAATTTTGTGTTATTATTACTCAGAAACAGCTTTCACATTGCCAAAGTTGGGTGTGACAAAATGGGTAGAAAGCTGAATTTGTTGTCGGTGGCTTCAACTGTCCTAAGGCTGTTTATGCAATATAATCTATTCAGTTGACTTGGCTATGCTATTTTGACACAATAGATACAAGGATATCTCTGATGTTTTGATGATTTTAATTCCGTTGTTTCAGGCATATGGGTGGCCCCCCTGGTTCGCATTCTTTCATGGGAAGCATGCATAAGAATGTCACATATTATTTGGGACCTGGTTATGAAAGTCCCAGGCAAGGCTGGTAAGTGCTAGCTTGTCATTTCACACAGTTTGTCCATAATGTAGGCAGTTGTCATATTAAATATTTTAGCAAAGAGAAATGTAAAAAAAACTCCTGACCTTCCATTCAGCTCCTTACACCAATTTAGTTAAGCTATTGTCACGATGATCCTACAAAATCTAAACTTTCGAACTTTTATCTCTGCTGATCATTCACAAACATGACATCATAAACACTGTGACAGTTATAAGGGAGCATTTAACAAAGCCTTATACTCGGTGTCTGTGCTAAAGCAAGTGAAAGACCTCACCCATGGGGTAAATGTGTAACATGGTGTGGACTCCAAGTCTTATAATCTCATCATTACGTCTGCCTCTGGTAGCTGGTCATATAAGCTGACTAAGCTTCAGACCCAGTAGTATTGAGACAAACAAACAAACAAACAAACAAACTCTACATGTAGTTATCTTCTTAGACTTATCAGTTTTCCATGTAATCTCCTTCAGCGTAGTCCATGTTTAACTTTTTCAAGCAACACATAATTCTCCCAAATTTTAGCGAGTCTTTGCCACTTTGCACTGTGTGCACTTTTGTGATTTTCGCTGCAGGAAAGTGCGTCTAGAGGTGACTACAGAGAAGGAATACAGAGAGATCACAAACATTTTTGGAATTTTGCCAGGAAGCGAAGAGCCTGGTGAGTAGGCCTATGATTCTCAAAAAAGTTAGATCTGCCTAATAGTATGACGATGGATATCATCTGATGTTTTTGTGATTTCTTTCCCCATTCAGATCGCTATGTTATAATCGGTAGTCATTATGACGCTTGGACCTTTGGAGGGCTGGACCCAAATTCGGGAACTGCCATTGTCATGGAGTTGGCAGAGGCCCTCACTCAGCTTCAGGACTCAGGTTGGAAGCCAAAACGCACGATGATCTTTGCTCATTGGGATGGCGGGGAACAAGGAAACATTGGATCGTTTGAATGGGTCGAACAAAATTCCCCTCTTCTCTCCCGTAACTCTATCGCTTATATCAACCTAGGGGGCGCTGTGAAGGGCAACCACACACTCAAGGTCAAGGCCACCCCACTGCTCAGGTAACACTTACAGAATTGCAACTAAATGTCACAATTAAGGTGATCTTAAGGACCACCTTCATTTTGAAGATCACTTTGCCAAAACTGTGACTCTATTTATATAAATCAGAAAAGGTTTCAAAACCACTTCAATATTTAGATAATTTCAGGTATCCCAAATACTGGTCTTAATTCTGTATTGAGTTATAACTTGTGAATTAGAACTAGAAAGACTACAGTCTATATATTGGTTGAATACATTCTAAAGGAGTGCAAAGAGTGATAAAAGAAATCGGCAACAATCATAACAAGTAAAACAACAAATTGGGAGTCAACTCTTAGTCATCTGCTAATCCCTATTAATCTGAATCTAGGCACTTTTAAAAAGAAAGAATGGAAAGAATTGAAGAATTTCCTGTCTTTGCAAGTAGTCAGGATATGTATTATATCGCATGATGTGCTTATTTTCAGAATGCCAATCAGGAATTCGAGCAAAATGGTCTCGGCAATCACATCCAAGTCAGAGGACCACCCAACCTCTCTGTATGACCAATGGACATCATTTTCTAAGATCCAGGACCCTGTGTAAGTTACCATAGCAACATGTATTGTTATATATTGTACGTTGAAATTTTCATGGCTCGTTAATTTAATGTGTTGTCTGTCTACGTTTTCATGACCATGAGATGGAAATTTGTTGCATATTTTATACCCAGTCTCAATGCAGAAACAAGTAAATAGTGTAAAACAGATTAATAAGTAATATTTTATATGCCTCAGTGTTGAGAGGACCAAATAAGTACAACTTGGCCAGCCATGTAGGAGAGTTTGTTGCATAACAAACGCTTATTGCTTAATGTACAACTGGATCACTTCACCACTTCAGACAACTATTCATATATTTATAAGCAAAAGGAGCCACCAGTGGCACTTATAAAATCAAAATAGAAACTGCGCAGTTGTAGTGGCAGTTACGTAGCAGTAACTGGTGGTACATTTAGTATAATGTCCTCCATATTTAATAATGTTATTATATTATGCATTAAATTTGTTTTTGTTTTTTCAGCATTGAAGAAGTAGCAGCTGATAGTGATGGAGCTGCTTTTCTCTACAGATTAGGAATTCCTGTTGTTTCTCCACAATTTTGGTTTGATGTGAGGAACTTCTCTATTCTTTAAGGACTAATGATCTCTATTCTTTAAAGACTAATGATATAGTACAATGTATAAATTGCCTTGCAACATGGTCTAAGTAAGATCTCAATCTAATTTTAGTCATTTTGGATGTTGATATAGATGTTAAAATCACAAACTATTCAATTTTATTTCACAGAGTAAATTGTGTCACTTCCGGTAACACATGAAATGACATTGCGCTGTTCCAGAATTTTCCAAGAGTATTGTAAACGTTGACACCATGGTTGGTTTGATTTTAAGTGAAAAAAAAACTATGTATTAAAGGTTGTGGGTGTTTGTGGTCAAAAGAAGAGCTCAACATAGGCTGCCACTGCAGCATACCCTCAGCCATAAGTAGGCCATCATATCTGCCGTATGGTAATGACGATAGTGGTTTATGGTCAAAAGTGGGGTTATAAACATATTCAATCAAATGTTAAAATATTTGTGACATTATATGTATTTTTCAGAATAAACATCTAGACAACTACCCAGGCTATCATACTGCAATTGACAACTTCACACTTGTCAACCTGATGGATCCCGGGTTCAAAGCTCATGTCGCTTTAACGCAATTGGTCGGTGACATTGTTCTTCAGTTGGTCAGTTCTGCTCGACTGCCTTTTGATTGCCGTGAATATGTCGTGTCACTCGGGGATTATTTCAATGCACTGAAGTCATTCATTGGGGCTAATGGTTACTATAACAGCGGCAAGTTAGGTAAGAAGTTGAATTATGGCTTTGTGGCAGTGTAATTACTGAATTTGTTGAAAATTAATTTATTAATGTATGGAAAATGTCTTTGTACAATTATTTCTAGTGGTTCTTCCAACAAAATATTAATATTAATGTAGATAATAATACTAGAGATGTGAATATTATGGCATAAATTCACCAAAGGTATGGTTAATATGGTCTCAAAGGAGTTGGGTAAAACAAAAATTGTATATGGCTATAATATATGTTACTGATTGTATAATCTTCTTTTCAGATTATCTCCAGTGGGCAATCGGAAATTTCAGTGACATTTGTGACAAATTTACTGAGGAATATTACGCTGTACCTGTCTCTGAGTAAGTAAAACTTCAGACATAAAACATAAGATTGTTAGTTACCATAGACAAAAAGCCTTGGAATTCTGTTCACACAAATGAGTGCTAACCAGGATATAAGAAGTCTCATATTATGTAAGAAATTAATACATAAGTTGATAATCTTTATTGTATATACAAAGGTGCTATGGAATGATTTGGTTCTGTGTGCAATAATAACTGTTTAATGGGTGTGAAGCATCATTCCTGACTTACATATTGCAAAATTGACAATTTGTTTCTTATGTTTCAGCGTCTTGAAAGTGAAGCGACTGAATGAACGTTTGATGCAGCTTTCAAGGGCGTTTATTAACCCAGATGGGCTTTTTGAGCAACCAAATTTCAAGTAAGTCAAAACTGATATTCTGATTGTCTGTTACTGTGAGAGATGTTATGAGAAGACTGACTGACTGACTGACTGACTGAGACAAGATCTGACTGACTGACTTACCGATTGATTGACTGATTTACAGTCACTGACTGACTGATTGACCTTGGAATTGGACAACATTGGCTAATCAATATTAACTGACTATTTTCATAATACAAAACACTTGAAGTTTATTGTCATATTTACTTTTTGTCTTTTTTTTCCAGGAATGTGTTGTATGCTCCAAGTACTACTGATCAATTCAAAACGATCACATTCACTGGAATAAGAGATGCTGTGACGAAATGCTCTCGCGCAAAAGACTCAAAAACACGGGACAGTTATGCCAAGATGGCCGACAAGGAGGTATCCATAGCGACCCTTGCAGTTTTGTCTGCAGGGAGCGTTTTACAAGATTCCATCGTTACGTGAAATTGTAGCTAAAAACTTTTCTCAAAAATATGATCACTTGAACCAAATTTTGAATTGACTTTTGTGGAATAAAAAAAAAGAAGATGATCTTGGATGAATGAATGATAAGTCCGCGAGTGGTGTGAAAGATGCATGGTAGTTGATGAAATGTGTATTGAATAATGTAAATAATTAATGTAAATATTGTAAATATTTTGTACCGAATTAACATTCCTCTTTATTACGCTGCTTTTGGTGTCCTCGGTCAGTATTTTATACCTTGACCTCAGGACCGTGAATTTCAACAGTAATGATGTCATAAATAATGTGTCCAGGATAAATGATCTGTTAGACTCAGTCACCGATCCATAAATTATATGCTAATGACTCCATTAGGCAGGTCTTGAAAATGTTTCTGCTGTGGGTAAATCTACCGTATTGGTTGAAACCGCTCTGACGAGTAATTTATTTGGACTACTTTTTTTCTGGGGAGGACATTTAATATAGAATATTTAACTCACTTCAGAATATTTTCCAAGACTTGTCCATAATCAATGATACTACTGATACAAAAGTTGTTGTTAAACCTTGAAGACTGGTATTTGTGCCAAAGATCAAGTTCAGTAAAATTCAACATTTATGTGCATTTGAGACTAATTAATATTTGAGTGCCACAATTTGCATTATGCGTGTGTTGCTGGTGCATGTGTCTGCTATATATGAACTGTCTCAGTAGGGCTAACTGAAAAATACAAAGAGTGACAACTGTTGTATCGACGGAAATGAGCATAAATCAGTGTTAGCATCAGGAATCGGATGTTAATATTGAAGTGAAGCAAACAAAGCAAATAGACACATTTTCTTATGTGGTGAATTTCAAATTCATAAGCTAAATGGCTATGAGCTAGGTCTCACTTGTAGTAGCAAGTGATACAATTATTTTTGCAATTGTAAAAAGCATGAACATTTTAAGATCATGTGACATTGAAAAATATGACCACCATAAATTTGATAATATAGTCTGGTGACGATTATCGCCATTCCGTGGTTGTAAATACAAAGCTCGTCCATTTGTGAACTTTGAAATGTAATTGTACAGGATAAATACATAGGGGATGACCGAAGTGCCCTTGCTCTGAATTATTAAGGGGTCAATGGCTTTTTAATTTGCTTTGCTTCATTCATTAGAAATCCAATTACAATTGAGTTTTACTGGTTTACCTTTTATTGTATTGATATAATTGGACATGTTGTTGCCATCTTGTGATTGCAAATGGCGTTATAATGATATAAGCTCTGTGTAGTTCTTGTATGTAAGAAGATCTAATGATATTTTGTAGTAATGTTCCGTTTATACTGCAATGTATAATTGCAAACTCATCCAGCAGGTTCTGGGACCCTTTCCAAGACTTTATCCAATATCTGAGTATCTCAAATTTTGTACCAGGTCAAATATTTGCCACATTCCTTGTATTTTAAGCTCTATTGTTACTTAAATCTTCCAAGTGCTACATTTGTGATTGTTAAAAAAAAACTCATCAATTGTGGATTTTATCCTTGGGAATTTAAATGTATATATTTATGGCTCATGGTATAGCTGGCCAGGGAAACACTGTCTGAACGTCAGGCACTCCTCTCATGCCAGTGCATTTGCACAATTTAAAATACACATAGTGACGATGCTGAAAGGAGTTCAATCACTGCACCTGTTTAATTGTTGATTTTGACTTTGTGAGGAACAAAATAATGCTTCAAATATCATTGAATCTGATGATAATTGGAAGGTCTATCTCTTTTTTAAGGTGCTGAAATTTAACTGCTGTTTTAAATGATCTCTTCTTATATTTTCTACTAAATGTTTTTAGCAGAAACAGGTTTTCACAAAATTATCTGCTTTAGAAAAAACTGGGAAAGATTTTTCCATCATAAGTATGTGATGCCATTGTGGGATGAAGACTAATATTTTAAATTAGCTTCGAAAATGTTTCAGGTATGGCTAACCAATAACCATAGTGTTTTTATTGCTTTCTCCCACTGACTCCTGTTCATGTTGATACTTCCATGATGTAATTTCTTTTTTTCCTGATTTTCTCCATGTCTGATAGTTGAGTTTATGTTTCTTGCTATGTATTATACATTCCAGATCTTCCTCTATGCATTTTACAATGTATGTCTAACTTGATCTGATACTTTACTTATTTTTTCAGATGTGTTTGTAAAATTTTTAATGGATCTGATCATTCCACAATTTGTGATAGTTTTATTAAATGACTGTTTTTTTTTGTTTGTTTTTTGCAGTTTTGCTTTTTATTTCAAATTATGTACAATTGAGATCATTCCAGAAAGTGTGTGCAAAACATTTTGTACTGCTGCCAAAAGACTTAAAATGTTGTATATGTATATTATTCATAATTAATTAACCTGGTCTAGTATTATTATATTATGCTTTTGCGATGTAATGTGGCAAATTTTATGATTGTTTGACATGTATGATAAGCTGCAGTAGCTGTTTTATCGACTTTTTTTCACGTTCTTAGATTGTAAGATTACATGTGCTGTTTGATTTTGACCTGTGAATCGTCAGTTATTGCTGTGTTCTCTTGACTCAAAAAAATGGGTGGGGACTTTATAAAAGACTTATTCAATTATTTTTACTTGTTACATATACGGTAATGGCGTTATATAAATGTGAAGCATTGGATATACTCAATTATTAATTTGTGCAATAAAGAATAAGAATTACAAACATGTTGCGTGTTTTTTCCATCTCTAATATATTTGGCAAACATTTTCTAAGCTTGTTTTTCTGTGTATGGACTATTTTGCCAACCGATGCACTTAATAAGAGGTCTTTATTCCATGCCAAATCAGCTGGAACCTCGTAGATTTTGTAATAATTTTTTTAATGTACCTGCAGCAGTGTGCAGTGTATGCATGGTATATGAATCATTTAGATAGATAGATAGCTATATATATGGTATATGCAGCAATGATTACCTCATGCAAAATTTTAGGACCTAACTACTCCCAGAACTGGCAGAAGTTGGGAGATATTAACTTGAAATTAGAAGTCCTACTCCTATTTTGTAGATGCATGTTCCTATTTGACATCTTCCCACTCTAGGAAAGCTGTACTTAATGGATGGTTGTATTTAGCTCAATCCATCAGATTGTATAGAATACAAAGCGGAGTAATCTAAAATGAATAGGTGAATAAAAAGAAGATCCATGTCAGACCTTTATGAGGGCATTCGCTGGGGGTTTTGCTGCAGCGCAGCCTATGTTTTTTTTGTCCTGCTAATCTCGCCCCGCTGTTTACAACGACAAGAACTTGGAGCAGAAGATGGAGGAGTGACATTTAGCCAAATTTTCATCAAATTAGAAGATTAGTGTCTTATACAATCAACGAAAATGAAGACGAGGTTCAACACAGCGGATCTGCGAGCTGTCATCCAGGAAATTGAGCAGAAGTGAGTGACAGATGTGATGTAACTTTAACTTCTGGTAATATCGCCCTCTAACGTGTCGCAATAAAAGCAATAGAATTTCATCAGTGCGATATCATTGTTTGTAACTTTGTGTTGTGTTGAAAAGAGTAAAGTTTGAAAGAAATGGGCACGGCAGTTTGTCCCAGCATGCAAAAATGAAAATGTGACAATAAAATAGGAGTATGGTCAACTCGTCTGCCACTTGAGTCAAGTTGAGACTATCAAGTCAGTTCGTCGACACGCAAAATCGTTGACAACCATTTTTTTGACAACCAACCCGTTGACATGATGGCAAACTCGTTGATCAACGCTCTGGGCCTTACCATCTCGTTGACAGAAAATCATGGCTATACTAACTCGTTGACATGTCGACGAGTTGGTTCTGCTAACTCGTTCATACAGATGTTTCCTGGCCGTCAGTCTCCCCTTGCCTCCCTCTATTGCGGTTTTATGGTATTATTGCTGTAATACTTGGAGTACAGAAATTTTATGGACATCCTTTTATAGATATCATTCATACAAATGTAGATATCTATTCGTAGCAAATATACTGCTGTGGAAGCTTTATTAACCGAGTTAGTGTGTGTCGACGAAATGGCCATTGGGCAGATTGGCTGTCGAGTTTGCATTAATATGTCAACGAGATGGTAATGACCTGTCAACGAGTTGGTTGTTGTGGTCAAAAGTTTGTCAACGACTTTGTGTCTCCCAAATTTATATGAGTTAGTTATGCTAGTTGCATTTGAAGATGATTATTATTTTTGACATGTTTGTTTTAAAGCCAAAAATCGATTTATGCTGATTGATCCTTACCTTTTTTTTAAATTTTATTTATTTATTTTAGGTACCAGGGTCTGCGAGTTGCAAATTGCTATGACATCGACAGCAAGACATACCTCATTAAACTGGCAAAGTAAGTTATGCATGCTCATATGTCCTACCATATTTCATTGTGTAAAATCTGATATACGTCTGTAAGTTTATATGACTAGATGATCAGCTGTCAAGGAAGATATAATGATGAGCTGATAAGGCTTTGATTTTGCACACCATCGTAGATCTTCATAGTATTATCTAAATCATATTGTAGTATATATTCATGAATTTTTTCGGATAAATATGGTTTGTTCATGTTCAAGTGTCTTTATTTTAGCCAGTCGAGATAAATAAAACTTGGTCAATTCATAATAAAAATGTATCCATAATTTTGTAGGCCTGATCTGAAAGGCATGATCCTGTTGGAGTCAGGCAATCGCATCCACAGTACTGAATTTGACTGGCCGAAGAACCAATCGCCCTCAGGATTTGCCATGAAGCTTCGGAAACATTTGAAGGGACGACGTTTGGAGAAAGTTGAACAGCTTGGCGTTGACAGAATTGTAGATTTGCAGTTTGGATCTGGGGAAGCTGCTTATCATGTCATTGTGGAGCTTTATGACAGAGTAAGTGTGGCATGATGTGCATATCAAATTCACTTCAATGTCTTATATCTCTATTAAGACTCATCTTACACGATTGAAGTTTCTTGCAAGGTTAAAGTCTTAAAAATGTCTTGAACTTGATATTAACTCAGAAATGTGATGCACTGTAATTTGTGAAAAATGAAGATGATACCTTTCAATATTTTCTATGTCTGGTTTTGTCTAATTATTTGTTAGGCCACTTCCTTGAAAACATTTCCTTACTGCATTTTCCTTGAATTTGAATTGCGTTTTTCTGGTTTCCAGGGAAATATTGTCCTCACAGACCACGAGTATCTCATCTTGAATATTCTCAGACCTAGGACTGACGGCAGTGAGGATGTCAAATTTGCTGTGCGAGAAATTTACCCCATTGGACTTGCAAAGCAACCTGAAGGTCCAGTAACACTGGAACGGTGAGAAAAATGAGTAAAATAGGATGGAAAATACAACAGTCGTCTTGATAACTATTAGTACTATGGAGTTATGTTTAAATGTTCTATAATGCCGTTGAGTTATTGGATTAAATGATGTTTCATGGCTGTTCATTCTAATACTAAATAGTTGTGTCATGCTATACTGGCGTAAGAATCTACTGCAGATATAGTTCCATTGTCGAGCAATAACCAAGACAGCACTGATAGCAGAAAAATAACAATGTGACTTTAATTTATGAATTTCATATGTGAGAAAAGATAATTTGCCAGCTGGTGACACAAGGACAATTTCTTCCTTTTAGGCTGACATCATTGTTAACATCTGCCAAAGAAGGAGACAATCTGAGGAAGATTCTTATCCCTAATTTCGGTGAGACGTTGTAGAATTTGGAAGATCGAAATGTTACTTTTTGATATAATGTTTCCATCAATTTTAAAGGCAGAAATATAGATTAAGTCCATATGATTAACTGAATGATGACTTCCATATTGAGGTGTCCTTCAGGTGTTTTCTTGTAATTATTGCAGCATATGGACCTGCGATTATTGAACATTGCTTGTTGGAAGCAGAAATATCTGGAAACTCTCGTATCGGAGCAAATTTCACTGTAGAAGATGGTAAGTCATATTGTTGAGTTACAGAGAAAACCAGGTATTGAATTTGGCTGGATGAGGTCATAAGGCCACGGTTTTTTTATCTCATGTTTCTTGGAACTTTCTCGGACCGTTTTTCATGAGATGGTCGAAGGAACATAACAAAATCCACAAAAGTTTTTTTTTTCATAAATTAACACAGGTGATGTGATACTTTGTGATGCAATACACATATTTGCCCAGACAATTGTTGATTTATTAATTGAGCGGCACTTCAAAAGTTTGGCCGGCGGTGTCGAGAAATGAAAGATCAAAAAACCGTCGCCTAAAGAGTTTTAAAAAAAAATAGATTTGATCTTTGATTTGTGGAACCCTGTTTCCAAAATTTGGAAGTGGTCATTTACTTTATTCCAAATGCTGCAGAGACTTCTGTTTCTACTTTACAGATGCTGACAAACTGCTTGGTGCACTACATAAAGCAGATGAAATTTTCACCAACATTGGGACATCAGTTTGCAAGGTAAATGTGTAAACGTATTTTCATTGAAAGAAAATGCATTTTGAAACAAAATTTGCATCATCCTATGTGACAGCTGTATTAATTAAATTCAGCTATCACAGAATTGTAATTAGTTTTGCTGTATGCTAAAGGTGGCAAGATAGAAATGATTCAACATTTCTAAGATTGATTTTCTTACTTTTTAGGGTTACGTAATTCAAAAGAAGGAGAAAAAAGCAGCCGTTAAAGATGGGGAGGATGCAGAGCTTTTAACGTAAGTGGAATTGATTTTTCATCTGTTATTGTCTCGTCTTGCATTGTTGATCTTAAGTGCCTTGGACATGTTGTGCCTATACCGGGGCAAGTCAAAAACCCCATCTGTGAGATTAATTGTAATTGTTAGTTTTGTAACCTGATTATGTGTCATTTATATGCTGCAAATATTTTCAGTTACAATGAATTTCACCCGTATTTATGGAAGCAATTGGAGAGCCAGCCATTTCTGGAGTATGAAACTTTCGATAAGGTAGGTTTAAATCGCATAATCTAATTTTTTCTAAAGCTCACATTGTAATAGAAACGTCAAGTCTTTCATAAATAGAAGAATGCTCGCCAAATAAGTAACTGTCTTTTTCTATTTAAATAGGCAGTGGATGAGTTTTTCTCGAAGTTGGAAAGTCAGAAATTGGATTTGAAAGTCTTACAACAGGTGAGTGGAACATAAATGTGCAAGTGAAAGAATATCGGTATCATTTAGCTGCAGGGATAAAGACTCTTAGTATGGGCCCCCGGCTTCTGGTCAAGAAAATACAGTATGTGTAGTTCACAGGGTTGTTTATGCCTGCTGCGTACTTTAAGGCCTACTGCAGGTCCACATCATACAGCCGAGGCCTATAGATACAGTATCCACTGAAAAACTGCATTTACTGACCCAGTTTGATGGAGAATGGTATCACTATTTTGTTGGCCGTTTTTGCATGTGGCCGTTATGACCCTACTCCAGTTTGATCAGTTTAGTGAGCAGACATGTGGATCCTAACGAACATGTGTCATGAAGCGTGGGCAGATGTTATTGTGGCTCTAATATGCTGAGAATTTATGTGATTATTGCAGGAAAAGACGGCTATAAAGAAACTGGAAAATGTCCGCAAGGATCATGATAAAAGGTTGAATGAGTTGCAAAGTTTGCAAGAAATGGACAGAGTGAAGGCTTCTCTGATTGAAATGAACCTGGATCAGGTAAGAGAAATGGCTGTTTATAAATCTTTGCTGTAACACTTTTCCTGCCTAATGTTGTACAGTTGTCAAATCAAATTTTGGCCCAAAGAAATAAACCACTCAATTGGTTGAGGAAAAGGGGATTGGCAAATGACACGAGGCTCTTTTTCATTTGGCATTCATACTTCCTAGTTTGTGAAATCTGGCTTTAAAAGTAAAGGATTGATTTTAACCTTTTTTATTTATTTTGCACACGCGAAGATTAATCTTGATAATTGTCAAGTATAAAAGAGTTTGTATGTCACATGATTTTCCCACCAATTATCACATACCTGAGACACATCCAGAGCCACTTGGTTTTTTATTATTGATATTTGGCTAAATATAAATGTGATTTCTACTTTAATTTTTACGGTGTCATTTTGATTTTTAGGTGGACCGAGCCATCAAAGTGATCCAGAGTGCGTTAGCCAATCAGATCGATTGGGGTGAGATCGAGAGTCTCGTTAAGGAGGCCCAGAGTTCAGGGGATCCAGTGGCATCCGCCATAAAAGGACTGAAGCTTCAGACAAACCACATCACTATGTTACTCAGGTAAGCGATTTCTAAAGAATTACGGTTTAAATTGCCAGATGATACAGTCCTGTTACTTTACTACTGTTGGCTGTTTAGCACAATGAAGTTTTCTGACAGTCTCATGATAAATATTTATGACCTGATCTGGTAATGATTAAATTACAAATACATTCTTTGTGCCAAAAAATTTTCAGTGAGCCATATGCAGAGTTTGATTCCAATGAAGAGAATGCCCACAATAAACCCTTGAAGGTGGACATTGATCTGGGACTGACCGCCTACGCCAATGCTCGCAAGTAAGGGATACAAGTAACTTTAAATGAGAATTTATGAGGAAACAAATCAACATATTAATTACTGAAGGCTTACTGATGACACCAACGGGAGTTATGTGGTATCAGTTATTAGCAATTAAAATCATTCAATTCTCAATTATACATTACATTATTACAGGTACACATAATTTCTCTCCATCATTGAACAAGAACATACCAGTATTATATATATTTACCAAATTTATTTTACAGATACTATGACATGAAAAGGTTTGCTGCAGTCAAAGAACAGAAGACGATTGACGCTTCATCGAAAGTAAGTCATAGTATAACTGTTCTATTATTTCACTCTGTTCATGCCAACGAAAGCAATTTGCTAAGTTCTCCCAAGATTATTTAAAGGCCACTGAATGCATTTCACTGTGGAAAAAAGAAAGAAAAACTAAACATCTACTAATCAGTTCATCACACAAACCTGGTAATTATGCCATTGTGAGTTTTTGCATCTAAAATTTAATCATAATTCTAGGCTTTGAAATCTGCTGAGAAGAAAACAAAAGAGACTTTGAAGGATGTAGCTGTGACTGCTTCGATTAATAAAACTAGGAAAGCTTATTGGTGAGTTTCTGTCTTCATTCTGATATTACTGCATGTGCTTAGTCAAAAGCCCTAGCATCTAATGTTGAAGAGGTTGTTCTAGTCACCCATTTGTGCATGAACAATATTTTCTTTTAATGGAATTCATTATAATTTTACATAGGTTTGAGAAGTTTTTATGGTTCATCAGTTCAGAGAATTATTTGGTGTTAGGAGGTCGAGACCAACAACAGAATGAACTGGTTGTTAAGAGGTACTTGAGGCCAGGTAAGTGACATGTACTGTAGTATTTCATTATCTGGTACCAAGCATGACCTCGGAGCACTATTCTTGAGGATGTGCTACATGGGTGTTGCCGATTTCTTGGAAAATCATATACCAGCCTCATTGATGCCAATAGCTTTGATGGCAGAGGACAAACTAACGCTGTTTCTACTTAAATTCCTGATCGAGGTGCATTTTATTATGTTTGAAATTTGTTGATTGCAGGTGATGCGTATGTCCATGCTGATCTCCACGGAGCCAGTAGTGTCGTCATTAAGAACAGACAAGGTGAGAGATTTGGGTGTGATCATATTGTGTCGTAACTTTGTGACTGGTCTGAAGATTAATCAACTTATATGAGCTGCTGCTAGAGGTATCACCTAATAAGGGTGCGAACAAAAAGAATTTGCACCACTCAAGGACGTTGCTTTGCTTATCAACATATTGAATAAAATGAGTTGAAATGATGCAATGCTTGGCTCCTCTCAGCTGCTGGGGGGCTGATCAATTCACAGGTTACCCATTACCCGGAATTAAAAGCACAATGCATGACGTCACCAACACACCATACTCTATGACGTCATCAATAATTGGACTTGGGTGACGTCATGTATTGTATTAGTATTTCCAGGTGCAAGGTCAAACGAGAACTGACCAGCCCTGTTACTGATATTGTAGCTTTTTTACTGGTCTGAAGATTTAGTCAGCTTTTTCAGTTGCTACAAGAAATGTCACCTAATAATTATACACGTCTCTTATTGATAAGTCTAATAAAGATCTCCCTATCTATTCTTGTAGCTGATGCTCCTATACCACCAAAGACCCTGACGGAGGCAGGCACAATGGCCGTTTGTTACAGCGCGGCCTGGGATGCTAAAGTGGTGACTAGTGCTTGGTGGGTCAACCATGACCAGGTAGATTATGCTCATATTATTCTTATACATTCTGTATTAAGCATGTTATTTTTGCATGTATATTTTGCTGTCAATAAAAATCTATGTACATTAATATTATCTGTTATTTTTTAAAAACGTACCTGGTTGTGTATGCAGAATGTGCAACGTAGTTTGAGGTACTTTGTATTTGAATATTTCAGGTGTCTAAAACAGCCCCCACAGGAGAGTACTTGACCACAGGAAGTTTCATGATCCGAGGAAAGAAGAATTACCTTCCACCATGTTACCTTATTTTCGGATTTGGATTCGTGTTCAAGGTGAGAAACTGTGGTTTCTCCCGCATTGAGTGAGCTTATTGTTGAATCTTTATGATCTCTGGGTTGAAGGATTACAACTAGAAGTTAGGGCTTTTACTAGGTTACCTTGTTCATGATACTGAAATTTCTGCATATATCATGTTTTGTATTATACCACTGAGGGACACTAACCATATATATAAAATGCAGAAAAGATAGGTTGAGCAGATGCACTGTAGTGCATTCAAGGCTTAATATTTTCTTGAATAAATTCATTCTTTTGCTTCAATTTGTAATTTCCAGTTAGATGAAGATTCTGTCGAGCGCCACCAGGGGGAGAGGCGGGTTCGCACTGCAGAGGAAGATGGAATCACATTGGCCGATTCCCAGTCGACTGAAAATGAGGCTGACGAGTTGGTCATAGAAGAAGAAAATGAAGAAGGATCAGAAGAAGGAAAGGCAGGAACAGATGAAGGAAAGGAAGAAAATAGGGAAGAATATGATGATGAGGAGGAGGAGAATGAAGAGGAGGAGGAGGAACAGGGGAAGGAAGAAGGCAAAAGTGAAGACTTAACTGAAAATGCAGAGGATGAAAAGGAAAGTGGATCAGAGAGTGATGAAGATACCTTGTTCCCTGACACTGCAATTGACCTTCAGCACGTCAAGGGTGACAAGTGAGTCCCTTGGAATATTGTAATAGTACATGTTATATGACATTCAGTGGCAGTATTAAAGGACTCATCCATGATACATTGATAACTGTAAACTCAATGAAATATATACAACACATTTTTGACTTGTGGTGAAATGCAATAGAAAAATGTCTTTATGTTTAATTTCAGATTCGTTCCCCAGAGAAGTGTCAGTCATGCCAGTCAATCTTCAGATGCTGGTCCTCTGAGTTTTTCGGTTGATGTAGATATCACGGGAAGTACAGATTTGAAGGTAATTGTAATTCAAGAATATGTTGCATTTCTATTGTATGAGGAAATTCAAAGGATGTGGATATCTAGTTGTAGCAAATATTTCAACCTTTTTTTTTCCCTCCCCCGTAGGATGTAAGATCAGGAGGCAGACTGACTGCTAAACAACGCAGGTAATTATGATATTAGATATAAAATGATATAGACTTAGGACAATCTTTGTGTATATTTTAATTTTCAAAAGATAATTCGCCATGATAGTTTTTAATTTGCTCTCTGCAATTACAAACTATCATGGTAAGAAAAAATTCAGTAACACCAAAAATAATGCACTTGATAGCTATTATGCAAAATCTTAATGAGAACTAAAAAAACTTCAATTATGAAAAGATGCTGATGTTTTTTTGTCCCAAAAATGTACAAAAACTGGTGGTCTATCTGACCTATTACAGTTACGTGCAATAAACCAATGGGTAATGATTTATTGTGCATTTCATGAATTAATTTTGAATATAACTATAGTTCATTTATTTGTTATATTACTTGGATGCGCAGGGAAATGAAGAAAGCCAAGAGAGGAAAAGGGAATACACTCCAAGAGGGAATTCCATCCCAGATTGAGACTGAGGCAGAGATAAAAATAGAGAAAAGGGAAAACCCCCCACAGAATCCCCAGGCTGGGAAACCCCCTTGTATTCAGCAACAGGTTAGTAGTAATAAGTGTTGTTAGCATCTTGGTCAAAATCTATTATGAAAACATTATTGCATTAATATAAGCCTAGGTAATTTCTTTAAATGTGCAACTCTTTTTATTTTTCAGAAATCACAAGAACCACCAAAAAGAGGACAGAAAGTAAGTTAAAGAATAGTTTTTTGAAAGATATATTCATATAAAAGCTTGCGAAGTCAGTATTATGGCAAGGCATAATATAAGTTTGTTGTTTTGTCAAACCCTAATGTTAAATCTCGTAGAATTTCCTGTCCTATTAAACTGATTTGCTTTATTAAAAGTACAATAACAATTAGATTTGCCTAGTGGAAAATGTATTACAATCACCAACCAAATACAAAATTAATAATTAATATAAAAATAAAACATGTTGATGGTTGGCTGACACTGTTGTGTACAAGTATGTGCCAGTGTAGGTGATTATTTTCAGTTGGCCACAAATTCATTGACATTGATGTATCCTTAATTTCAGGGAAAATTGAAGAAAATTAAAGAGAAGTACAAGGACCAGGATGAGGAAGAGAAACTGTTGAAAATGGAAATTCTTGCGGTGAGTGATACTTTACTATCTGCGCTTGAAAACTTGTGTAAAATCAAGTGGTAATGCTTGTAATTACAAAGTTCAGTGTCAAGGTGCATGGAAAACTTTCTTTCTATGAAAGGGTTTTGTTGTGTATAATGGGTCACATTTAAAAGCGAAATATCAAAGTCAAAAGTTTTGTGCTTTCTCTTATGATTTTATTTATTATGCGAATATATGTGGGTTCGTTTGTTCGTTTCAGTCTGCTGGATCTGCCAAAGAAAAGAAGAAAAAGGGAAAAAACAAACAACAACAAAAACAGGCACAAAGACAACTCCAGAATCTAGGTCAGAAAGGTCCGGGGCAAGGCCAGGTCCAAGGTCAAGTCCAAAGTCAAGGATCACGACCTAATTTTCAAGGAAAGGTCACACTGGATGACATCACTGTTAAAGCTGAAGCAGGAGAATCATCTGGTGAGGAATTGTGTTGTTAATATGATGTGCGCATATTGCTAGTCAAATGCACCGAAATTTGGGGGGATAGTTGAATATCGGGTTAGTTTGCATGTTATCTTGCAGCAGTAGATATATAATTGTTTTAATTTGATAAATACTCTCATTTTCAGAGAGCTACTCCAAGATAATGATAAAAACCAACAAATAAATTTGCATGTTTTTTTAAGTTACAACCAAGTAAATTTGAAGTAATATTGCTTTACGAGGTTTCGCCTTGTCAATACTGGACATGGATTGGAATGTTTTTGACATAGTTTTGACATGTTTGTCCATTGCATGTTGTGATTCACTCAGACTACTGGAATGTCTTGTTTAGAAGACTTCATGCAAAGTTCATTTGCTGCAGCCATTTAAACGTGAAAAAACTTTCTTGGTGTTGTAATTTGTTGTTTCTTATTCAGGAAATCCATTAGAAACAGCAAAAGTTAAGCAAGATGATGAGGTAAGTATGAACTATAAAGTAGCGCTAGACTTGATTTTGTCTTTTCTTAAAAAAAATTCTTGTTTGAAGTTCATATTCTTTTACATGATACTTTTAGGTTTTATGTAAGATAACTAGAAATTTGTTTTTAGCCTTTTCAAAGTCTTAAATGAGCTTAAATGTGGAATAGTACAGAAAGTAAAAGAAAATTTTGATATATATGAAATGTTTATTTATTTAAGGGTCATGAATCTGAAGAAGAAAAACAGGAGGAGGATGAGACTAACAAAGTTTCTGAGGTAACTTTCCTGTTCTTTAAATAGGATAAATTTGATTTAGCTATATTTTAGACACTTCACACAGTTCACTTTGACTGTTTTTGATGACTCTGAACAAGTTTTGAAATTGATGTCAGGCAAACGTACGCTAACCTAGCATACGCTACTTACGTTTCGTTTGACCAGTTATACTTCTTGGTGTGTTTCAGGACTTGGTCATACTAGACACGTTGACAGGAATTCCAACTTTGGAGGACACTCTGCTCTACACCATCCCATTCTGTGCCCCCTACAGCTGCATGGTCAATCACAAGTGTGTTTTTTTTTTTTATATTATGTTATTTGAGACGAGTTTAGTTTTCACATGAATGATTTTTGGGCATTATATGTGTACTGCATATGCAGTGAACCTTGATGTAAGAATATTTTGAAACATCTGTTTCGGATTTCAGGTACAAAGTGAAATTAACCCCTGGTTCAACAAAACGAGGCAAAGGTTAGAAAAAAAGATAAACATTGGCCAAAAGCTTTTTCTAGGCATATTCCTATTATAACTCTTTGGAAAGTACATTAATTTTTTACAATTTGAATCATAATGACAACAAATGTTTGCTTACGAAGTGGAAATTGTTTGCATATATAAATATATAAAAAATTAAAAAATTTGCGGGAGAATGTGATGCTAATGTATTTTATTTATCCAAATTACAGCTGCCAAAATAGCTCATGGAATTTTTCTACATGAAAAGACGATGACACCAAGAGAAAAGGAATTATTGCGAGTAGTTAAGGCAAGTTGAAATAGTTCTGTATATTGTAAGAATATATGCTTGGGTTCAGCAGTATAATTGAACCCTCGTCATTGGACAAAAGTATTAAGATTATATTGAGGCTGAGATGTAAATTAAATTTTTTTCATTAAACATTTGATGTTGTAGCGTTTCATTATAACACATAATTTTATTCTTTCAGGATGCTGACCTGTCTAGAAATATTCCAGGAAAGGTTAAAGTTTCGGCACCAAATTTGATGAAAGTCAAAGGAAAGAAAAAATGAATGTATTTGCCAAAATAGAATGTTAATGCAATTGTTATACATTTGAATTAATTAAAACATGTACACTTGCGTACCAAGTTTATGTGATATTCATGTATTTATTATGTATACAAATAAATTAAATGTACATAATACTGATGACTGGGTATCTCGTTTGTGTTTGGTGTAAAATTGTGAGCTGTCAGCACTCCAGTGTTGCCAGCTCTCAAGAGATTTGAGTCTCATGAAAATAAAACTAGATATTAAGAATTTACAGGTCGAAAGAGAAAAATAAATAAAAATTGAGAAAATTCAAACATCGCATTGCCTAGATTCCAAGACGTTCTCAGCTTGGCAACACTGGTCAATTAACTGAAAGAGGGGAAGGACAGGTCAGATCTTAAGCAAGTTGGATTTATGTGATAGTGTTACCACTCCCACCAATGAATAATATCTCCCATTAAAGCTCTGGAGACAGATGTGTATGAAGGAGCAAATGAAGGAAAAATGAAAGATGTGAGAGATAAGAGAGAAAGAATAGAACTTTCTGCTCTTGAGATTACCAAATTCGTGCTTACAAACGAAATCCGCTCAGTCCGCCACTTGCTTCCCACTCTTAACAGTTTTATTTTCGCAATCTGCTTGTGGCGCCACCAGTCTGTTACGAAACTAGAGCACCTATAAGAGTATCGCGCAGCAGTTGTTGTGTTTCGTAAGGGCAAGGATGGCGAAGGTTATCAAGCTACTGGGGCCTAATAGTGCCCTAGTGCCTCTTTTACAGGTAAAAACACTTTATTTTACTGTTAAAAATTAAAGAATACTATGTGTGGATTATATGCAAATGCTGGCTAAGCGTGCACATGGTTTGATCTTGTTAAAATGAAGCAGGAACTGGGATGACATTTCTGACAAGTTGAGTTGTGCTTGTCACGTAATCCAGACAACCCATTAAATAACGGGCTGTATTATAAACAATATAGTAAACATCTTTGTTATGTGCCTCATGGTTAGACTGGCTTTGTCCTATGTGAAATGACAGTTATTATGTCAACTGTACATTGCATTACATAAATAATGGATCTGTTGTCAGTGTTGTAAATATTTACAATAATTTACTATGAATCAGTATGATATGATTTAGTGTCATTTATGACTCCGGCAAGGCACTCATATTATATCATAATTATTGACATTAATTAAATCCAATAAGTAATTTAACATAATAAAAATTATTTTCTTCAGAGTCGTTTCATGTCAGCTGCAGCTGCCCAAGCAGCACCAAGAAACAAGACTTTCTCAATCTACAGATGGGTAAGTGGCTTCTTTTGTTGTGCTCTTCCAAGTGCTAAATTTAGCCTTTTGAAAATATTGTAGTTGCTTTTGTCTTTTTTCCTCTGTTTCAACAAGCAACATTTTTCTCCATTTTGTAGGACCCAGACAAGCCTGGAGACAAACCACATGTTCAGAAATATGAAGTAGACCTCAATACGTAAGTTAATTCTTGGTTTGTTCAATTGAAATTTGATTTCAGAGCAAGCATTGACATAATAATTTGCACAATTCATTCAGGTACAACACTCTGCAAATATGCTTCTTTGCCAGTTAAAGCTTGTGCAACTTGTAATATGGTTCCCACATCATGATAATTAGTGTATCATTCACCTTTATTACATTTCATTAACATTTCAGCTGTGGTCCCATGATCTTAGACGCTCTCATTAAAATCAAGAATGAGATGGACCCCACCTTGACCTTTCGCCGATCATGTCGTGAGGGAATCTGCGGCTCCTGCGCCATGAACATCAATGGCCTCAACACTCTGGCTTGTCTGTGGTGAGTGACCATTGATTATCTTTTTTTATATATTTGTTATGCCTGTAATAGAGTAAAATTAAATGGACTTTAATTTTTTTTGTGTTTGACATGGTTTTCTCATTGCAGCAAAATTGATGAGTCAAGCAAAGCAAGCAAGATCTACCCTCTGCCACACATGTATGTCATCAAAGACCTTGTTCCAGTAAGTAAAATAATAATGAATCTCAATCTCAAAAGAACACACAACTCATAGTTTTAGTGAACTGCTTAAAAATTGTGCAGACAATACATTTAAAACACTTTCTCAGGAAACGTGCTACATTGGCCCACAATGGTGGAGACATGTCAATGTTGCAATGGGCTGATGTTGGGCTGATGTAGAGTTAGATATTGGATCCATTTTGTGCCACAGTGGTTTTTATTTTACAAACATGTTGTTTTTGTCACAGGACATGAATAACTTTTACGCCCAGTACAAGTTAATTGAGCCGTACCTCAAGAGGAAGGACCTGAAAGAAGACGACATAGGAAAGGTCGCTTATCATCAGACACCCGAGCAGAGAAAGCTACTGGTATGTTTTACATTTAGTCACAAGGCAGGGCTCGATTTAAGTGGGTTTGTGACTTTGTATTAAAAAATGCGTGCTGCTATACACACTCTGAAAAATTACATAGTGCTCAGTCACTCGCAAGTCAAACTTCTTTATGAACTTTACCGAGTTTGTACTTAAATTGCAATTTGGTCAATGCCCAATTAGTGTGGTATAAAGCACAGCTAGGTGTGAATAATGAATTGTCATTGTTCTGTAATCATTTGGTTAATTTTTACAGAATTGCTTATCAAATTTAAGTTTGATTAGCAACATTTGTTAATCAAATTCAAAAGGAAAATTTTAATTGTGCCCTATAAAGAGTACTTTGTAAAAGGGCGAAGTGAGGCTATTTAACTAAGGCAAAGTACCAAGAATGCATTTAATTTGGTATTATGTCATAATTTGGCATTCCTATTTGCAAGTTTGAGTATTGTTTTACAATACGTGGAGATCCTTGATAACATTTGTATGACTAGTCAATCGCATTGAGAATTATACTTGATTATTTGAATTTTCAGAGAAATATAACCCTTAATATTTTTGTGTTTCAGGACGGCATGTATGAATGCATCTTGTGTGCATGTTGCAGCACATCTTGCCCATCCTATTGGTGGAATGGAGACAAGTACCTGGGTCCAGCTGTCATCATGCAGGCCTACAGGTCAGTGGGAAATCTGTTATTTGTTATAGTACTGGAACCCCTTGATAAAGACCAACATTGATTCCTAACTAGAGTGATTGCAACAGCTAGGTAGCCTTAGCAGTTTAATTCAAAATTATTTATTTATTTATGGGTCTAAAATGTAAAAGTTTCTTTATTACAGTATATATTTATGGGCCTAAAATTTGTGCTTGAAATCATGAGATAGTTTTCACGTGAGTTTCCAAACCGTGGCAGTGATGGTTGCCACCATGCATTGCAGACCTCGTTAAACCACAAATGATTTTGTCCACATCTTGTCAGTCTGCCAGATTGGTTATAAAATAGGTGGTGTAGTTATGCCATTTGAGAGATTTCAATTCCAATAATCTCTAGCTTTGAAAGTCATATTTTGTCAGTTTGCCAAGTCTGTTGCGCAAGAGGACTGGTTGTATAATACTGGTAATCTCATTGTGATTTTGCTGAATCATGAATTGAAGGCTTACATGTTTTAAAAAAGGAAAATTACCTTCAATGGCGAATATAAAATAGTATTACATTATCATAATTATGTATTTATTATGGTTTGCCTTTCAGTAGAAGGATAGATAGATGTGTAATATTTATTTTGATGGTCAAATACTCTACGATATAGTTGCTAATCATCAGGCACATGAGCAGCAAAAGCTGCTGGTATGTTGTCTACCTTGTCATCATGCATGACTCGATTAAAGTGGGTTCGCAACTTTGCATTGCATGTCAGCCAAAAATAATGAGCAGGTTTGCCAATCAGTAGGAAGAAGGACAACTGTGTCTTATTGAACTTCAAGGTCAAATTCTCTATAATTTACAGATGGATCATGGACTCACGAGATGACTTCAAGACAGAGCGACTTGAGAAACTTCGAGACAAATGGTCGGTGTACAGATGCCACACAATCATGAACTGCACCAAGACCTGCCCTAAGGTTTGTATTTGCATTATGCAACTAACATCCATTTGTAAATGTAGGTTTGACGTATAGTCAATTTTGGTAGATTCGATGATTACAAGTGTTTCAGGCAAATTTGATAGTTATAAGTGCTTCAAACTAAAACTAGTTTGTGGTATACACATAACTTGCTAAGTCACCCCAACATTAGCCTGACATAGATCTGACATGTAATCTGGGGATGGGATATGAACTACACAAACATCTGATTCAAATGTCTAGATTTTGTTTAATTTTTGGTGACAGTTTCAAATGACTACTGTGGAGATCAGCGTCTTACTAAATACATATGAATAGCATTTTCTGTTTTATTTTTCGCAACAGGGCTTGAACCCAGGAGCTGCCATTGCTGAGATGAAGAAACTGATGTTGGGACAAGAATCGCACGGAATCCCTGGCCAGGGCGGTTTGGAAGAGTATAAATAAGTCATTGGATATTGTAGCTTTATTTGTATCAACTTCTTTGCCATCAATTAATCTACCATCTTTATTCGCATTGATGTATGAGACACTATTATCCCTTTACTGTAATCGAATAGTGCTATATGTATTAATTAGTAATTGTGCTACTGCTAAGTTAAATGAGAATCATAAATATTACAACCGAAAGTGGTAATATTCTTTCCTGGAATATTGTCTTAATTTTTTTTAAGGCTGAAATAAAAATTAAAAATGCCAAATGGGTTGTGCTTTATCACTTTAAATGAATATATAAATTTTTGTGTGAAAGTTTGGTTAAGCTGCATGCCTTATCATGAACAGTGTGGGCCGGTGTGGCCAACGAGACTTGTGGCTGTTACGCGGCTGTTAAGTAGCGACATACACCTATGGAAATTTTCCTGTTTGCCATGCTGCACATGCCTCACACAGCCTGTTAAAGGATTCGTTTCCACAGTGACTGGCATAGCATATATATCTCCATTCCAGTAATGCCAGCAGTCCCTCTTTGATTTTGAACCTTTGTTAAATGGAACAGCCCTAAAGGCAGTGTTCAGTCTTTTAGCCAGTCAACTGATTTCACGAACTACTTTCGGTCAGCAGGCTCTGTTCTCCTTGGAACTTCGACTCCATTCCGCTGTGGTAATCACCGTGCCAACTATGAGCATTCGGAACCCCTTTCATTCTATCCCCATTAACAACTGGTTGGAGTGGAGCAGTGGGTTGAGGATCTGCTCATTTCTTCCATGTCGTGTCTGGATTTAAACTCGCAACATCGCAAGAGCGAGTCCAACACCATATCCTCTGGACCACAGCACCCTCCTTTTATTATTTTTTAAACTCTACACAAGACCATTTGACAAAATGCTGTTGGTTCTTGTGCAGCACATAACACATCAACAACCAAACATCAGCAGTGTATTATTGACATTTTATTGTACATGTCACAAAATGAAGGAATAATTTAATGGTAGATACAATTGACTACAAAGTCGTTATTGTCATGCTTATAATTGCGGCTATACGCATGAGTACCAGAGTATCACAAAACAGTTACATCAAACACAGCACAGGAGACGACGTCGCAGCTTCAAGTTAACTCGGTTGCTATGGATACACGATATCCAATTGGACCGCTCCTGGGAAACGGAACGTAAATAGAACTCCTGATAAGTTGCTTCCAAGATGGCCGTCATCATTTCCTGGCCGACTTTTTGCTCTTAATCCAATTTTCAATCTTCTCCTTCAGTTCTGAGGCTGCAAATAGAAGACAAAACAAGTTAAGAACTCACCAGGCCCTGGACTTATTGTACTTTTATTTTTCAGAATTTTATTCAACCTTATCTTCCAGAAGTAATCATGGAGTAAACATGAATCCTACTTTCAAACAGCTTAGGTGAACATATATTTTCGTGCAGACAAGGTAACTGATATGGCTCGATCTGACTATATACCAAAGAGGCGGATGTCTATCTTTTTCAGTTTTAATGTGGAGTGTTTCACATTTACGAGTCAGCAATGACTAGCTAATTGACAAAAACTGTCACTTTCTCATTGGATTGTCTTTTATAATGTGGCCATGTTGGCTTAAAGCCCACCATTACATTTTCTTTCACCCTTGCATCTACTTCACAATTAAGACAATTTTTCCTACTGACCCGGGATAAGCACTTCGGCAGTGAGCGGCTGTCTGTTGAAAGGATCCGTCTTGGAGTTGAGTAAATGACGCAGAATGTGGGTTCGATCCATCACCGTGCCGCTTGGTAGAATCACTGGGTCACGCATTAGGGTGTCCATCAATGGATCTAAACAATATAACAATGAAGTATTAACTACTATTTTTATGTATTAAAAACTCTCAGTGCTTTACCAATGAATCAAAACACTCCATCAAAGACAATAAGGTCACCTTTAAACTCATCAGGAACATCTTCAAGGTCCATCTCATTCCTCTGTTTCTCGATGACCAATTTCTCGACCCTTTCTTGTAGATCTCGGAATCTCTGGATTTCCATGTCTGTCTTGATTCTTGCTTTGATCATACGAGAAATGGCGTCATCAAAGAGCTCTTTCCTATAAGAACGCTGCAATAATTGAAAAATACAACATTTTAAAATCATATTGCAACTTTAATAGACTAGATTCAGTATCTCACTTCCTGTAGCCTGTCACCAAGAATGATAATTTCAATTCAACAATCTCCATGACCTCTGACCTCATAAAAACTAATTGCACAATGCTTTAAGCAGTAGCGTATTTTATTCTCTGAAAGTTACTGGCATGACACTTGATCCACTAATACAACTTCAGGCAGATGTAATGATGAGATGATACGACTAAGAGTGACTAAGCTTGTACCTCGTCATTAGCAATGGCCTGTGAGAATTTAGGGCAGTCTAGATGCAGGTAGATGTCAGTCAGTTGATTCAGTAGCTTTTTTGGCTCCCAGCCGTATTTCTCAGGGTTCTGGACTTTGAGGTCTCGGCACTTGGGACCGCATAGCTGTTGTAAGTTGAAGTTGAGCATGGCTGCCAACCGGTCTGCTAACTCCTGCAAAAGTAAATGAATTCCAAATCAATTCATGATTTTCTTTTAGGTAGTATTTTGTGAACATCAATGGCAAATATGCTCTGTTATGCTAATGCATGTTTGATAAAAGATTCAAGATTAAAATGTTGATGTTTTCTTCACAGTTTGCGATGTCATTAGTGCCCTGCCTCTAGATAGCAGTCTTAACTTGTTACATTGTAATATACAACCTTGTAACCAATATGTGTTCTTAAAAGTGAGGTAGTCTTAATACTGAGTGGTCTTAAGAGATTCTGCAGCACACACAAGTTTTCACTCTGAAACTCACAGGACTGAGAAAAGGGTCCACGATATGATCAGAAAGGTAATGGAACATGTCGACCGTCTCGGTGGCAAGAGTTAAGTAGGACCGACATTGTCTCTCCTCTTGGGACATTTGTCGTGTTTTGGCCTGTTGCTGATCCTGCAAATACAAATACATTCATTGATGTCTTAAAGAATTCTCAGAAATGTTAGGGGAACATGGTCATACACTGTGTACAATAGACAGATGTACACTCTAGATTGTTGATTAATTCTACATTTTATGTAGCTCAAGTGGTGGAAATAAAAAAATTTAAATATGTTTTTGCACACAGTTTTGTATCATTCCGATTCAATTATATTTTTATTATGTAGAACTATGCGATGCAAATGAAGAGCAGTCTACAAGGCCGAAGTTCCTATTGGCCCTAATCAACCGCAAAGACGAAGTAGTCCATGCACATCAGTTCTATTATCAAAACAATTGTACGCAAAATCTAGCTCGATAATTGTGCAGAAACTTTTCCACCACTTCAAATTTCTTGGCATTGGTCAGCTTCCATAAATATTCCAAGTTGCATTTTCTAAAAGAAGTCTCTCAATCAACGAGATGACGGTCTGACATTCATACTGTACAGCTATGAAGCAGCTAAGCCTTCTATTTCTCGGCATTAGTCATCGTCACTAAATATTATTAAAGTTGCATTTTCTGCAACTGTAGTAGCTACAAGCCTGAATGTCAGACCCTTACCTCAGGCTGAGTTTGCATGACAAAGGGTCTGACAGAATTCCTTCAGGCAATAATATTCTTACCCTGGGCAGTTTGTTCCACTCCGTCTTGTTCTCCATTAACTCTTGCAATTCTCGGATATTCTTCAGAGTGTCCAGGCTTTCGTCCAGAAGGAAAGTTGTGTCATTCATTAACATGTTCGCAAAGACAACGAACTGTTTTCCCAGGCTGTGGCAACATGAAGATAGAGATGCATTGTAAAATTACGGTTTCATTTTAGTGACATCAATAAAGACATTTTACACACAGAGAAAGCCCAGAGAATTGAACCCAGAGAATTGAACCCAGTACCCGAACAGAAGTTGATGGATCTTTTTTTTTTTGTACTTCAAAATTAAACTGCTCTTAAAAAATTAACTCAACAACCGACCTAATACGTCATAGAATTCTACAGAATGAGCAATTCCAAGGACGGTGTGGCCACTCATCAATTTGCCAAGCAAAATATATCCTTCATAACTCACTTGGCCTCATGGATAATGCGTGACTGATGAATGGGAATCTGCCACAATGTCTTGAAGATGATACTCAGATGATAACGAATTGTGAACTTGTCATAAAACTCACTGCTTGCCCCCGTCTGTTCAATATCTGCAACACACCAAGGAATCTTTATGAAATATGAAATATGATCACGATGTCCATGATAAATGATATCAACTGAAAACAAATTTGCTATTGTATAATATCATCAAGGTTAAAGAGTTTATCAACAGCAAAACGATTCCTTACCTGTATAGAACTTCATGAGGGCGGGAACCAGGTGCTCCGTGGCCAGTGCATGGTTCATCATATACTCATTTAATTTGACAGTCTGCCGCTGCACAGCCGGGTTTAGTACGAACATGACTTCCACTAGTTTGGCCGTTAAGTAGGGATTCTTGATGTAATGATAGCTACACACGAGCATAATGATGAGGGTGATGAGTTCATTTACGCTGTTGCCTTGGAGCACCCCTGGCATATACTGAAAAATAGAAGGAAGAGCCGATATTACAAAACCCATATCTGGAATCAGTGCTAAGAACTTCAAACAATGACAATAAAAGCAAACATGTACAGTATATCAAGTTTATGGTAATAAATCTGTATCATTGATAGTTTGATACCTGTTCATTTTAATAACTTTTCTTTAGACAAACTTTTGTATTCTAACAACTAACAGGAGATTTTTTTCATTGCGGCCTTATGTAACACTTGCCGCTATACCATTCTGTTTGCCCTTGGATTATTACAGAAGTTGTCTTAATAACCTAGTAGCCTGATTAGATGTACAATAATTGCACAGATCAAACTGATTTATCATCATGATTACAGCTTCAACTGAGATGTCTGGAGTCAATCAAGGTTTTCCTTAAAGTTGAGATTCACCAACACCAGATTAGTTTACCTGCAGAGTGAAGAGCAAAAAGTCGGCAATGTCCTCCAAGTAAAAGTCTGGCAGAGCTGCCCAGACCATGGGAAGCGTCTCCGAGAGAGGCAGTTTCGGCTGACCAGCGATGATCTTAATCAAGAACTGAGCAACCCCAGCATAAAATTCTAGACACCTGACCAAAAGATATTCGTCCAGCAGACCAGCATCCGCACATAACTTTCCTTTCTCTAGTCTCTGCAAAAAAAGGTCATCATAAATGACAGCTGTAATGTTTGAGGGGTTTTGATCCTCCTATCTAGTGGTAGCCTTGTTCACTTGTTTTACACATGGAATAAAGAACCTGAATGTAAATCTGAATCTGTGTGAATTGGATATGAATTCTTCAATAGGGCTCTCATGATTGTTTACTGCAATTGATGCGACTCAAAGTCATCTTCGAAATTGAAACAACAGCAATCAAAATGACCACAAATCAAAGAGTGATGAGCACCATACCTTGACCTGGGACTTCCAGCGTTTGAGCAGACCTCTGTTGCGATTAGCACTCGAGAGGTTTCCCCAAACCTCTTCAGTGGCCGACATCTCATCAACCATTCGCTGGAGATCACGGATGGCCCTCAGACGACGTTGGTACTTCCGAGAAATGGGCAGGACAGAAAGATGGTGGCAGTGAAGGGTCAGATAGAAACATTCCGTGGGGAACTTGATGTCTTGCCAGACGTGCGAACCGCTCTTTTCTGTTTGCCAACAAAAAACATCATGATTCGAATATCTTTGTAGATAAATATTCTAGCTACTTCTTATCAACATGGTATTAGATGCCAGACAACATTCCAAATTGGACCAAAATTTTTGGAGTGTTTCGAGGATAAGGTCTTCACTTAATAAATGCAAGAAGCTACTGACAGAATAACAAGCCAGTTGACAGCACTTTTCTTGTTGAACATTTCAAAAGCAATAGCTTGACTAAACAATGTTAATTTGACCTTGAGTGTAGAAAAACTCATCACTTGTAGTATGGTTTCTTGTTGTTACTCAGTCCAAATGTATTAGCATACAGTGTAATAGCTATAATATATTGCATCATTATCAACAATAACATCAATGGCTGCTTGAAAACAGTAGAGGCAATACAAACACTAATGAGACTGTCTTAAACATCCCACTTACCGAGGTCTTTTACCCAATCAGCCGCTTCCTGGGTCGAACTACAAAGGCGTGCTTCTTCTTTTATCACCACTCTGCTTTTGGGGTGGTGTGGATAATACTGATCCACCTGTAACAGATTGCATTAACGTCAGGATGAAGGATTTTTGATATACATGTAGCACTTGTATATTTTCTTTCAGAAGTAAACTCGAATCTACAACAGGATTAGTCATTTTTCTAAGGTCTCTAAGTTGGTTGGCCATTACGAGGCTCATAAAACCCCAGATTGAAACCAAGTCTGTGCAGATACACATCTTTCCGACGTCAGCCTACCATTTTCCTGATTACGGTCAAACTTGCTGTAACGGCCAGGAGCATTAAACTGTCACCTACTGCAAATAGCCAAATCCACCTCCCATTTCATAAATGGTGGCCTGTCTTAAATGATCAGTTCCCTTGAATGACTGCTTAACACAAGTGTGTAAGTAACTAGAACTGTTGGTGAAGCAAGGCTGACCTGACTACTCCAACTTAGCAGCTTGGGAAATTCTAATATTCATGGAAATTCTGCTGTCCTTGGCTTTCCCTACAATTAGAGGATCGTAGCAATGTAACAGACATACAGACATGCACTCACCTTGTCAATCTTTATACGCACTGACAGTTGTTGCAACACAGACAGAAAATTGAGCATGAAACCATCTCCCGAGACCAGTCGTTCATCAGTCTGAAATGGTCGCATGAATTATAAGGGTTACGAAACAATAAATGGGGAGGAAAAAATCATCTTTTCTTTTGTACTGTATAGTCTAACACTAGTAACAGGTACGATGAGAAGTTAGGTCGGCTTATGCAACCAATTGCTGTGCACAAACATAGTGATAGGATGACAAGACTTGTGGCATACAAAATATTGCATTTTTACCCCATTAGTGAAGTTTTTATTGTTGCTCTTTCCTGCCTTAAAAGTACTTTATATCTGTTTTACAAAAATGCCTATGCTCCTAACTGCCATATAATTTAGTTGAGAGACAAATACCACAAATTTATTTAATCAATTTATGCCAAGCATGTATTATTTATATATAAATGTGTATTGCAAAACAAACCTGCAGTTGTGATCTCTTCAAATTGCGGTCAACCGCAGACGATATGAAGCTCATTGCTGCATCTCTAGTTTCACCGTTTACCAGTAGAGCGTGTAAAATCTTATACAGCTCCCCCTGCAGGAAATTAGTATAAGTATGCAAAATCGGTCACAATGGTTATGGTCTACGAGATCAGTTTCAAGCAGAGTTATCACCTTTTGGGACCACAAAAACATGTGGCTATAAGTAAATTTTATACTACTTTAAATAGCATACAAGTATAAAGCTCACCCTGAGGAATTCGCATGACTGCTGCAGTTGTTTGTTGACTAAACGAGCGCTGTCGGAAGTGATTTCCGTGCTGGGAAAGTATTTATCAACCACTTTCACCTGTCATGAAGGGAAAATCACCACAAATTCTTATCAATAAAATCAAAGGAGGTGCCTTATAAGTGCATAATGAAGTTGTATTTATGAATGTATTTTGGCAAACTACCGCCTCAGAATGAATAAATCCATCTATATATCTAAGAGCATGTTCTTGAAAAAATACTTAAATTAAGCAATGTTTGTATAATGAAAACTTTAAATACAAAGTTTGAATTTCATAATTAATTTTTTATTCATGATGAATATGTTCTACAGATTCTCATTAAATTGACCGAATATTATTACATGTACAACTACTTAAGGTACACAAATATGGGCGATTCTCAAGAATAAAAAATTTATGAATCACATAAAATATAAAAGATCAACTCACATTGTCTTCAGCAAACACAGAAAGTGCAAAAAAAGGGCCCAGGAGTGAGAGGCGCTCGAGTTCAAATCCTGGGCCAGAGGTGGCAGAGTCTGGGAGGAAGTTTGGTTGCTTTGCCAACTACAATGACAGACAAAGGAAAACTTCATTGAAAAATAAAATCTGTTTGTCTCTGATGACCATTTCTGAACCTGCCTACCAGCTCAAGCTATGATGTTTCAATTTCAATTCAACAAAAACCTAAATCAATTTGCAACTTGTGAAATGTTTTCCCGTTGCCTTTTGGAAAGACATTCATGCACTGAATAAAACGTCAATTTTTTTTCCAATGCAGGGATTGCAATTTGAAATGGGCCACGCGTGTGACTAGTCGACACGCAAAATTGCCTTGGGTAAATTTGTGCGAGTCTGGAACTTTCACATGGACCTAGAAAAATGGTCTTAATATTGACGCGTTCTCAACATTGATAAGATTAATTGTGTAATGTTTATCTTAACTCACCAGCGGGCAAAACGGTCGAGAATTTCCGATCTTGAGATCAATTAACTCAGATAGAACAATAAGCGGCTGGCGATAATCATCAGTGTCCAGTCCAAGGCCCCTCATTAGTTGACATAGTCCTTGCAGGACGGGGGAAAAGATATCCATAAAAGCTGCGTCGTCTTCGACGGTCAGCATGACCAGGTCTTCGAGGAAACCGCGAGGGAGGTTGTGATTAAGTAGGAATGGGACAAGAACCGATGTGCGGCTGCTGAGGCTGTGGGAAGAGATAAAAAAATAAAATTACTAAAATCAACAATTAGCAAAAGACAGGGAGAAACTTGTTTCAATGACATATCATTGATCATACATCATTATGGGAAGTTGAAAGACAATTGCCGTCCAGTAATTGGATAGAATTGGCAAATTTTGTGAGCATGACATCAATACAATGCGTGTACATGTAATTAACAGAAAATAAATCATTAATGCACTCTACTGTATAAAATTAACTAGATAAAGAAATACATCAACCAATGCCTAGAAAAATACAGATGGCTTAGAATTACAGGATATTGAACAGGGACATCACTCAAAACACTTGATGTATATTGGTTTATAAGGTACTTTTTCCAAAGAGTCATGTTTTAGCTAACCAAGGCTTTCTGCCATTTCACGTGGCCAGTGTTGTGATGCAGCTCAGAATCAGATCTACATTGGTTCACCAATTTAATGTCTAAACCTTAAAACAATGCTCACCCATTTGAGGAGAAGACGCCCTGGAGAACAAGAGAGGAGAAAGTGACGCACTGCTGCCTGGCGCTGATGAGCATGGCATTCATCGGTGGTGTGGCCGATTTCTTCGGAGAGATCCTTTCCTCTATAATTGTCCTCTCGTAACAGTCACACAGATAGTTAATGGCTTCCGTTTCTTTATTTTTCGCTGGCTGAAAACGCTCGTAAGGAAACAGACGGTCTGGAGACGTTGGCCCTCTGTAATAGAAGAGATGAGACAAATTGAGATGAGAAAATAGTTTGGGCCCAATTAGCAATAATGCCCCTTGATTGTTTATGTTATAAGCTCCTGACAGAAGACTGGCCTTGAAAGACAATTCCTGAGTGATATTTTTAATTCCACTTCACAACTAACACTTCACCATTGACCACTCACTAAGCGAGTTGTTAGTGAGGGCTACAGTATTGAATTGCTATGGGCAGCTCTTACTTGCATAACAAATGAACATGCAGCTTGGGCATTTCAGAAACACCAGTTCAGCAGTTCTAGCAACATCATGACTGCCATATGCGCACATCAACACCACTATTGTGCATTACATAACTCATGTCAAGCCAGGGGGGGCATGCGGGTACTGCGAATAATGGAGGGTAATGTTAATTAGAGGCGGGATATAGCGAGGTTCCGCTGTATCATATAGTGAGATTGTATGTCCTACCTGGCAGCACTTCCTTTATTAGGGGAGGATGACTTTTTGCAGTTGAGACGAGATTGTACAAAGGGATTATCCTGGCTACCGTTGATCATGAGCACTGCCTCCGTCAAGATCTGACTTATGAGGTCTGAGAAGTCCTGATATGCTTGGTCGTGTATCATCACTTCCTTCAAGTCTGTTAATTCCACCCCTTCGGAGGACTGATCGTTCCAACGTACCTACAAAGGATCAATTGTTTATTAGTTTATCAATCATCAGCATCAATCATTACAGATGATCCATGACTTCAAAATCTTTCAGTTTTTTTTGTTTACAAGGCTCATTGCAGTGTAAAAATACTTTCTGCCTTTTTGGATTTCAAGCATTCTTCTACATCAAATTATCTTGGCTCACCTGAAATACTCTTGCGATAGCAGATAAAACTTGTTCTTCTGTGACTTCCGACCCAATACTGGCATCCTGTGAAGAAATGCATTCACTTACAATGAAGTAATGGTTTTACTAAAAACTTACGAAACAAAACATTCTGAATAAACAATGATACTCACTCTCTTACGCTTAGAGTCTGATTTCTGGCTTTGGACATCAACATCATCCACTTCCATAGTCTCTATCCCCGAGTCTACATCAACTTGTGATTGGCTGTAAATGATATTATAACAGAGTTTTCGCAAAATGGAAAGCATATCAAAACAAAAAGTCTTCATAACCACATAACTGTATGACACACCCAAAAAAAGCTATACCTTTTATCTGAGTAGGTGTCAGTCTCCATGCCTTGAGAGCTGTTCTCATCTGCGGCCTGCGCAGACACCGATTGTGAGGATGGTGGCGATTGCGATGCTGATTGCGAAGAGGCACTTTCTCCTCCTCCCGTAAGACGGGCCAAACGCCTGCGACGCATCTGAAACACACATCATATCAATCTGACTCAAGGACAAGTGGTCTGACTTTACAACTGCAATGAAAACACAAGCCGGGATTGTCGTTTAGATGTACAGTGTGTCTATCTAATGACCCAGCTCATATTCAACAAGCCAGGATGGACAATAGCAATGAGCAAAGTATACACATGTAGCTGTGATTTGTTATTAACGTTTTTGATCATAAGATATCAATCAACATCCTGTGAGGACTCAAAGCAACTACATATAAGCAAGCTCGGGCTTTTTACCTCCGCTTGATAAGTAGCAATATGCTGTCTGAACAACAATGGTGCCCATTGTTGTTCAGACAGTATATCGCCAACATTCTGAATTACAGGAACTATAGATTGGTCCCTCGAAAATATTCATAATCAGAAAGTTTTAGATCTGCCCCTGACTTTCGTTATCACCCGCAACTTGCTTACAGCAGCAACTTTGCTGACGGGTTCTGTAGACATACACTTTACACACAATGTAAAATTTTGCAAAAAATATAAGACAACATTGTTTACAAAATAAGATTAAAATACATACATATATATATATAACTAATATACTCTTAAATGATAAAATGATTCAATTTCTTAAAAGTAGGTTCCATGATGTTATTCACTCTCAAATTTAACATTTCCAATAGAATTGGAACTCTACGAATCCCCTTTGTGGACATGTCTGAAAAAATATTTATTATAACGTTCCCTCACGATCCCTTGCAATATCATCAAATTACAGCGTTAACTGGAGATCATGTTGTTCACTCACAATTATCGTGTTCCCTTGTTATCTTGAGGGAACGCGAAGGTACACAAAATAAAGTATGGGAACGCAATCATCGGGAGGGAACGCAATCAGTGCAAGCGAAAAGGTGTTTTTTTGCGAGAGAACGTGTCATTTTCGCGAGGGAACACATACTTATATATTGTGCAATTTCATGTGTGAACACTAATGTTTTATTTCTCATGTCCGCTAAGGGGCCCTCCGTAGAATTTAGTGAAATTGCAGACTTCACAATTTGGATTCTCTAAACTTAACTTCAGTCTTAAGTGTCAATTTCTAAATAGTAAATTTCTCTCAATCATACCAAATTGAATTCAGTGTAGGAACGGGTTAGGTTAACGAAAGTGTTAAGAAGCCACACAAAATCAATTTAGTGGCTTTTGTTCTTTGTGAGGGAGGATAGAGTATATATATATTTGACTTTTCATTTTCATTGTGTACCATTCAATCAGCTGTGTCATTCGCAGTTCTGTCTGTTGTCAATCAAGTCTTCCATTAAGATCGTTCGATCTCTGTTATCTCGCTACATACTCACCTCATCTTGGCTAAGTTCACTCATTTTCTCCTTTTCTTTTTATTCTGTACACATT
This sequence comes from Alitta virens, assembly GCA_932294295.1. Classification (NCBI taxonomy): domain Eukaryota; kingdom Metazoa; phylum Annelida; class Polychaeta; order Phyllodocida; family Nereididae; genus Alitta; species Alitta virens. Next base: position 21,736,476 of record OW028578.1, on the reverse strand, counting down.
CGAAGCTGTTTGAAGGTTTTCTGCAGGTTTAATCGTTCTTTTTCACTCCCTTTCTTTGCTTCAGTTGTTGTCCATGGCCGCCGCCATGTTGGATTGACCTGACACGGAAGCAGTTTATTGAAGTGACGTTGCTTCTTCCTGTCAACTTTTAACTCTTCTGATCGAACGATTTCTCAGCCAGTAAGTAAAATTATTGTCAGTTGTATTGATACAACAGATTAACCTAACCAGGAGACTTCGTTTGTGGTAGCTGATTCAATCAAGGTTTGTTTAATTATCGAGTGCCATTCCCCTTTTAGTTTTACAATGCCACGTTCTCAGTGGTTCTTGCTTGTATGAACAACTCTGCTCTGATGGCCGATGGCATTGAATTGCAATTTGCAATTGGGTTAATTCGTTGCTAGTTAAGCAAACACAGTGGCCTCATAATCCGAAGTTTATCTTAGGGCTTCAATCACCTAACTTGTCCTAAAATTATAAGTCGTTGGCTTCACAGTATTTTAGTTAACTTCTCCCTTCAATTAAGTTCTTGTTTTGGAGTGTTGGTCATGTCGTCATTACCCATTATCGTCACCTGGTCAACTCGTCATCAAAAAAGTAACTCGCTACCACTTGTGACAATGCCGTCATCAGGGCTAGTGAACTCGTCATCTTCATAGTTAAGTCGTCATCTTCATAGTTAAGTCGTCAACAACGCTAGTAAAGTCAACGAAGCTAATGAAGTCGTCATCAAAATAATTATATCTCGCATACCTGAGGGCGCCATTGCACACTGCAATGCACTGCAGCCACCACTTCGGCTGTATTAGTATTCTCAGGCTATAACAAATTCACAACACAAAGAAGTAAACTTTCAAAAGTTTATTAAAATTATGGTGGTGCACAGCAAGTTAAAATTACAGACACAATATTCCTAAATATAAAATTTTACAGACACAAAATTAAAATCCTAGTTTCAATTTCCCACTTTAGATATATATGCGTTTCAAAAATTGTTTAACATTCAGTTCTCCTTCTTCGTATTCATACCAGGCGTTTAGCAGTTCCTGATCTCGTATTTTCACATTGTTGGCGTCTTCTTGATAATTTTTGGTCTTTTGCGCTAAATGTTTTCTGATGTCAATAGGCTGGCTTTGCGGTGCAACGCTGCTACCAGACGGTACAATGTTAGTTTGGCACTTGCTCGTATATAATATAATTATTTATAATTTATTAAAAAACACTGTTACACTATTAACCTTATCCAAACTGACACATATGTAACATTACACAATAAATACCATTTAAATGTTAAAAAAAAGTACTTACCAGAATTATATTCTCTATGTTGCCAGTCATTACACTTGTCACAACACAGGGCATCGTGATCATGTAGTACCTCTTAGTGACAGACAACACATGCAGTCACATGCTGAGTCCAAAGGTAAATCCGAAACTTTGTGTTTGAATGCCATATTATTCTTATGCATGTATTCAGAACAGAATCACAACATGTAATGATGAGCCTTTCCAGCTCCAGTTTATATATATTTTCCTATGGCTGCATGGAATTGTAATTAGAAACAAAAGAAAATACAATTGGTTTCTTGCTTGCTTTTATTGTGTAAGAGGGAATAGGTACAATAGAATCGGGTTTTAAAGGGGTGATAATCCCTTTTGAAGTTTTGTGTATTTACAATCAGGCCAGATGAGTTGTGAAGTGGCAAGCATCGCTCAAGTGTCTAACTTAATTTCAATTAACAAGTACAATTGTGGATGAGTTGTGAAGTGTCAAGCATCGCTCAACTGTCAAGCTTTGACTTTGACGACGAGTTAACCAATCGTTGACGACTTTACCAGCTCCGTTGACGACTTTACCAGCTCCGTTGACGACTTTACCAGCTCCGTTGACGACTTTACCAGCTCCGATGACTATTTGACTTTTTTGATGATGATTTCGCCAGATGACGATTTGACTTGATGACGAGTTCACTGTAACCCCTTGTTAATTTAGTTCAGCTTAGTTCGTATCGTAGGGGGTATCGAGTCAATTCGTCGACAGCCAATTCGTTGACAACCATTTCGTTGACAACCAACCTGTTTACATGAGGTCGGCAAACTCGTTGACAATCAACGCCCTCGACCCTACCATCTCGTTGACAGAAATCATGGCTATACTAACTTGTTGACATGTCGACGAGTTGGTTCTGCTAACTCGTTCATACAGATGTTTCCTGGCCCTCGGTCTCCCCTTGCCTCCCTCTATCGCGGGTTTATGGTATTATCACCGCAAATACTTGGTAGTACAGGCATTTCATTGACATCCTTTTATAGATATCACTCATACAAATGTATTAGTAGCAAATATACTGCTGTGGAAGCTTTATTGACTGAGTTAATAAAAATTAGCTGTCAACGGGTTTGCATTAATATGTCAACGAGATGGTAATGACCTGTCAACGAGTTGGTTGTGGTCAAAAGTTTGTCAACGACTTTGTGTCTCCCAAATTTATACGAGTTGGTTTGTCAACGAATTTGTATCAGGCCTTCTAATGTGTCAACGACTTGGTTGTCGACGAATTTGCATGTCGACGAATTGACCTGTATTCGTTAGTAGGTACTAGGCTGATGCGGAGTATAGTAAGGAGTTTCTGTTATTTGCGAGGAATCATTCCATTTCAATATTGATATTTGTTTTTTATGTTAACAAGAAATCCATCATTGATTGATTGATATATTTGTAATATGAATACTATTAATACTAGAATAATTTTATTTTCGACAGGCGTGTGACACCCCAAACCAGCAGTAGCCAAAGAGAACGAATGCAGGCTCCTTCATGCTTCGTCCGGCGGCCATTGCAGGTGTGGAGCCAACATTAATCTCCCCAGAGGAAGCGTCATCTCGTACAAGAAACTCTGGCTCTTGGCAGTCGGGTGAGCCTGCAGCGCTGTATCATCAACACGAGGCCATGAGTCAAAATGGCAGCATCGCTGTGCCAGCGGGTTTCCCCACCACACCAACAGAATCTGACGTGGATATCCTTTACCCTGAACCCACGTCAAAAGGAAAAGCAACAGAGGACCCCCTACCCTCTGACGTCAGTCGTGGACTCCACAGCCCACGGGCGTTTTTATTTCTTATGTTGTGGTACTTGTTCAGTGCCTTCACATTGTTTCAGAATAAATACATCCTGACCTCTTTGCCCGGAGACCCCACAATGCTAAGTGAGTATCTTTAGTGAAGTCTTGTTTTCAATTTACTGCACAAAAGTATAATAAGCAGTACTTTAATTAAAAATATTAGCAATGATTAACTGGGTACTATTGACAACATGTGCTAAGGTGATGCATGAAACTACATACGGTCTTTCAGTATGTCGCAAATGAATTAGTACATGACTGGTGTTGTTCTTATTGTCATTTTCAGTTTCTATTATGGTTAGTTATTTGTGTAAAATGATTATCCTCACTCAGATATATAAGTATTTAGTAGTGCCTCATAATCTTCTTGTGTCTTCAATGTAGTATCTGTATTTTGTAGGTACAATGCAGATGATCATGACGGGTACATGTGGGTTCATTCAGCTTTACTTTCCTTGCGGCATGTATCGTCCAATCAAACGCGAGGGACCCAAACCTCCTAATTTCTACAAGTACATGGTGCTCGTAGGCAGCCTTAGGTATGTTTTTGTTTTAATGGTATCCAATCCTCTGTTATTGAAGCTTATATTTTCAACTCATTAGTACCATTAGCATCAGCATTTCGATGTATCGAAATATCCAGCCTTAAACTGAAGGAATGGCTACATCTACCACGAAACTTACATATTTTTTATGATATGCTCGCCCAGAATTTAGAGCCTTAGATTGGCCCTCAGAGTGTAACATAATTTTGCATTTTGTTGCAGGTTTTGCACAGTGTTCTTAGGAGTAGAGGCGCTCAAATTTGTTGAGGTGTCATTCACAGAAACCATCAAAAGCTCAGCGCCCATATTTACAGTTCTCATAGCTTTTGTGTTCACGGGAGAGCGCACTGGACTCCTGACGCAACTCTCTCTTATTCCCATCATGACGGGGCTGGCCCTCTGTTGTGCTTATGAGTTCCGATTTAGTTTCTACGGACTCTTTTTTGCCCTGGGCACTAATTTCAGTGAATGGTAAGTGTGTAGAGCTTCTATGAGAATAATTTTGTACCTCCCTATTCTTCCAGTCTTATCCGCAAATTTTTTTTCTATGGCGGTCCTAAATGTTTTGTCAATACTATTTTATATAACATTAATTCATTGAACTATTTTGAAAACTTCATGTGGCTATTTGCTGTATGGTCATTAATGTAACACTGATTTGGCTTTCTTTTTCAGTATGCAGAATGTATTTTCCAAACTGTTGATCAGTGGGGACAAATTCAAATACACGTAAGTTCAGTACAATATTTCGGACTTATTTCATTTCAACACTAGATCACTTGGCCTCTCCGGAGAGCATTATAATGAAAGAGTAATTCCCATATATGGTGCCTTGTAAATGCAGTTGTAAACAAATCAATGGTTTATAAATAGTCTTTCAGTGATATAGCCATGAAATTTATGTCTTAATCAGGAATTTGATATGTCTGTTTTTTTGCCAGAAATCTGTATTTCTCCCAGAATGATTGACCCATTCATTCTTATAAATCTGTGATCTTAATTGATAAATATAGTTCTGTGGTTTGTTTTCCATTGTCAATCACATCCCTGCTTATAATCATTTCTCATCAGTGTTCATAACTTCCCTTTAACACTGCTAATAATGATTATTAAAATAATAACCATGTAACCGTTTCTTTGCAGTCCAGCGGAGCTGCAGTTCTACACATCAGTAGCATCCTTTGGTATTCAAGTGGTAGCAGTTCTTCTTCTAGTGAATCCTATGGAGATCTATCAAAACACAGACTATTATCTTATGGTCAACTACTTCTCCAATGGAATCTTTTTCCACTTCCAAACTATCTGCGCTTACGTCCTCATGGCCTACATTTCTCCCGTCACCCACAGGTATGTGTTTTAGTCAAACAGAGTCTGGCAGACTGATAGGTAGCTGTAGATGAACAGTTGATTAGTAAGTGTGTATAAGCTGCTAAACTATTGACATTAGGAACCAGGTTTGATATTGTTCAAATCTCAGCTATATATGCATTGGAAGTTAGTCATATGAATATGTAGTACGATTTATTGACTGATTGATTCAATTTGATTGATTAGAGACACTCTAGTGTTGTAAAAAGGAAGTGTCTTTCTTGCCTGTTCAATTACGAATGCTTGGTTTTTATGAAAAAAACAGAAACCACATCAAGAACATGAACTGGATATTGTTCTTTTGTACCAATAAACTGATGATTTCATTGTTTTAGTGTGGCAAATACAGTGAAGAGGGCGCTACTTATCTGGTCATCTGTTCTGATCTTCGGCAACAAAGTGACTCTCCTCAGCGGCCTCGGAACGATCATTGTCACAATCGGAGTCCTTCTTTACAACAAAGCACAGGCGCACGACCATAAGTTGAAGGAAACAAGAGTGTCAACTTTGTGATCATCAGGGATTATATGTAGGATATTATAACAGAATTATATATCAGATGGTTATGCATTGTACTTTATTACAAGTTTCTGTCGAAAACAATCTTGATTATAACTTAACAGAAAGGGTACGTTTTTGTAATTATCCGGGATTCATCATTATCATAGGTTGGTTTGCAATTGGGCTAGTGCCGCTTTCATTGTGATTTGAGCATCATTGTTGCATCTTGCCAAGCTTATTTATTTCATCATTGTGTGGTTCTATTCATTTTTCTCGCATGTAGTGAACGTGAAGCTCTATACATAAAAATGTAATGGTCTGTACCCAATCATTATCATATTATGAAAAGTGAAATATATATCTAAATACTCATCTGCTCACTGCATTTAGTTGGGTCATCAGTATGGGTCATCAGTATGCTGAATGAAGATTTAAAGAAAGACTTGCATTTATTTGCTCAGATGTGATCGTGTGAACAGATGGTGTTTGTTGGAACTAGAAAACTAAATTAAAATTAGATGTGGGAAGTTAAGTTTGATATTTAGTTGTGGTGTGAGTCATGTCAGCACCATTATATCAAAGCCCTTAAAAAACATTATGGGATGAATCATAACTAAGAATTTTCCGATATCTTTTGCAATGCTTTATAACATAATGAAATAGAACAGCTGCGTGCATGGTAATATTTCATATCAGCAAAAAGGATTTTCTTTTTCATGTCACTAATGTACACTGTACAGTCATGTAATGACAATCATAACTTATTTCACATTGTGGTGTTGTGCATATTTTTTACATAATATATTTGTCACTGTTACATAATATTCTCTTGTGGCAGCCATGTTGAAATGTGTGATCTCTGTTGGGCGTAAATTTTCATGGGGGCTGAATATAACGACTGCTTTCATAATATATTTCATGAATAGGTGAACCTCCTATATATTATCATCTTTTGATGTGACGTACAAAAATGGTGTTATTATTGGTTGAATTAATGGCAGATTGGCTTGGCTTAGGTAATTGTGGGATATAAAGAATGGTCTTCAGTCAAATTAACGTCACTTTACTAATGCAGTGAAGAATATAGGAAGAAATATTTTCTTCATGTGCTAAACATTATAAGTTACATTTGAAATGCATTCACTTGTGACAAGTGGTCAGATACTTGCAGCAATATTTGCTGTTTGGTTCGTCTTAAATCTTGCACAATTTTATTGGTGTTTACCTAATGTAATATTTATTCAAGGCTACCTGTAAAACAATTAGGGAACCTATATTGGTTGCGCATTCTTCAAAATGGTTGGGTATTTCATTTTTAGCGGTCAATTTGCAGAGGTTAATGCAATGATAACATAGTAAAACGGGGCGTAAATTGCTGTATTTTATATATTACTTAAATAACCTTGTTATTGCCAAGTTTGATGTCTTCGTGTCTTGCAAAATTGAAGAGTATATAATTTCTTGGAAGTTTGGGATTGAGAAAATTTAATTTAATTGAATAAAGAGGACCAAATAAATTACTAAAAGCACTCTTAATTAATGTTATAAGGGAATATCTTTCCTCCACTTTTCAACAGTCAACAAATGTGGGCACAGTGGAGGTCGTGAATCAAGATATAGTGTTTTTAAATGTAATCAAGAGCATTATTTTGTAGATATTAAATGTTACATTGTTGCTTTAAAGGTTACTGCAAGGCATCCTTGGACAGATACTTGTTATATATAAAGAAAGATATGCATGCACCGGTTGATATTTGTGATCAAACTTTATTCCAGACTTACAGTTACAACTTTTAAATATCAATGTTTAGAATTTGGTTACAGTGGAAGCAAAGCATTCGAGTGTGGCAGTGTTGTAGAAAGAATAAGGTTAGATATAAATACAGTTGAATGTAGTGTGAATCTCATGAGTGAATCTATTTATGTTCATTTATGTTTTGAACGCATCTTCCCAATACACTGTTATATTGTAATGTAAGTACTTGTATTTTCTGAATGAAAAAGTTTAGGCGGTTTATGTTCAAGTCTTCAATTTTGCTAAGTTTGTTTATCCTGCATGGCATTATAACTAACTTGAAAAATTAATATGACAATAAATATCATCTCTTTTGGTAAAACTAATGTATGGATCATCTTAAGGGAAACGCACACATTTTAATTGTATTTTTCACAGTTTGGTTGTCTGATTCAATGTCATAATATGCTATAAATTGACATTACAGTTTAATTGTAAGGCATCCTTGTTTTGAAATATATAGTTCAATTCCAAGTCACATGGGTAAACTTATTGCCCATAATAGTACCGGACCATATTGTGTAGTTGATTATTGTGTTCGGATGAAGCAATTTGACTGTACGTATGTATAAAATGCATGCAGTTTAATGTAGACCGTACCATTAAGTTCAGCAATCCTTATACATAAAGTGTCCATATTTTTTGTGGTCAGCACTTTTTAATTAACTTATTTCCCAGTTGATGTTTTATGGGAATATACCTAGATTCTTCAAGGGGGTTTAAATTTTTCTGTGGTGGTACAATCAACTGTACTGTGATACAAATGTTATTGTTGGTATGATGTTGTACATACTTTTATTATGATGTATAGGCTGGTTTGTATATAATGATGCAATAAAATGGTAAATTTGAATGCATGGTTGGATATTATGATCAATAAGTATGTTGTCTAGTATCTTATCTTTCGGGACCAATTTGATCTGGAATTAACATAAGCTGAGGGGCTTATGTCCATAATATTAAACTGGTAGATTATGCTACCATGTGATTTTCATCAAAATGGTATATTCTCACTGTTTAGAATTACTCATCTATGCACAAAGGTGTAAATTTTGAATGTTTTGTTGAAGAATATATTGTACGAGGAGATGTCTTTCCAACTAATGACTTTCTCGGCAGGAAAATGCTTGGTATACATGGCATGTGAATTTCATACGAGAGATTTTGGTGTGTTTGCCTTTACAGAAATTCAACAGTTGCACCTTTATGTAATGGAATGTGCTGCTCGGGAAATGTCAGTCCAAGTTCTTTGCAGGAAAATGCTTTGTATACATGGCATGTGAATTTCATACTAAGAGTTCTTGGTGATTTTGTCTTTACATATATAGGTGCATCTGTTGAATTTCTGTGATAGAATATGCGACTTTGGAAGATGTCTGTCCAAGTTCTTTGCAGGAAAATGCTTGATATACATGGCATGTGTATTTCATACTTGAGTTCTTGGTGGTCTTATTTTCAAACCAACACGTAATTGTTGGATATCATTGCAAAAGGATGTTATTATTTTAAATGTCTTTCCAATTTCTTCGCAGGAAAATGCTTAGTATACATACTATGCTTAGCATGTGACTTTCTTACTTAAAGTTTTCATATTCTTACCTTCAAATAATAATGCAGCTGTTCCTCAGGCATTATAACTGATCATCAGGGATCTGATTTTTCAGTTTTTTTCCGGAAATCCGGTTTTTTTGGCATGTGAAATTGAGGGTCAAATTCGATTTTTTTGTTTTTTTTTGTTCATCCTGACACTGATCAATCACATCCCTGGATCATATATATCGTCTTCAATTTATCATTAGAAAGAAAGGGCGGGGGCCTAGCTCAGAGGTAGCGCTCTGGGCTTCCAACCACTGGGTCCCGAGTTCGATTCCCGGTCGAGCCTAAGTTGGATGGCTGTTTCATCCTTCGTCTCACTGCCATGGTCCCTGCCTGACCTAATTAGCCCATCGGGTGCCGAAATACAGGACGTAAAGCCCTAATCCACCCACCCACCCCATTATAACTATGATCATCGTCTTCAATTTATCATTAGAAAAAAAGGGCGGGGGCCCAGCTCAGAGGTAGCGCTCTGGGCTTCCAACCACTGGGTCCCGGGTTCGATTCCCGGTGGAGCCTAAGTTGGATGGCTGTTTCATCCCTCATCTCATTGCCATGGTCCCTGCCTGTCCTAATTAGCCCATCAGGTGCATAAATGCAGGGCGTTAAGCCCTAATCACACACACACACACACTGATACCTTTGAATAATGAGGACTGGAATAGATAGAAAAGACGAAAATCGAAATATCTGTAGTCGATTAAAATAAATACCAGTTCCTTTTTATAATTTACTCCTCAAAAACGAGTCGGGTGGATATACAATAGCCAGGAAGTCGTGTCACTTTTTACAATTACAAGAATATCTAAATAGCCTCGTCAGAGGGTTTACTTAAACATTTTGGGAGGGCGGGGGCCTAGCTCAGAGGTAGCGCTCTGAGCTTCCAACCGCGATTTCCGGTCGAGCCTTAGTTGGATGGCTGTTTCATCCTTCGTCTCATTGCCATGGTCTCTGCCTGTCCTAATTAGCCCAACTGGTGCAGAAACACAGGTCGTAAAGCCCTAATCACACACACACACACTTAAACATTTTGTGTATGCGACCTCTGGTTGAAGGCCAAGATCATCTGAAATGGCCGCTCACAATTTATACAACTACTCCAACTTATAAGCTACAAATGTAGATTTGTTAAATATACAGTAGTCCAAAGTTGAGGTATACTTCCATTATTCGGGGGTAATTACCCCACATATGGGTGGTAACTACGCTGAGGTACCTGTGATGTCATGCAGATGTCACTGAACCTCTGAACAGTCTCGCTTCCAACACTATGGTGGGACAGACACCCTTGGCCTGCCCAACCCTCTCTGTGATTTCCATCAGACTCTTCCGGGTCTGCATAGTCAAGCACAGATAATCTGTTTCCAGCAAAACCCGGTCAAGTTGTAGGCCATGGACAGCCACTGGTTTGGTGCAGTCAATATTATGGCTGGCTGACTGACTGACTGTATGCTGTATAAGTAGTGCTTTAAATAAGGGCTTTCGTGCAGTTAATGACAGACTGGCTGACTGACTGAATGACTGACTGAATGATTAACTGATGGACTGACTGACTGACTGACTGACTGACTGACTGACTGACTGACTGACTGACTGACTGACTGAATGATTGACTGATGGACTGAATGACTGACTGACGTGCTGACTGACTGACTGAATGATTAACTGATGGACTGAATATCTGACTGACTGACTGCTGTAGCACAGATTATTAAATGAGGGCTTTGGTGCAGGCAATGAATGGTGGGCCAGTGGCGGGGTAGGGGAGAAAGGAGGGGTAAAGAAGGGGTGGCCTGATTAGGGCAAACTCTTTCTTGACCTGGAAAGAGTTTGCCAGTTTGGTCAGGACTGACCTTATGTTTCCTTGTAAATATAACTAGTACTCATGGATTAACCATGAGATGGAAACCATTTCCAGAGCCAGGTGACCTGATGGAGTTGTGGGTCACTACCTAAATTCACAATCTAAAATCACATTTCATTGCATTCCATAGATCCAAAATAATCCTAAAAAAATAAGTTTCACATTCCTGAAATATTGTTTAATAACTGACACAGAAGCAGTAATATGGCTTTTTTTTCAAACTACACAAAATGCAGATTATTTAACAAGGGCTTTGGTGCAGTCAATATTATGACTGACTAACTGACTGACTGACTGACTGACTGCTGTATTAAGAATGTGAGCACAGATTATTGAATAAGGGCTTTGGGCATCTATAATATGGCTGGCTGACTGACTGACTGATTGTCTGACTGGCTGACTGACTGATTGCTGTATTATTAGTACTTGCACAAATTATTAAATAAGGGCTTTCATGCAGTTAATGACCTTAACTGACTGACTGAATGACTGACTGAATGACTAACTTGAGGACTGAATGACTAACTGACTGATTGACTAACTGACGGACTGTATGATTGACTGACTGACTGCTGTAGCACAGATTTTTAGACAAGGGCTTTGGTGCAGTCAATATTATGGCTGACTGACTGACTGACTGACTGCTGTATTAAGAATGTGAGCACAGATTATGAATAAGGGCTTTGGGCATCTATAATATGGCTGGCTGACTGACTGACTGACTGCTGTATTAAGAATGTGAGCACAGATTATTGAATAAGGGCTTTGGGCATCTATAATATGGCTGGCTTGCTGACTGGCTGGCTGGCTGGCTGGCTGACTGGCTGGCTGGCTGACTGACTGACTGACTGACTGCTGTGTTAGTAATGCTATTATTGAATAAGGGCTGTGGTGCAGCAATATTATGACTGAAAGGGGTGGCCTGATTAGGGCAATATCTTTCTAGGTCATGCACTCAGCAGACTGGTAAAATGACCTAGAAAGAGTTTGCCAGTTGTTTGGTCAGGACTGACCTTATGTTTTCTTGTAAAAATAACTAGTACACATGGATTTACCATTAGATGGAAGCCGTGGGGATTATGGTAATCAGCCATATTGTGTCACTGAATCTCAAGTGGAAAAACCCAAGAAAGTGTAAATTCAGAATATTTTGTTGTTGTCTGGAATAGTATGTTTACTTGAGAAATAACGTATGTCTCCTGCCTAAACGTTGGGTAATTGATTGATTGAGTGATTGATTGATTGAATGCAGGAAACACTATAGCCAGTATAGGGTCAATTGAGCCATGGTTAATATTGGACATTATTGGTCGCTGGTCAGTCACAAAATTAGGCCGTCACTGTCTATCTCTGATCTGTGTCTCTGCCGTTGCCATAGCAACTATTGTCACGACTCTGATACAATAATTAGACTCTCCCGGGTCTGCATAGTCAAGCACAGGGAATGTTTCCAGCAAAACCCAGTCAAGCTGTAGGCCATGGACAGCCACTGGTTTGGTGCAGTCAATATTATGGCTGGCTGACTGACTGACTGACTGCCTGCTGTATAATTAGTGCTTTAAATAAGGGCTTTCGTGCAGTTAATGACAGACTGACTGACTGACTGAATGATTAACTGATGGGCTGAATGACTGACAGACTGAATGATCAACTGATGGACTGACTGACCGACTGAATGATTAACTGATGGACTGAATGACTGACTGACTGCTGTAGCACAGATTATTAAATAAGGGCTTTGGTGCAGGCAATGAATTGTGGGCCAGTGGCGGGGTAGGGGAGAAGGGAGGGGTAAAGAAAGGGTGGCCTGATTAGGGCAAACTCTTTCTTGACCCGGAAAGAGTTTGCCAGTTGTTTGGTCAGGACTGACCTTATGTTTCCTTGTAAATATAACTAGTACTCATGGATTAACCATGAGATGGAACCCTTTTCCAGAGCCAGGTGACCTGATGGAGTTATGGGTCACTCCCTAAATTCACGGGGGTGGGGGCCTAGCTCAGAGGTAGCACTCTGGGCTTCCAACCGCTGGGTCCCGGGTTCGATTCCCGGTCGAGCCTAAATTGGATGGCTGTTTCATCCTTCGTCTCATTGCCATGGTCCCTGCCTGTCCTAATTAGCCCATCAGGTGCATAAATACAGGACGTTAAGCCCTAATCACCCACCCACCCTAAATTCACAATCTAAAATCACATTTCATTGCATTCCATAGATCCAAAAAAATTCTAAAAAACAAGTTTCACATTCCTGAAATATTGTTTAATAACTGACACAGAAGCAGTAATATGGCTTTATTCAAACTACACAAAATGCAGATTATTAAACAAGGGTTTCGGTGCAGTCAATATTATGGCTGACTGACTGACTGACTGACTGACTGCTGTATTAAGAATGCAAGCACAGATTATTGAATAAGGGCTTTGGGCATCTATAATATGGCTGGCTGACTGACTGACTGATTGTCTGACTGGCTGACTGACTGATTGCTGTATTATTAGTACTTGCACAGATTATTAAATAAGGGCTTTCATGCAGTTAATGGGCCACAGCAGTTCGTCTGAACCTGAATAAAACATTCACTATATGTTCCTTATATATTCCTCCACCCTTTCACCTTACAGCCAGTGATTTGCATAACCTTTACAATCAACTTCCTGAACCGCGTCTTATCCTAGGAGAATTTAACAGCCATAACCAATTGTGGGGAAGCACTTCCCACAACAACAAAGGAAAAACCATTGAAGATTTTCTCAATGACCACACCCTTTGTTCAATGATGGTTCATCCACATATCTTCACCCAGGTCATGGAACATTTTCATCAATTGACCTTAGTATATATGCTTCTGGTTTCTACTACCAAATATAGATAATCAATCTTAACCTAGAGAGCCTCTACATAGCCCACTCAGGTGCTGATGAGGCGTTAAACAATAACTCACTCACACATGCAGTTAATGACCTTAACTGACTGACTGACTGAATGACTAACTTGAGGACTGAATGACTAACTGGCTGACTGACTGACTGACTAACTGATGGACTGTAGCACAGATTTTTAAACAAGGGCTTTGGTGCAGTCAATATTATGACTGACTGACTGACTGACTGACTGACTGCTGTATTAAGAATGTGAACACAGATTATTGAATAAGGGCTTTGGGCATCTATAATATGGCTGGCTGGCTGGCTGGCTGGCTGGCTGGCTGGCTGGCTGGCTGGCTGACTGACTGACTGCTGTGTTAGTAATGCTATTATTGAATAAGGGCTGTGGTGCAGCAATATTATGACTGAAAGGGGTGGCCTGATTAGGGCAAAATCTTTCTAGGTCATACACACAGCAGACTGGTAAAATGACCTTAACTGACTGACTGACTGAATGACTGACTGACTGACTGAATGACTAACTTAAGGACTGAATGACTAACTGGCTGACTGACTGACTGACTAACTGACAGACTATGATTGACTGACTGACTACTGTAGCACATATTTTTAAACAAGGGCTTTGGTGCAGTCAATATTATGGCTGACTGACTGACTGACTGAATGACTAACTTGAGGACTGAATGACTAACTGGCTGACTGACTGACTGACTAACTTACAGACTATGATTGACTGACTGACTACTGTAGCACAGATTTTTAAACAAGGGCTTTGGTGCAGTCAATATTATGGCTGACTGACTGACTGACTGACTGACTGCTGTATTAAGAATGTGAGCACAGATTATGAATAAGGGCTTTGGGCATCTATAATATGGCTGGCTGGCTGACTGGCTGACTGGCTGGCTTACTGACTGACTGCTGTGTTAGTATTGCCATTATTGAATAAGGGCTGTGGTGCAGCAATATTATGACTGAAAGGGGTGGCCTGATTAGGGCAAAATCTTTCTAGGTCATGCACTCAGCAGACTGGTAAAATGACCTTAACTGACTGACTGACTGACTGAATGACTGACTGACTGACTGAATGACTAACTTGAGGACTGAATGACTAACTGGCTGACTGACTGACTGACTAACTGACGGACTATGATTGACTGACTGACTACTGTAGCACAGATTTTTAAACAAGGGCTTTGGTGCAGTCAATATTCTGGCTGACTGACTGACTGACTGACTGCTGTATTAAGAATGTGAGCACAGATTATGAATAAGGGCTTTGGGCATCTATAATATGGCTGGCTGGCTGGCTGGCTGACTGGCTGGCTGACTGACTGACTGACTGCTGTGTTAGTATTGCCATTATTGAATAAGGGCTGTGGTGCAGCAATATTATGACTGAAAGGGGTGGCCTGATTAGGGCAAAATCTTTCTAGGTCATGCACTCAGCAGACTGGTAAAATGACCTAGAAAAGTTTGCCAGTTGTTTGGTTAGGACTGACCTTATGTTTTCTTGTAAAAATTACTAGTACACATGGATTTACCATTAGATGGAAGCCATGGGGGTGGGGGCCTAGCTCAGAGGTAGCGCTCTGGGCTTCCAACCGCTGGGTCCCGGGTTCGATTCCCGGTCGAGCCTAAGTTGGATGGCTGTTTCATCCTTCGTCTCATTGCCATGGTCTCTGCCTGTCCTAATTAGCCCAACTGGTGCAGAAATACAGGACGTAAAGCCCTAATCACACACACACACACACATGGAAGCCATGGGGATTATGGTAATCAGCCATATTGTGTCACTGAATCTCAAGTGGAAAAACCCAAGAAAGTGTAAATTCAGAACATTTTGTTGTTGTCTGGAATAGTATGTTTACTTGAGAAATAACATATGTCTCCTGCCTAAACATTGGGTAATTAATTGATTGAGTGATTGATTGATTGAATGCAGGAAACACTATAGCCAGTATAGGGTCAATTGAGCCATGGTTAATATTGGACATTATTGGTCGCTGGTCAGTCACAAAATTAGGCCGTCACTGTCTATCTCTGATCTGTGTCTCTGCCGTTGCCATAGCAACTATTGTCACGACTGTGATACAATAATTAGACTCTTCTGGGTCTGCATAGTCAAGCACAGGGAATGTTTCCAGCAAAACCCAGTCAAGCTGTAGGCCATGGACAGCCACTGGTTTGGTGCAGTCAATATTATGGCTGGCTGACTGACTGACTGACTGACTGACTGACTGACTGACTGACTGACTGACTGACTGCTGTATAATAAGTGCTTTAATTAAGGGCTTTCGAGCAGTTAATGACAGACTGACTGACTGACTGAATGATTAACTGATGGACTGAATGACTGACTGACAGACTGAATGATCAACTGATGGACTGACTGACTGACCCGACTGAATGATTAACTGATGGACTGAATGACTGAATGACTGACTGACTGCTGTAGCACAGATTATTAAATAAGGGCTTTGGTGCAGGCAATGAATGGTTGGCCAGTGGCGGGGTAGGGGAGAAGGGAGGGGTAAAGAAAGGGTGGCCTGATTAGGGCAAACTCTTTCTTGACCTGAAAAGAGTTTGCCAGTTGTTTGGTCAGGACTGACCTAATGTTTCTTTGTAAATATAACTAGTACTCATGGATTAACCATGAGATGGAAACCATTTCCAGAGCCAGGTGACCTGATGGAGTTGTGGGTCACTCCCTAAATTCACAATCTAAAATCACATTTCATTGCATTCCATAGATCCAAAATAATCCTAAAAAACTAGTTTCACATTCCTGAAATATTGTTTAATAACTGACACAGAAGCAGTAATATGGCTTTTTTTCAAACTACACAAAATGCAGATTATTAAACAAGGGCCTTGGTGCAGTCAATATTATGGCTGACTGACTGACTGACTGACTGACTGCTGTATTAAGAATGCAAGCACAGATTATTGAATAAGGGCTTTCATGCAGTTAATGACCTTAACTGACTGACTGACTGAATGACTAACTGACTGACTGACTGAATGACTAACTTGAGGACTGAATGACTACCTGGCTGACTGACTGACTGACTAACTGATGGACTGTAGCATAGATTTTTAAACAAGGGCTTTGGTGCAGTCAATATTATGGCTGACTGTCTGACTGACTGACTGCTGTATTAAGAATGTGAGCACAGATTATTGAATAAGGGCTTTGGGCATCTATAATATGGCGGCGGGGGCCTAACTCAGAGGTAACGCTCTGGGCTTCCAACCGCTGGGTCCCGGGTTCGATTCCCGGTCGAGCCTAAGTTAGATGGCTGTTTCCTCCTCGTCTCATTGCCATGGTCCCTGCCTGTCCTAATTAGCCCAACTGGTGCAGAAATACAGGACGTAAAGCCCTAATCACACACACACACACACATGGAAGCCATGGGGATTATGGTAATCAGCCATATTGTGTCACTGAATCTCAAGTGGAAAAACCCAAGAAAGTGTAAATTCAGAACATTTTGTTGTTGTCTGGAATAGTATGTTTACTTGAGAAATAACATATGTCTCCTGCCTAAACATTGGGTAATTAATTGATTGAGTGATTGATTGATTGATTGATTGAATGCAGGAAACACTATAGCCAGTATAGGGTCAATTGAGCCATGGTTAATATTGGACATTATTGGTCGCTGGTCAGTCACAAAATTAGGCCGTCACTGTCTATCTCTGATCTGTGTCTCTGCCGTTGCCATAGCAACTATTGTCACGACTGTGATACAATAATTAGACTCTTCTGGGTCTGCATAGTCAAGCACAGGGAATGTTTCCAGCAAAACCCAGTCAAGCTGTAGGCCATGGACAGCCACTGGTTTGGTGCAGTCAATATTATGGCTGGCTGACTGACTGACTGACTTGACTGACTGCTGTATAATAAGTGCTTTAAATAAGGGCTTTCGAGCAGTTAATGACAGACTGACTGACAGACTGAATGATCAACTGATGGACTGACTGACTGACCCGACTGAATGATTAACTGATGGACTGAATGACTGAATGACTGACTGACTGCTGTAGCACAGATTATTAAATAAGGGCTTTGGTGCAGGCGATGCATGGTTGGCCAGTGGCGGGGTAGGTGGGAAGGGAGGGGTAAAGAAAGGGTGGCCTGATTAGGGCAAACTCTTTCTTGACCTGAAAAGAGTTTGCCAGTTGTTTGGTCAGGACTGACCTAATGTTTCTTTGTAAATATAACTAGTACTCATGGATTAACCATGAGATGAAAACCATTTCCAGAGCCAGGTGACCTTATGGAGTTGTGGGTCACTCCCTAAATTCACAATCTAAAATCACATTTCATTGCATTCCATAGATCCAAAATAATCCTAAAAAACTAGTTTCACATTCCTGAAATATTGTTTAATAACTGACACAGAAGCAGTAATATGGCTTTTTTTCAAACTACACAAAATGCAGATTATTAAACAAGGGCCTTGGTGCAGTCAATATTATGGCTGACTGACTGACTGACTGACTGACTGCTGTATTAAGAATGCAAGCACAGATTATTGAATAAGGGCTTTCATGCAGTTAATGACCTTAACTGACTGACTGACTGAATGACTAACTGACTGACTGACTGAATGACTAACTTGAGGACTGAATGACTACCTGGCTGACTGACTGACTGACTAACTGATGGACTGTAGCATAGATTTTTAAACAAGGGCTTTGGTGCAGTCAATATTATGGCTGACTGACTGACTGACTGACTGCTGTATTAAGAATGTGAGCACAGATTATTGAATAAGGGCTTTGGGCATCTATAATATGGCGGCGGGGGCCTAACTCAGAGGTAACGCTCTGGGCTTCCAACCGCTGGGTCCCAGGTTCGATTCCCGGTCGAGCCTAAGTTAGATGGCTGTTTCCTCCTCGTCTCATTGCCATGGTCCCTGCCTGTCCTAATTAGCCCAACTGGTGCAAAAATACAGGACGTAAAGCCCTAATCACAAACAAACAAACATTCTATAAATATGGCTGGCTGGCTGTCTGACTGGCTGGCTGACTGACTGACTGACTGCTGTGTTAGTAATGCTATTATTGAATAAGGGCTGTGGTGCAGCAATATTATGACAGAAAGGGGTGGCCTGATTAGGGCAAAATCTTTCTAGGTCATGCACTCAGCAGACTGGTAAAATGACCTAGAAAGAGTTTGCCAGTTGTTTGGTCAGGACTGACCTTATGTTTTCTTGTAAAAATAACTAGTACACATGGATTTACCATTAGATGGAAGCCGTGGGGATTATGGTAATCAGCCATATTGTGTCACTGAATCTCAAGTGGAAAAACCCAAGAAAGTGTAAATTCAGAATATTTTGTTGTTGTCTGGAATAGTATGTTTACTTGAGAAATAACGTATGTCTCCTGCCTAAACGTTGGGTAATTGATTGATTGAGTGATTGATTGATTGAATGCAGGAAACACTATAGCCAGTATAGGGTCAATTGAGCCATGGTTAATATTGGACATTATTGGTCGCTGGTCAGTCACAAAATTAGGCCGTCACTGTCTATCTCTGATCTCTGTCTCTGCCGTTGCCATAGCAACTATTGTCACGACTCTAATACTATAAAATCTTTTATCATGTCTTGCTGGCAAAGACAATGGAATGAATGTAATAACAACAAGTTGCATTCAATCTTACCTTGCATTCAAAATAAAATACCTAGTAGGTTCAATACTCGCAAAGATCAAGGAATATATCACAGATGCCTCATAGGACATTCAAGACTTACACATTTACACCTTTTAGTCAATGAACCGGCACCGGTATGCCAGAGTTGTCGGTGCCCCCTAACAATCAAACATATTTTATTAGATTGTACCCACTTACAACGCATTAGAAGACCTCTGTTTCAAGCTACTGCCTTACAACATCTCTTTACTAGATATCCAACCCAGACAATTATTGATTTTTTATATGCTTCTGGTTTCTACTACCAAATATGGATAATCAATCTTAACCTAGAGAGCCTCTACATAGCCCACTCAGGTGCTGATGAGGCGTTAAACAATAACACACACACACGCACACGACTCTGATAAATAATTAGTTCTATCATAAAACTATCTAGTTCTATCATAAAACTATCTATCTTACTATCTATCCATCTATCAAAAAAGTCTAAGTAACTTCATAAAGAACAGAATGCAGACAGGTCCAAAATTTTGAGGTCTTAATTGTATTGGGATCTTATTAGTGGTTTTTTGATGAGTCAATCTGTTCAGTAGTCTTCATGGAACAGTTGACTTACGTAATATAATTGTGAGCTATTGTGACAAAATGTTAATAGAGAGGTGGTCTTGATAGTGGTTTTATTGGTGAGATTGTATATATGTGATTGTTAAAGATAACATAACTTTATTCAATCGCACAAACAGCATGATAGTTTAAAATATTAGTTTAAAATATTTATTTCTAAATAATTATAACACATTTATCACTTTATATAATCTTGGTAAAACCTTGGAGGAAATAGTCCCTAATTCCTCCTAGGTCAAACTCTGGTTTATCTGGGATGTAATGATATAGATGCACTTAAATTTATTTAAATTTATTGATAATATAGATATCTCAGAATCTATTGATCACATTGCAATGAAATTTACATGGGTCTTAATCCAGAAGATCAGAGCTATCCAATACAAATAGTGTCAATTCAATCAAAAGAAGATGGAGAAAATTGATTGTTGTGACTCGGACTAGTAGAAACAGCACCCATTGATCTTACTATGAACAATCAAGGGCTGTGATGAAAGGATTGCAGGAGGGTCAGTTTCAACCCCCTCTGCACAATTAAATGCTGATTATATCTATCTACTCCCATGATATCTAACACCTGCTCTTAAAGGACCCAAGATTTTGATGGAGTTAAAAGGGATAAAAGAAATATTGGGGTAAATCCCCGACAGTCTCCGCAGGTCTGAAAAAGTCCTAGAAAGGCCCCGTGAAGCAATTAGGCATCCCATGGTGGGTAAGCACAATGCCCCGTTGTAATCTGTGACATTCAAGTGTCTTGCGGAAAGGCGGCGATACATGGACAATTCCCTATGAGTCCTACTGTAGGCTGCAGTGAGCAGGGCCCACTTTGCATGCTGGTAAAAAGCATGCTGGGTTAGGGGGATTGAGTCGAGGTCCTTCAGGCCTTTGGTGAACATGCACTTTCTTGCTTCATTTAAGGAATCTGTATTGCAGTTCTTACTGTACATCAGTATGATCCAGCGCTCAAGGTGTCACATATGCATTGAGTCAAGTGTGAGACTGGTCGGGTCTTGGGTGATGGCAGTGGAGGTGTCAGTGACGTGAGGAACGTATAGCCAAGCATTTCATGCAGTCTTTTTGCCAATTCCAAACATGACTGACACATCACACCGTGGTAATGCATGGAAGAGCGGAAGTGCTAAGCAATGTTGAGGTCCTAGCAAATTTGAGATATGTTTGATTGGAATTTCTTTGTATGCTTTTCCTGATCCAAATACTATCCACAGTTCTGAGAGACCTAGCTCATGAAAGAGGTTGATAGCCAACGCAACCACATCACTATCCACCGTTCTAAGGTAGGCCTTAGGGTAACCCTGCCCAGCAGCATGATGCAAGTGGAGCATCATCTGTGTGGCGATTATTTTCATGCACTTTCAGTCCCACATAGAGAGGAAAGGGGGTCACTCTCTTTCATCTGGTAGAGTGTGAGAGCATTGCTGGATTGCTTTACAGCATTGCTGCATATCAGCTGAGAGATGGTACAGGCGACTCTGACTCTGGCAGTTATGGATGCCTGATCCTTTTGTATTTGCTCCTCAATAGAGCTCGAGCCTTCGAGGAGAATGTTTAAAAATGTCAGAAGGGGTTGGTCACAGGCTCACTTAAACAGTTGGAGTTAAAAGATCCACTAAAAGGTATCTGTTGCATGAGAATATTTGTGTGCAACATGAGGCCTACTTCAACTATGTTCTTAGCTTCGTCTTCAGTAACTTGAAGGCGAGCAGTCTGTGCTAAAGCTGCACCAACTGTCTTATTGTGAGAGATGTAGATATCACGACCGAGTATTATGACCAATCAGGCCCTAATTTATCTAAAAGGTGTTCTTTAAACCTTTTCTGTAAATGACGATCATACAGCTTCCTCAAGTCAGCAAGTTTAAATGCAGAATGAATCAACTGCGCAATAGCTATCAGCTGGGCAATCGCCTAAGGATCATACCGCTGGCTAGAAAGACTGTCTTGTGAATTAGATGCATTGGACATTGCTGCACGGGCATCAGTTTTCAGCTTTGTGTTACAGGATGTATGATAATGCACATCCCCAGCCTCCAAAATTAAGAGAACTGTATTCATCTTTCTTAGGATACAATACTGTCGTTATAATACATACAAATTCTAAATTTATTCATGTCTCAATCTTCAGAAGTATTTAATCTCCACTGATTTAACTTCATTCCATTTCATCTCATTTCACATCTTATATTTTATATCATGTAGCTTCTTCATTTCACATTAACTCATCTCTTCACAGTTCATATCTCACCTCCCCTCATATCATATTAACTTTTTCTAATATCATATTTCATCTCGTCTATATAGATTCTAATTTCATATTCCATCTCAACTTTTTAAATTTCACAAATTCATGTTTTCATATCTTAATCTAGTATATTGTGTATTTCACCTTTTAAAATAAAATTAAGAATCTTATCAACTTCAAATCACCTGATGCACAGCAAAACATCATTATTGTAATATTTCATCATGACAACACCTACATATTATGTAACATGTTCAAAGATATGCATGTGATGGGCTTACACTAAAATCACAATGCATGAATGACAAGAATACATATTGTTACATTGAACACATGAGGGCGGAGGCCTAGCTCAGAGGTAGCGCTCTGGGCTTCCAACCGCTGGGTCCCGGGTTTGATTCCCTGTCGAGCCTAAGTTGGATGGCTGTTTCATCCTTCGTCTCATTGCCATGGTCTCTGCCTGTCCTAATTAGCCCAATTGGTGCCGAAATACAGGACGTAAAGCCCTTATCACCCACCCACATTGAACACATGGAAATGTGATTTTATGCACAATCATGATTATTAAAATTAAAGCTATCAAATTATGGTTTTTTTTTTTTTTTTTTTTCTCCTTATTTTGCCTATGGTATACGATGTAGCTGTGTAAGAAACAGTTTTATGACCACAAAACCACGTACTCCGTCATTAAGGCTACTAAATTTTTAGCATAATTCTACTCCAAACTAATTCACCTCTAGTGAGACCTAAGGTGGTCTTAAAGGCGCGATTCCACAGTGTTAAGTCTAAATTAATTAACAAAACTACTTATTTTTTAAATCACTTAACTGTGCACTTTACAAATCTAGTATGGAGTATTCTGTTTTTTGCTGTCTAGATGTGAAATACTCTGGTTTCGGACTCAAACACCGTATTTAACGATAATACAATAATATGTGTCCAATCGTGCGTTGATTAACAGTATGGGCAAAGGGCCATCTTAGTATCTGATCGTACTGAGCTTCACACAAAGGGTGGGGGCCTAGCTCAGAGGTAGCGCTCTGGGCTTCCAACCGCTGGGTCCCGGGTTCGATTCCTGGTCGAACCTAAGTTGGATGGCTGGATCCTCGTTTATCTCATTGCCATGGTCTCTGCCTGTCTTAATTAGACCAACTGGTGCAGAAATACAGGGCATAAAACCCTAATCACACACACAACTTTTGACTTTGTATTGCAAATTTTGATTGACTTTGTTGCGCGAAAAATTACAAAATTGTCCGTAATTCAAGATGGCCACCATCGTGATTGTGCGGCTTTTTACAAATGGCTGCATA
This sequence comes from Alitta virens, assembly GCA_932294295.1. Lineage (NCBI taxonomy): Eukaryota > Metazoa > Annelida > Polychaeta > Phyllodocida > Nereididae > Alitta > Alitta virens. Next base: position 21,712,936 of record OW028578.1, on the reverse strand, counting down.
TCTGAAATAACTCCGTATATATAGGTCTTAAACTGTGCCAAGTCTCATGCTTGTATAACAATTTGCAAAATCCTATATATATATATACTGTCACCTATCTCTCACTAAATAGAAATCTACAGGATATTCTGAACAGCAGAATTTTCCTTAGACCACCGCAATACTCGCGAAGCAAAATTTTATACATTTTTGGCTGGTGACATTATAAAACCACATAGTTTGGTTAATATCTGCTACCTATGTTTTTTTTTAAGTTATTTTGATTTTACCTTACTCATATTCTTGCACCCCACGACCTTAATTTTGCTCGCAGATATCCCAAACCATATGCCTCACTGATTAAAGATAGTTGTAGATAAGCAAGAATATGCCATGTTTTTTTAATTGTTTGTATGTAGGTTAATTTTCAAGTAATGCTGATTTATGAAAGGTGCATGAAGTGTTTGGAGGCCTTCAAGTATGGAACCACTTTAACAGTACCAGCTTAGAAACAATCCCACAGTCTGCTTTGTTTGAAGAAATATTATTATTTAAATTGAAATGTTTTTGCTCGCCAGGGCTTGGGTTAAAGATACTGATTGTTCCGTAACAAATTCTACCTGTTCATAATATATTCTGATGACTGAGTGTTTTCTTTATGAAGCCACCATTGCTGCTTCATTATGATAGCTTATACTCCAGAGCCAAGATTAGAAATTTTAAATGTATAAAATATACTGGTGATTGATGGTTGAATTCATCGTTGATATGATAAGTCAAATGCAGTTATATTTATAAGTTACATGTAAATGTGCCAAAATAGTTGCCTGAACTGGGCAAACTGCAGGAAATGCTATGATGTTGGTTATATGGGAAGGAGAAGTGAAGGGAAAAAAAGTTTCATAAATGGTATCATGGTCGTGAACTTGTTTATCTAAAAGTCATCCTCCGCAATATAGTCACGGGTAATAGGGGTTGCCTCAGTAATGTCTGGGCTTGGGCGTAGATAGGACGTGTGGCTGGGGCAAGGACCAATAAATAATTCAACTGTATGTTTTGTGTTTGGTTTGAGTGAATCCCAGAGGGACCTTACACAACATTAAAATGACCAAAACATGCTAAAGTGCAAGTGCAAAACAAGTTTCTAATATAAGAAACATGCTATTGCACAATGCACCACAAGCAGTGACACTCGTCTGTTTGTTGCTAGGTCTCCAGCATGATGACCCAGATTATTTAACACAAACTTAAGGATAACTATCAAGCCACCATATGGGGCCATTATGGGCTTTTTCCCTTCATGAACCTCCCAGCAACTTGGAACTCTTAGCATTTAAATAGGAATACATTTTAGGTTCATTGTTGAAAGATTCACTTTCATTCAATCATTATTAAATAACATTACACACCACAATAGTCATGACATATTACAAATAAGTTTCCTGATCAAGCTTGCAGTTTGCCACATCATATAAAACTGCACCTTTTTGGCTCACCGATTTCGGAAAATATCTACAGAAGCTGAAACTGCCCAAGAATCACCAATCAAAGACGAACCTGATGCGATTGTGCAAAAGCAGCTGTTCGCAACAGAAGAAGTAACAGAAGCTGAAACTGCACCAGAGTCACCAATCAAAGAAGAACCTGAGGCTGTTGTGGAAGAAGCAATTGTGACAAAAGATGATACAGAAATAGAAACTGCACCAGAGTCACCAGTCAAAGAAGAACCTGAGGCTGTTGTGGAAGAAGCCGTTGTGATAGAAGAAGGTACTGAAGCTGAATCTGTAGTTGCATCACCAGTCAAAGAAGATCCTGAGGATGTTTGAGAAGAAGCAGTTGTGACAGAAGAAGCTAGAGAAGCTGAAACTGCACCAAAATCACTAGTCAAAAAAGAACCTGATGCTATTGTTAAAGAGAGCGAGGCGTTAAACAATAACTCTCACACACACACACACACTATTGTTAAAGAAGCAGTTGTATGTGACAGAAGAAGCTAGAGAAGCTGAAACTATGAAACTAGTATGAAAGAAGCAGTTTTTGCATAATCTGAAACTGCACTAGATTCACTAGTCAAAGAAGAACATGAAGCTGTTCTGGAGCAAGCAATAGTCACAGAAGAAGTTACAGAAGCTGAAACTAACCCAAAATCGCTAGTCAAAGAAGAACCTGATGCTATTGTGGAAGAAGCAGTTGTGACAGAAGGAGTTACAGAAGCGAAAACATCACCAGTCACCAGTCAAAGAGGAACCTGTGACTGTTGTGGAGGAAGCCATTGTGAAAGAAGAAGTTACAGAAGCTCGAGCTGCACCAGTTTCACCAGTCAAGGAAGAACCTAAAGCTGTTCTGAAGCAAGCAATAGTGACAGAAGATGTTACAGAAGCTGAAACTGCACCAGAATTGGCCATCAAATATGAACCTAACTCCGTAGTGAAAGAAGCAGTTGTGACAGAAGAAATTGCTGCAGCTGAAACAGCACCAGAATCACCACTCAAAGCAGAACGGAAGGCAGTTGTGGAAGAAGCAGTTGTGATAGAAGAAGTTACAGAATCTCCAACATAATTGCTAGTCAAAGAATAACATGAGTCTGTTGTGGCGCAAGCAGTTGGGAGAGAAGAAGTTACAGTAGCTGAAACTGCACCAGAGACTGCACCAGGGTCATCAATCAAAGATTGATGGAAGAAGCAATTGTGACAAAAGATGATACAGAAATAGAAACTGCACCAGAGTCACCAGTCAAAGAAGAACCTGATGCTATTGCGGAAGAAGCAGTCGTGACACAAGTTACAGTAGCTGAAACTGCACCAGAATCAACAATCACTCCAGAAGAACCAGAGGCTGTTGTACAGGAAGCAGTTGTAGCAGACGAGGTTATGGAAGAAGCAGCCATGACAGAAGAAGTTACAGAAGCTGAAACAGGCATCAGAGTCACCAGTCAAAGAATAACCTGAGGCTGTTATGGAAGAAGCAATTTGACAAAAGAAGTTACAGAAGCGGCAACTGCCCCAGAATCACCAATCAAAGACGAACCTGATGGGATTGTGCAAAAGCAGCTGTTTGCGACAGAAGTTACAGAAGCTGAAACTGCACCAGAATTGCTAGTCAAAGAATAACATGAGTCTGTTGTGGAGCAAGCAGTTGGGAGAGAAGAAGTTACAGTAGGTGAAACTGCACCAGAATCACCAATCACTCCAGAAGAACCAGAGGCTGTTGTACAGGAAGCAGTTGTAGCAGACGAGGTTATGGAAGGAGCAACTGTGACAAAAGAAGTTACAGATATAGAAACTGCACCAGAGTCATCAGTCAAAGAAGAACCTGATGCTATTGTGGAAGAAGCAGTTGTGACACAAGAAGCTACAGAAGCTGACACTGCACCAGATTCACCAGTCTAGGAAGAACCAAAAACTGTTCTGGAGCAAGCAAGTGACAGAAGCAGTTACAGAAGCTCAAGCTGCACCAGAAGCACCAGTCAAATAAGAACTGAAGGCAGTGGTGGAAGAAGCAGTTGTGACACAAGAAGCTACAGAAGCTGACACTGCACCAGAATCGCCATTCAAAGAACCTGAGGCTATAGTGGAAGAAGCAATTGTTACAGAAGAAGTTACAGAAGCTGACACTGCACCAGATTCACCAGTCTAGGAAGAACCAAAAACTGTTCTGGAGCAAGCAAGTGTCAGAAGCAGTTACAGAAGCTCAAGCTGCACCAGAATCACCAGTCAAAGAAGAACTGAAGGCAGTGGTGGAAGAAGCAGTTGTGATAGAAGAAGTTGCAGAGCACCAGAATCGCTAGTCGAAGGAGAACCTGATGCTATTTCTGGAAGAGGCAGTTGTGACAGAACTTGCAGAAGCTGAAACTGCACCAGAGTCACCAGTCAAAGAATAATCTGAGGCTGTTATGGAAGAAGCAATTGTGACAAAAGAAGTTGCAGAAGCTGAAACTGCACCAGAGTCACCAGTCAAAATGGCCCACTGAAGTGCTGATGAGGCGTTAAACAATAACACACACACACACACACACACACACCAGTCAAAGAATAACCTGAGGCTGTTATGGAAGAAGAAATTGTGACAAAAGAAGTTAGAGAAGCTGAAACTGCACCAGAGTCACCAATCAAAGAAGAACCTGAGGCTGTTGTGGAAGAAGCAATTGTGACAAAAGATGATACAGAAATAGAAACTGCACCAGAGTCACCAGTCAAAGAAGAACCTGATACTATTGTGGAAGAAGCAGTTGTGAAACAAGAAGCTACAGAAGCTGACACTGCACCAGAATCGCCATTCAAAGAACCTGAGGCTATAGTGGAAGAAGCAATTGTTACAGAAGAAGTTACAGAAGCTGACACTGCACCAGATTCACCAGTCTAGGAAGAACCAAAAACTGTTCTGGAGCAAGCAAGTGTCAGAAGCAGTTACAGAAGCTCAAGCTGCACCAGAATCACCAGTCAAAGAAGAACTGAAGGCAGTGGTGGAAGAAGCAGTTGTGATAGAAGAAGTTACAGAGCACCAGAATCACTAGTCGAAGGAGAACCTGATGCTATTTCTGGAAGAGGCAGTTGTGACAGAACTTGGAGAAGCTGAAACTGCACCAGAATCACCAGTCAAAGAAGAACTGAAGGCAGTGGTAGAAGAAGCAGTTGTGATAAATATAAAATAAGTTAAGCATTAATGCTCCCCACGTTTCCGGGAGCCGCACTGCGCATATTGGCCAATCATTACCATATTTTAATTCCTTCTCAAGCCCTACAAAACCCAGGGATAAGGGCTAAGTGGTCATTCGCTTTCATTCCTTCGTTTCGTCCAGCTCATCCCATCATTTTTCACAGCACCACGTACCAACGCACTGAGTGCTCGAGGACCTGACGCCCTAACAGCTTCCTTAAGTCGTCTGAGTCTTCCGTTTCTTCTATTCAGTAAAGCTGGCGCTGTTCTTCACACCACCAAATAAGCTCTACAAGTGCGCAGTTGAAATGAGTTTTTGACATTTCTCAACATATTATTCATGATGTCCAAGACTCGCTTGAAGAAGAAGCCTAGAAGTTGGGCAGCCTGTGGTCATGCTATACGAGGTCATCTGGGCCCTTATGGGCCAGGCAAGTGCCAGCAGTCTTTGTCGGCTAGTAGAGCTAATGCCCTGCAAGAAGATGCTGATTCAGCCAACCAAGAGTCCGGTTAACAGAATGTCACAATTGACAAGATGGTGGGCTCGGATGAGAGCAATGGTGGGATGCTGGATGAGAATGATAAGAGGAGTTGCGAGAGCGAATACTTGGCTAGCCCTGCCCAGCCTAAGAGTCACAGAACTGAGTTTTCAGCTTTAACTGGCAAACAAATGGTAGGTTTGTCTGTAGCAGGCGATGCCCTAGGTGGCGATGAAGGCTTTGCCGGATTCGTGAGGCCACCATACTCATTATACAGTTATGAGAGATCAGGTGCGAGAAAGAGAGGCTGATACGTTGTATATTAAAGACCACAGCGTTGGTTGAGACAAGGCTGCGAGAACATCCTGTGAAAATTATGTGAGAAGTATGAGTGGGGAGTTGGAAAATCCCATGTACATACATGAGAGAGATGAGAGAGAGAAGCGATATGAGAGACTTGAGGGAAATGGAGATAAGAGAGATGAGAGAGGCAAGAGATCTGAGAGAAATGATGCAGAAACGTGAGCCCGTAAAATTTAATAGAGTGCCACAATACAGGCAAGAAAGAGCTAGAGAGCTCAGTCCTGTGCCAGAGAGAGAGAAGGTGAGAGGTCGTTATTATGTTGAAAGGATAGTCCTCGCCCTCCCGGGCCAGAATACCAGAGAATGATGCACGTGGTCAAGCGTGGCCTGAGCGTGAGCGGGGCGTTTGCTTCGCTGGGTTCGATGCCGAGTCGCCAAGCCAGAAGTTGTGGAACGAGGAAAGGCCCTCTAAGTATGCAGTCCACCGAGAAGCGCAGCGTTCAGCACGTGAGGTCAACTTAGAGCATCAGCCCGCCCAGCCAGATAGATCACTCCATGAGATGATGAGGCATCATATCCGGGGCCGAGGAGATTCCTGGAATGACAGTCATCCGCACGAGGAACGATCCGCTGTCCCGCCTCCAATCGATCGGAGGACGTACGAGATGCCAGACTTCAGTGTCGATAAGTCCATGAACAATCGTAGAGCCGCTTGGCCAGGTGCCCACGGACACACCATGGAGCTCGTCGCCATTCCGGGGACAGAGCACGTCACCAATCGTACCAGTGAAACTGCTATTAGTGGTGAGTATGTTGAGCTTGTCGAATTAATTAGCAGTGCTGTAGCTGACAATGACGAACTTCATAGTCTTGTTGATATCAATGGCGTAGTCAATTTTAAGTATCAAAGGAGTAAAAAAGCCATTTCTAATTCCTTTAAGTGGCCTGGGGAACTTATGAGCTCCTCTTGTGTGACCATTTTGGTTTTGAAGTATTTATTGAAATGGTGAATTATCGCTCCTTTATTCTTACTATGTTTCACAAATTTAAATTACCATTTGTCCTTACATATGATACCCGCCATCGCCAAGCGCTCGGTCTGCGTAAGTCACTTCGATTTTCTAGGCTAAACCAAGAGCTATATGTTTTGACTTTTGATTCCACAGCATTGCGTAGCACCGGCAGGTGTAATAAATGTTCCGCCATTGATCACGTGACCCTAGATTGTTCCTTTCGTGGCCCTGGGCAGGCCAACGACCTGTCCAAGTTCAAGAAATCAGGTCAAGTTCAGCCCCAAGGTCAGTCGCAGAATGAGGTCTGCTATAGATTCCAAGATGACAGGTGTAGATATGGCCCTAAGTGCAGTAGGAAGCATGTCTGCGTCGGGTGTGGTCATGAAGGCTTCAAGATTTGTACCAAATGCCACAAGTCTAAGCAGAGGCCCAATAATGTTCCTGAGTGAACCATATTGGAGTGAACACTTACCCCTAGTTTATAATGTAGAAAAAACTCAGCACCTGCTTGACCAATTATGTAACGGGGTTAAGATTGGGAAAGCTGCAGCTTCTGTTACTGTCGTATCCCCTAACTGGCCTTCAGCCTTTGAATTTCATGAGGCAGTAACCGAGGTCATTGACCTCGACCTTGCCATGGGTTGATTGTATGGTCCTTTTGACATACCTGACTTTGATTATTTTGTGGTTTCACCATTGGGGGCATTCATGAAGCGGGATAAGTCAAAGATTAGGCTGATCCATGATTTGTCGTATCCTCCGTCATGCTCAGTTAATGATGATATAGATCCTGATGAGTTTTCATTGCAGTATTCCACTGTTGATGATGCTGTTGATTGCTGCATTAAATTCCAGGCACCTTATATGTCCAAGTTGGACTTGAAGGATGCGTATAAGCACATAGGTGTGCATCCTGATGATTGGCACTTATTAGGATTTCAGTGGGCTTCAACCGCAGAGTCCCCTTATTTTTTATTTTTCCAAGGTTTTGAATTTCGGACTTCGATCTGCACCGGCACTTTTTGACTGGTTTGCAGAAGCACTCCATGTGTTCATGATGTACGAAGGGGTCACAGATAATCTTGTTCGTTATGTTGATGATTTTCTGGTTATAGCTGAGTCTGAGAGCGAGTGCAGAGCTAATCTGGACAAGATGCTCGAAGTGTGTGGTAAATCCGGTTTTAAAGTGCAGTCAACCAAGGTAACTTGTCCATCCAGGGTAGTTGAATACCTAGAGATTATTGTTGACGGTGAGCAGTTTGAGCTTCGTATTTCTGAAGACAAGGTAGCTGAGATTAAGGGTGTTCTCGCGAGTTGGCGCTCCAAGCGAGTGGGCACAAAGAGAGGTTTGCTTAGTTTGGTAGGAGAAGCCATAGCTGACATTGAGTGGTGGTACAACTGCATTGATAGTCATAACGGCCTGCATATGTTCAAGACTGACTGGTCGGTGGGTAAAGTATTGCATGTCTATACGGATGCCAGTGATTTTGGTTATGGCGCGGTGTGTGGCAATAGCTGGTTTGCGATTCAGTACGTAGGTGCACAGGCCCCGTTAGGCCACCAATCCATCAATTGGCAAGAGATGCATGCGGCAGTGAAGGCATTGGCCACTTGGGCTGATTCAAAAGTGATTTTTCATGTCGACAATTCAGCTGCGTGTTATATATTGAATAAATTGTATACTCCAGTCCCTGAAGTCATGGAGCTGGTAAGACAATGGGCTCTGATTGTAGAGCGTCATAGAATAGACATTATTGTTGTTTACATTGCTACTCTTGACAATGTCAATGCCGATCTCCTCAGTAGAGGAAAAATCGAGGAGTTCTTAGGACGTATGGGACATTGCATCCCGGCCCGTATATGGCCATCCAATGTCATTTATTATGATCAGCTTGTCTGAATTATCCATATCTTTTTCAGATCTCGACTTACGGGTAGCTGGTTTGGTTGGTGCCGGGCTGGCCTTTAACTCTCGCCGCTCCTATTCTGCTGCAGTCAACCGGTATCTCCATTTTTCCAGTCTTTATATGCTAGATCCTTTGGAGTTCGATGAGCTTACGGCTCTCAGGTTTATAGCTTATTTGTCATTAAATAATCTTTCCCTGGCATCTATTAGGGTATATCTCTCCGGGTTAGAGCTTGGCTGGTCGCAGCGGGCATTCCTCATAGGGATATTTACACCACTCGTCTCAAGTGGGCGCTCAAATCAGTAGAGTGTGCAGGTCCAGTGCCAGTCAGGGCCTCCCCTGTCTCGTACCAGATGCTTCATCATTTGCAGCTATTGCTCCAATATGACTATGATAATCTCATGATATTTTCTGCTATGCTACTCGCGTAGGGTGGGGACCTAGCTCAGAGGTAGCGCTCTGGGCTTCCAACCGCTGGGTCCCGGGTTCGATTCCCAGTCGAGCCTAAGTTGGATGGCGGTTTCATCCTTCGTCCCATTGCCATGGTCTCTGCCTGTCCTAATTAGCCCAACTGGTGCAGAAATACAGGACGTAAAGCCCTATTCACACACACACATGCTACTCGCATACTTTGGATGTCTGCGTCCATCAGAGTACTGTTTCTCGCCAGGGGCGTCTCGGCCGCTATTGGCATCCGCAGTTACTTTTCACCATTCATCCGTACCTTTCATGGTAATTAGAGTACCTTCCTCAAAAACTTCAATATCCGGTTTTTCTGTTACAGTGGGTTGTTCTGGCCCGGAAGTATGTGCCTACTGCTCTTTAAGGTTATATCTTAGATGCAGGAAAGCATCTCCTGAGGCCCCATTATTCATATTCCATGATGGTGCGCTATTGACCCACAGGTTATTATCATTTAGAATGAAGCAGATGTTTCAGGCTGCAGGGCTGTCAACTCACAGTATCACCCCCCATTCTCCGCGGGCTAGTGTTGCTACTGACGCTGCAGCTCTTCAGTTGCCAAAGCCTGTCATTAAGCACCTCGGGCACTGGAAGACTGAAGCCTATAAATTATGCATTAGGCCTTCAGACGCTCAGACTGCATCTTTGGCAGCCCTTTTTGCATCAGGTCCTTGCCCCCTCTTCACTGCACCCAAATAATAACATCATATGCAAATTTTTAATTTAACCCCCCCCCCCCCCTTTTTTTTCTTAACTTCCTTTTCTATATCCACATATAGCTCTTGGGAAATGCTACGCACTAATGGGCTTCCACAAGAGCAATGTCTCTTGTATGTGTGTTCTGATTTATGGATGTTGCCAATAAAGGCCTATTCAAGCCACTCACAAGAGACCGCATTCTCGTTTCCTTTCCAGAGTATTAGATGGGTTTAAAAGAAGTTACAGAGCACCAGAATCCCTAGTCAAAGGGGAACCTGATGATATTTCTGAAGGAGGCAGTGGTGACAGAACTTAAAGAAGCTGAAACTGCACCAGAGTCACCAGTCAAAGAAGAACCTGATGCTATTGTGGAAGAAGCAGTTGTGGCACAAGAAGCTACAGAAGCTGAAACTGCACCAGTTACCAGTCAAAATAGCCCACTCAAGTGCTGATGAGGCGTTAAACAATAACACACACACACCAGTCAAAGAATAACCTGAGGCTCTTATTGAAGAAGCAATTGTGACAAAAGAAGTTGCAGAAGCTGAAACTGCCTCAGAATCACCAAAGAAGAACCTGAGGCTGTTGTGGAAGAAGCAATTGTGACAAAAGATGATACAGAAATAGAAACTGCACCAGAGTCACCAGTCAAAGAAGAACCTCATGCTATTGTGGAAGAAGCAGTTGTGACACAAGAAGCTACAGAGGCTGACACTGCACCAGAATCACCATTCAAAGAACCTGATTCTATTGTGGAAGAAGCAAATGTTACAGAAGAAATTGCAGAAGCTGAAACAGCACCAGAATCACCAGTCAAACCAGAACTGAAGGCAGTTGTAGAAGAAGCAGTTCTAATAGAAGAAATTACAGCAGCTGAAACTGCACCAGAATTGCTAGTCAAAGAATAACATGAGTCTGTTGTGGAGCAAGCAGTTGGGAGAGAAGAAGTTACAGTAGATGAAACTGCACCAGAATCACCAATCACTCCAGAAGAACCAGAGGCTGTTGTACAGGAAAAAGTTGTAGCAGACGAGGTTATTGAAGAAGCAGCCATGATAGAAGAAGTTACAGAAGCTGAAACAGGCATCAGAGTCACCAGTCAAAGAATAACCTGAGGCTGTTATGGAAGAAGCAATTGTGACAAAAGAAGTTACAGAAGCTGAAACTGCCTCAGAATCACCAATCAAAGACAAACCTGATGCGATTGTGCAAAAGCAGCTGTTCGCGACAGAAGAAGTAACAGAAGCTGAAACTGCACCAGAGTCACCAATCAAAGAAGAACCTGAGGCTGTTGTGGAAGAAGCAATTGTGACAAAAGATGATACAGAAATAGTAACTGCACCAGAGTCATCAGTCAAAGAAGAACCTGATGCTATTGTGTAAGAAGCAATTGTGACACAAGAAGCTACAGAAGCTGACACTGCACCAGAATCGCCATTCAAAGAACCTGAGGCTATAGTGGAAGAAGCAATTGTTACAGAAGAAGTTACAGAAGCTGACACTGCACCAGATTCACCAGTCTAGGAAGAACCAAAAACTGTTCTGGAGCAAGCAAGTGTCAGAAGCAGTTACAGAAGCTCAAGCTGCACCAGAATCACCAGTCAAAGAAGAACTGAAGGCAGTGGTGGAAGAAGCAGTTGTGATAGAAGAAGTTACAGAGCACCAGAATCACTAGTCGAAGGAGAACCTGATGCTATTTCTGGAAGAGGCAGTTGTGACAGAACTTGCAGAAGCTGAAACTGCACCAGAGTCACCAGTCAAAGAATAACCTGAGGCTGTTATGGAAGAAGCAATTGTGACAAAAGAAGTTACAGAAGCTGAAACTGCCTCAGAATCACCAATGAAAGACAAACCTGATGCGATTGTGCAAAAGCAGCTGTTCGCGACAGAAGAAGTAACAGAAGCTGAAACTGCACCAGAGTCACCAATCAAAGAAGAACCTGAGGCTGTTGTGGAAGAAGCAATTGTGACAAAAGATGATACAGAAATAGAAACTGCACCAGAGTCATCAGTCAAAGAAGAACCTGATGCTATTGTGGAAGAAGCAGTTGTGACGCAAGAAGCTACAGAAGCTGACACTGCACCAGATTCACCAGTCTAGGAAGAACCAAAAACTGTTCTGGAGCAAGCAAGTGACAGAAGCAGTTACAGAAGCTCAAGCTGCACCAGAATCACCAGTCAAAGAACTGAAGGCAGTGGTGGAAGAAGCAGCCATGACAGAAGAAGTTACAGAAGCTGAAACAGGCATCAGAGTCACCAGTCAAAGAATAACCTGAGGCTGTTATGGAAGAAGCAATTGTGACAAAAGAAGTTACAGAAGCTGAAACTGCCTCAGAATCACCAATCAAAGACAAACCTGATGCGATTGTGCAAAAGCAGCTGTTCGCGACAGAAGAAGTAACAGAAGCTAAAACTGCACCAGAGTCACCAAAGAAGAACCTGAGGCTGTTGTGGAAGAAGCAATTGTGACAAAAGATGATACAGAAATAGAAACTGCACCAGAGTCATCAGTCAAAGAAGAACCTGATGCTATTGTGGAAGAATCAGTTGTGACACAAGAAGCTACAGAAGCTGACACTGCACCAGATTCACCAGTCTAGGAAGAACCAAAAACTGTTCTGGAGCAAGCAAGTGACAGAAGCAGTTACAGAAGCTCAAGCTGCACCAGAAGCACCAGTCAAATAAGAACTGAAGGCAGTTGTTATAGAAGAAGTTACAGAGCACCAGAATCGCTAGTCGAAGGAGAACCTGATGCTATTTCTGGAAGAGGCAGTTGTGACAGAACTTGCAGAAGCTGAAACTGCACCAGTCTCACCAGTCAAAATGGCCCACTCAAGTGCTGATGAGGCGTTAAAAAATAACACACACACACACACACACGCCAGTCAAAGAATAACCTTAGGCTGTTATGGAAGAAGCAACTGTGACAAAAGAAGTTACTGAAGCTGAAACTGTACCAGAGTCACCAGTCAAAGAATAACCTGAGGCTGTTATGGAAGAAGCAATTGTGACAAAAGAAGTTAGAGAAGCTGAAACTGCACCAGAGTCACCAATCAAAGAAGAACCTGAGGCTGTTGTGGAAGAAGCAATTGTGACAGAAGATGATACAGAAATAGAAACTGCACCAGAGTCACCAGTCAAATAAGAACTGAAGGCAGTGGTGGAAGAAGCAGTTGTGACACAAGAAGCTACAGAAGCTGACACTGCACCAGAATCGCCATTCAAAGAACCTGAGGCTATAGTGGAAGAAGCAATTGTTACAGAAGAAGTTACATAAGCTGACACTGCACCAGATTTACCAGTCTAGGAAGAACCAAAAACTGTTCTGGAGCAAGCAAGTGTCAGAAGCAGTTACAGAAGCTCAAGCTGCACCAGAATCACCAGTCAAAGAAGAACTGAAGGCAGTGGTGGAAGAAGCAGTTGTGATAGAAGAAGTTACAGAGCACCAGAATCACTAGTCGAAGGAGAACCTGATGCTATTTCTGGATGAGGCAGTTGTGACAGAACTTGCCGAAGCTGAAACTGCACCAGAGTCACTAGTCAAAGAATAATCTGAGGCTGTTATGGAAGAAGCAATTGTGACAAAAGAAGTTGCAGAAGCTGAAACTGCACCAGAGTCACCAGTCAAAATGGCCCACTCAAGTGCTGATAAGGCGTTAAACAATTACACACACACACACACACACACACACACACACCAGTCAAAGAATAACCTTAGACTGTTATGGAAGAAGCAACTGTGACAAAAGAAGTTACTGAAGCTGAAACTGTACCAGAGTCACCAGTCAAAGAATAACCTGAGGCTGTTATGGAAGAAGAAATTGTGACAAAAGAAGTTAGAGAAGCTGAAACTGCACCAGAGTCACCAATCAAAGAAGAACCTGAGGCTGTTGTGGAAGAAGCAATTGTGACAGAAGATGATACAGAAATAGAAACTGCACCAGAGTCACCAGTCAAAGAAGAACCTGATACTATTGTGGAAGAAGCAGTTGTGACACAAGAAGCTACAGAAGCTGACACTGCACCAGAATCGCCATTCAAAGAACCTGAGGCTATAGTGGAAGAAGCAATTGTTACAGAAGAAGTTACAGAAGCTGACACTTCACCAGATTCACCAGTCTAGGAAGAACCAAAAACTGTTCTGGAGCAAGCAAGTGTCAGAAGCAGTTACAGAAGCTCAAGCTGCACCAGAATCACCAGTCAAAGAAGAACTGAAGGCAGTGGTGGAAGAAGCAGTTGTGATAGAAGAAGTTACAGAGCACCAGAATCACTAGTCGAAGGAGAACCTGATGCTATTTCTGGAAGAGGCAGTTGTGACAGAACTTGCAGAAGCTGAAACTGCACCAGAGTCACCAGTCAAAGAATAACCTGAGGCTGTTATGGAAGAAGCAATTGTGACAAAAGAAGTTACAGAAGCTGAAACTGCCTCAGAATCACCAATGAAAGACAAACCTGATGCGATTGTGCAAAAGCAGCTGTTCGCGACAGAAGAAGTAACAGAAGCTGAAACTGCACCAGAGTCACCAATCAAAGAAGAACCTGAGGCTGTTGTGGAAGAAGCAATTGTGACAAAAGATGATACAGAAATAGAAACTGCACCAGAGTCATCAGTCAAAGAAGAACCTGATGCTATTGTGGAAGAAGCAGTTGTGACACAAGAAGCTACAGAAGCTGACACTGCACCAGATTCACCAGTCTAGGAAGAACCAAAAACTGTTCTGGAGTAAGCAAGTGACAGAAGCAGTTACAGAAGCTCAAGCTGCACCAGAATCACCAGTCAAAGAACTGAAGGCAGTGGTGGAAGAAGCAGCCATGACAGAAGAAGTTACAGAAGCTGAAACAGGCATCAGAGTCACCAGTCAAAGAATAACCTGAGGCTGTTATGGAAGAAGCAATTGTGACAAAAGAAGTTACAGAAGCTGAAACTGCCTCAGAATCACCAATGAAAGACAAACCTGATGCTATTGTGCAAAAGCAGCTGTTCACGACAGAAGAAGTAACAGAAGCTGAAACTGCACCAGAGTCACCAATCAAAGAAGAACCTGAGGCTGTTGTGGAAGAAGCAATTGTGACAAAAGATGATACAGAAATAGAAACTGCACCAGAGTCGTCAGTCAAAGAAGAACCTGATGCTATTGTGGAAGAAGCAGTTGTGACACAAGAAGCTACAGAAGCTGACACTGCACCAGATTCACCAGTCTAGGAAGAACCAAAAACTGTTCTGGAGCAAGCAAGTGACAGAAGCAGTTACAAAAGCTCAAGCTGCACCAGAACCACCAGTCAAAGGAGAACCTGATGCTATTTCTGGAAGCGGCAGTTGTGACAGAACTTGCAGAAGCTGAAACTGCATCAGAGTCGCCAATCAAAGAAGAACCCGAGGCTGTTGTGGAAGAAGCAATTGTGACAGAAGAAGATACAGAAACAGAAACTGCACCAGAGTCACCAGTCAAAGAACCTGATGCTTTTGTGGAAGAAGCAGTTGTGACACAAGAAGCCACGGATGCTGACACTGCACCATAATCACCATTCAAAGAACCTGATTCTATTGTGGAAGACGCAAATGTTACAGAAGAAATTGCAAAAGCTGAAACAGCACCAGAATCACCAGTCAAAGAAGAACCTGAGGCTGTTGTGGAAGAAGCCGTTGTGATAGAAGAAGGTACCGAAGCTGAATCTGTAGTTGCATCACCAGTCAAAGAAGATCCTGAGGATGTTTGAGAAGAAGCAGTTGTGACAGAAGAAGCTAGAGAAGCTGAAACTGCACCAAAATCACCAGTCAAAGAAGAACCTGATGCTATTGTTAAAGAAGCAGTTGTACGTGACAGAAGAAGCAAGAGAAGTTGAAACTAGTGTGAAAGAAGCAGTTTTTGCAGAATCTGAAACTGCACTAGATTCACCAGTCAAAGAAGAACATGAAGTTGTTCTGGAGCAAGCAATAGTGACAGAAGAAGTTACAGAAGCTGAAACTAACCCAAAATCGCTAGTCATAGAAGAACCTGATGCTATTGTGGAAGAAGCAGTTGTGACAGAAGGAGTTACAGAAGCGAAAACAACACCAGTCACCAGTCAAAGAAGAACCTGTGACTGTTGTGGAGGAAGCCATTGTGACAGAAGAAGTTACAGAAGCTCGAGCTGCACCAGATTCACCAGTCAAGGAAGAACCTGAAGTTGTTCTGAAGCAAGCAATAGTGTCAGAAGATGTTACAGAAGCTGAAACAGGCATCAGAGTCACCAGTCAAAGAGTAACCTGAGGCTGTTATGGAAGAAGCAATTGTGACAAAAGAAATTACAGAAGCTGAAACTGCCCCAGAATCACCAATCAAAGATGAACCTGATGCGATTGTGCAAAAGCAGCTGTTCGCGATAAAAGAAATTACAGAAGCTGAAACTGCACCAGAGTCACCAAAGAAGAACCTGAGGCTGTTGTGGAAGAAGCAATTGTGACAAAAGATGATACAGAAATAGAAACTGCACCAGAGTCATCAGTCAAAGAAGAACCTGATGCTATTGTGGAAGAAGCAGTTGTGACACAAGAAGCTACAGAAGCTGACACTGCACCAGATTCACCAGTCTAGGAAGAACCAAAAACTGTTCTGGAGCAAGCAAGTGACAGAAGCAGTTACAAAAGCTCAAGCTGCACCAGAACCACCAGTCAAAGGAGAACCTGATGCTATTTCTGGAAGCGGCAGTTGTGACAGAACTTGCAGAAGCTGAAACTGCATCAGAGTCGCCAATCAAAGAAGAACCCGAGGCTGTTGTGGAAGAAGCAATTGTGACAGAAGAAGATACAGAAACAGAAACTGCACCAGAGTCACCAGTCAAAGAACCTGATGCTATTGTGGAAGAAGCAGTTGTGACACAAGAAGCCACGGATGCTGACACTGCACCATAATCACCATTCAAAGAACCTCATTCTATTGTGGAAGACGCAAATGTTACAGAAGAAATTGCAAAAGCTGAAACAGCACCAGAATCACCAGTCAAAGAAGAACCTGAGGCTGTTGTGGAAGAAGCCGTTGTGATAGAAGAAGGTACCGAAGCTGAATCTGTAGTTGCATCACCAGTCAAAGAATATCCTGAGGATGTTTGAGAAGAAGCAGTTGTGACAGAAGAAGCTAGAGAAGCTGAAACTGCACCAAAATCACCAGTCAAAGAAGAACCTGATGCTATTGTTAAAGAAGCAGTTGTACGTGACAGAAGAAGCAAGAGAAGTTGAAACTAGTGTGAAAGAAGCAGTTTTTGCAGAATCTGAAACTGCACTAGATTCACCAGTCAAAGAAGAACATGAAGTTGTTCTGGAGCAAGCAATAGTGACAGAAGAAGTTACAGAAGCTGAAACTAACCCAAAATCGCTAGTCATAGAAGAACCTGATGCTATTGTGGAAGAAGCAGTTGTGACAGAAGGAGTTACAGAAGCGAAAACAACACCAGTCACCAGTCAAAGAAGAACCTGTGACTGTTGTGGAGGAAGCCATTGTGACAGAAGAAGTTACAGAAGCTCGAGCTGCACCAGATTCACCAGTCAAGGAAGAACCTGAAGTTGTTCTGAAGCAAGCAATAGTGTCAGAAGATGTTACAGAAGCTGAAACAGGCATCAGAGTCACCAGTCAAAGAGTAACCTGAGGCTGTTATGGAAGAAGCAATTGTGACAAAAGAAATTACAGAAGCTGAAACTGCCCCAGAATCACCAATCAAAGATGAACCTGATGCGATTGTGCAAAAGCAGCTGTTCGCGACAAAAGAAATTACAGAAGCTGAAACTGCACCAGAGTCACCAAAGAAGAACCTGAGGCTGTTGTGGAAGAAGCAATTGTGACAAAAGATGATACAAAAATAGAAACTGCACCAGAGTCATCAGTCAAAGAAGAACCTGATGCTATTGTGGAAGAAGCAGTTGTGACACAAGAAGCTACAGAAGCTGACACTGCACCAGATTCACCAGTCTAGGAAGAACCAAAAACTGTTCTGGAGCAAGCAAGTGACAGAAGCAGTTACAAAAGCTCAAGCTGCACCAGAACCACCAGTCAAAGGAGAACCTGATGCTATTTCTGGAAGCGGCAGTTGTGACAGAACTTGCAGAAGCTGAAACTGCATCAGAGTCGCCAATCAAAGAAGAACCCGAGGCTGTTGTGGAAGAAGCAATTGTGACAGAAGAAGATACAGAAACAGAAACTGCACCAGAGTCACCAGTCAAAGAACCTGATGCTATTGTGGAAGAAGCAGTTGTGACACAAGAAGCCACGGATGCTGACACTGCACCATAATCACCATTCAAAGAACCTGATTCTATTGTGGAAGACGCAAATGTTACAGAAGAAATTGCAAAAGCTGAAACAGCACCAGAATCACCAGTCAAAGAAGAACCTGAGGCTGTTGTGGAAGAAGCCGTTGTGATAGAAGAAGGTACCGAAGCTGAATCTGTAGTTGCATCACCAGTCAAAGAAGATCCTGAGGATGTTTGAGAAGAAGCAGTTGTGACAGAAGAAGCTAGAGAAGCTGAAACTGCACCAAAATCACCAGTCAAAGAAGAACCTGATGCTATTGTTAAAGAAGCAGTTGTACGTGACAGAAGAAGCAAGAGAAGTTGAAACTAGTGTGAAAGAAGCAGTTTTTGCAGAATCTGAAACTGCACTAGATTCACCAGTCAAAGAAGAACATGAAGTTGTTCTGGAGCAAGCAATAGTGACAGAAGAAGTTACAGAAGCTGAAACTAACCCAAAATCGCTAGTCATAGAAGAACCTGATGCTATTGTGGAAGAAGCAGTTGTGACAGAAGGAGTTACAGAAGCGAAAACAACACCAGTCACCAGTCAAAGAAGAACCTGTGACTGTTGTGGAGGAAGCCATTGTGACAGAAGAAGTTACAGAAGCTCGAGCTGCACCAGATTCACCAGTCAAGGAAGAACCTGAAGTTGTTCTGAAGCAAGCAATAGTGTCAGAAGATGTTACAGAAGCTGAAACAGGCATCAGAGTCACCAGTCAAAGAGTAACCTGAGGCTGTTATGGAAGAAGCAATTGTGACAAAAGAAATTACAGAAGATGAAACTGCCCCAGAATCACCAATCAAAGATGAACCTGATGCGATTGTGCAAAAGCAGCTGTTCGCGACAAAAGAAATTACAGAAGCTGAAACTGCACCAGAGTCACCAAAGAAGAACCTGAGGCTGTTGTGGAAGAAGCAATTGTGACAAAAGATGATACAAAAATAGAAACTGCACCAGAGTCATCAGTCAAAGAAGAACCTGATGCTATTGTGGAAGAAGCAGTTGTGACACAAGAAGCTACAGAAGCTGACACTGCACCAGATTCACCAGTCTAGGAAGAACCAAAAACTGTTCTGGAGCAAGCAAGTGACAGAAGCAGTTACAAAAGCTCAAGCTGCACCAGAACCACCAGTCAAAGGAGAACCTGATGCTATTTCTGGAAGCGGCAGTTGTGACAGAACTTGCAGAAGCTGAAACTGCATCAGAGTCGCCAATCAAAGAAGAACCCGAGGCTGTTGTGGAAGAAGCAATTGTGACAGAAGAAGATACAGAAACAGAAACTGCACCAGAGTCACCAGTCAAAGAACCTGATGCTATTGTGGAAGAAGCAGTTGTGACACAAGAAGCCACGGATGCTGACACTGCACCATAATCACCATTCAAAGAACCTGATTCTATTGTGGAAGACGCAAATGTTACAGAAGAAATTGCAAAAGCTGAAACAGCACCAGAATCACCAGTCAAAGAAGAACCTGAGGCTGTTGTGGAAGAAGCCGTTGTGATAGAAGAAGGTACCGAAGCTGAATCTGTAGTTGCATCACCAGTCAAAGAAGATCCTGAGGATGTTTGAGAAGAAGCAGTTGTGACAGAAGAAGCTAGAGAAGCTGAAACTGCACCAAAATCACCAGTCAAAGAAGAACCTGATGCTATTGTTAAAGAAGCAGTTGTACGTGACAGAAGAAGCAAGAGAAGTTGAAACTAGTGTGAAAGAAGCAGTTTTTGCAGAATCTGAAACTGCACTAGATTCACCAGTCAAAGAAGAACATGAAGTTGTTCTGGAGCAAGCAATAGTGACAGAAGAAGTTACAGAAGCTGAAACTAACCCAAAATCGCTAGTCATAGAAGAACCTGATGCTATTGTGGAAGAAGCAGTTGTGACAGAAGGAGTTACAGAAGCGAAAACAACACCAGTCACCAGTCAAAGAAGAACCTGTGACTGTTGTGGAGGAAGCCATTGTGACAGAAGAAGTTACAGAAGCTCGAGCTGCACCAGATTCACCAGTCAAGGAAGAACCTGAAGTTGTTCTGAAGCAAGCAATAGTGTCAGAAGATGTTACAGAAGCTGAAACAGGCATCAGAGTCACCAGTCAAAGAGTAACCTGAGGCTGTTATGGAAGAAGCAATTGTGACAAAAGAAATTACAGAAGCTGAAACTGCCCCAGAATCACCAATCAAAGATGAACCTGATGCGATTGTGCAAAAGCAGCTGTTCGCGACAAAAGAAATTACAGAAGCTGAAACTGCACCAGAGTCACCAAAGAAGAACCTGAGGCTGTTGTGGAAGAAGCAATTGTGACAAAAGATGATACAAAAATAGAAACTGCACCAGAGTCATCAGTCAAAGAAGAACCTGATGCTATTGTGGAAGAAGCAGTTGTGACACAAGAAGCTACAGAAGCTGACACTGCACCAGATTCACCAGTCTAGGAAGAACCAAAAACTGTTCTGGAGCAAGCAAGTGACAGAAGCAGTTACAAAAGCTCAAGCTGCACCAGAACCACCAGTCAAAGGAGAACCTGATGCTATTTCTGGAAGCGGCAGTTGTGACAGAACTTGCAGAAGCTGAAACTGCATCAGAGTCGCCAATCAAAGAAGAACCCGAGGCTGTTGTGGAAGAAGCAATTGTGACAGAAGAAGATACAGAAACAGAAACTGCACCAGAGTCACCAGTCAAAGAACCTGATGCTATTGTGGAAGAAGCAGTTGTGACACAAGAAGCCACGGATGCTGACACTGCACCATAATCACCATTCAAAGAACCTGATTCTATTGTGGAAGACGCAAATGTTACAGAAGAAATTGCAAAAGCTGAAACAGCACCAGAATCACCAGTCAAAGAAGAACCTGAGGCTGTTGTGGAAGAAGCCGTTGTGATAGAAGAAGGTACCGAAGCTGAATCTGTAGTTGCATCACCAGTCAAAGAAGATCCTGAGGATGTTTGAGAAGAAGCAGTTGTGACAGAAGAAGCTAGAGAAGCTGAAACTGCACCAAAATCACCAGTCAAAGAAGAACCTGATGCTATTGTTAAAGAAGCAGTTGTACGTGACAGAAGAAGCAAGAGAAGTTGAAACTAGTGTGAAAGAAGCAGTTTTTGCAGAATCTGAAACTGCACTAGATTCACCAGTCAAAGAAGAACATGAAGTTGTTCTGGAGCAAGCAATAGTGACAGAAGAAGTTACAGAAGCTGAAACTAACCCAAAATCGCTAGTCATAGAAGAACCTGATGCTATTGTGGAAGAAGCAGTTGTGACAGAAGGAGTTACAGAAGCGAAAACAACACCAGTCACCAGTCAAAGAAGAACCTGTGACTGTTGTGGAGGAAGCCATTGTGACAGAAGAAGTTACAGAAGCTCGAGCTGCACCAGATTCACCAGTCAAGGAAGAACCTGAAGTTGTTCTGAAGCAAGCAATAGTGTCAGAAGATGTTACAGAAGCTGAAACAGGCATCAGAGTCACCAGTCAAAGAGTAACCTGAGGCTGTTATGGAAGAAGCAATTGTGACAAAAGAAATTACAGAAGCTGAAACTGCCCCAGAATCACCAATCAAAGATGAACCTGATGCGATTGTGCAAAAGCAGCTGTTCGCGACAAAAGAAATTACAGAAGCTGAAACTGCACCAGAGTCACCAAAGAAGAACCTGAGGCTGTTGTGGAAGAAGCAATTGTGACAAAAGATGATACAGAAATAGAAACTGCACCAGAGTCATCAGTCAAAGAAGAACCTGATGCTATTGTGGAAGAAGCAGTTGTGACACAAGAAGCTACAGAAGCTGACTATGCACCAGATTCACCAGTCTAGGAAGAACCAAAAACTGTTCTGGAGCAAGCAAGTGACAGAAGCAGTTACAAAAGCTCAAGCTGCACCAGAACCACCAGTCAAAGGAGAACCTGATGCTATTTCTGGAAGCGGCAGTTGTGACAGAACTTGCAGAAGCTGAAACTGCATCAGAGTCGCCAATCAAAGAAGAACCCGAGGCTGTTGTGGAAGAAGCAATTGTGACAGAAGAAGATACAGAAACAGAAACTGCACCAGAGTCACCAGTCAAAGAACCTGATGCTATTGTGGAAGAAGCAGTTGTGACACAAGAAGCCACGGATGCTGACACTGCACCATAATCACCATTCAAAGAACCTGATTCTATTGTGGAAGACGCAAATGTTACAGAAGAAATTGCAAAAGCTGAAACAGCACCAGAATCACCAGTCAAAGAAGAACCTGAGGCTGTTGTGGAAGAAGCCGTTGTGATAGAAGAAGGTACCGAAGCTGAATCTGTAGTTGCATCACCAGTCAAAGAAGATCCTGAGGATGTTTGAGAAGAAGCAGTTGTGACAGAAGAAGCTAGAGAAGCTGAAACTGCACCAAAATCACCAGTCAAAGAAGAACCTGATGCTATTGTTAAAGAAGCAGTTGTACGTGACAGAAGAAGCAAGAGAAGTTGAAACTAGTGTGAAAGAAGCAGTTTTTGCAGAATCTGAAACTGCACTAGATTCACCAGTCAAAGAAGAACATGAAGTTGTTCTGGAGCAAGCAATAGTGACAGAAGAAGTTACAGAAGCTGAAACTAACCCAAAATCGCTAGTCATAGAAGAACCTGATGCTATTGTGGAAGAAGCAGTTGTGACAGAAGGAGTTACAGAAGCGAAAACAACACCAGTCACCAGTCAAAGAAGAACCTGTGACTGTTGTGGAGGAAGCCATTGTGACAGAAGAAGTTACAGAAGCTCGAGCTGCACCAGATTCACCAGTCAAGGAAGAACCTGAAGTTGTTCTGAAGCAAGCAATAGTGTCAGAAGATGTTACAGAAGCTGAAACAGGCATCAGAGTCACCAGTCAAAGAGTAACCTGAGGCTGTTATGGAAGAAGCAATTGTGACAAAAGAAATTACAGAAGCTGAAACTGCCCCAGAATCACCAATCAAAGATGAACCTGATGCGATTGTGCAAAAGCAGCTGTTCGCGACAAAAGAAATTACAGAAGCTGAAACTGCACCAGAGTCACCAAAGAAGAACCTGAGGCTGTTGTGGAAGAAGCAATTGTGACAAAAGATGATACAAAAATAGAAACTGCACCAGAGTCATCAGTCAAAGAAGAACCTGATGCTATTGTGGAAGAAGCAGTTGTGACACAAGAAGCTACAGAAGCTGACACTGCACCAGATTCACCAGTCTAGGAAGAACCAAAAACTGTTCTGGAGCAAGCAAGTGACAGAAGCAGTTACAAAAGCTCAAGCTGCACCAGAACCACCAGTCAAAGGAGAACCTGATGCTATTTCTGGAAGCGGCAGTTGTGACAGAACTTGCAGAAGCTGAAACTGCATCAGAGTCGCCAATCAAAGAAGAACCCGAGGCTGTTGTGGAAGAAGCAATTGTGACAGAAGAAGATACAGAAACAGAAACTGCACCAGAGTCACCAGTCAAAGAACCTGATGCTATTGTGGAAGAAGCAGTTGTGACACAAGAAGCCACGGATGCTGACACTGCACCATAATCACCATTCAAAGAACCTGATTCTATTGTGGAAGACGCAAATGTTACAGAAGAAATTGCAAAAGCTGAAACAGCACCAGAATCACCAGTCAAAGAAGAACCTGAGGCTGTTGTGGAAGAAGCCGTTGTGATAGAAGAAGGTACCGAAGCTGAATCTGTAGTTGCATCACCAGTCAAAGAAGATCCTGAGGATGTTTGAGAAGAAGCAGTTGTGACAGAAGAAGCTAGAGAAGCTGAAACTGCACCAAAATCACCAGTCAAAGAAGAACCTGATGCTATTGTTAAAGAAGCAGTTGTACGTGACAGAAGAAGCAAGAGAAGTTGAAACTAGTGTGAAAGAAGCAGTTTTTGCAGAATCTGAAACTGCACTAGATTCACCAGTCAAAGAAGAACATGAAGTTGTTCTGGAGCAAGCAATAGTGACAGAAGAAGTTACAGAAGCTGAAACTAACCCAAAATCGCTAGTCATAGAAGAACCTGATGCTATTGTGGAAGAAGCAGTTGTGACAGAAGGAGTTACAGAAGCGAAAACAACACCAGTCACCAGTCAAAGAAGAACCTGTGACTGTTGTGGAGGAAGCCATTGTGACAGAAGAAGTTACAGAAGCTCGAGCTGCACCAGATTCACCAGTCAAGGAAAAACCTGAAGTTGTTCTGAAGCAAGCAATAGTGTCAGAAGATGTTACAGAAGCTGAAACAGGCATCAGAGTCACCAGTCAAAGAGTAACCTGAGGCTGTTATGGAAGAAGCAATTGTGACAAAAGAAATTACAGAAGCTGAAACTGCCCCAGAATCACCAATCAAAGATGAACCTGATGCGATTGTGCAAAAGCAGCTGTTCGCGACAAAAGAAATTACAGAAGCTGAAACTGCACCAGAGTCACCAAAGAAGAACCTGAGGCTGTTGTGGAAGAAGCAATTGTGGCAAAAGATGATACAGAAATAGAAACTGCACCAGAGTCATCAGTCAAAGAAGAACCTGATGCTATTGTGGAAGAAGCAGTTGTGACACAAGAAGCTACAGAAGCTGACACTGCACCAGATTCACCAGTCTAGGAAGAACCAAAAACTGTTCTGGAGCAAGCAAGTGACAGAAGCAGTTAAAAAAGCTCAAGCTGCACCAGAACCACCAGTCAAAGGAGAACCTGATGCTATTTCTGGAAGCGGCAGTTGTGACAGAACTTGCAGAAGCTGAAACTGCATCAGAGTCGCCAATCAAAGAAGAACCCGAGGCTGTTGTGGAAGAAGCAATTGTGACAGAAGAAGATACAGAAACAGAAACTGCACCAGAGTCACCAGTCAAAGAACCTGATGCTATTGTGGAAGAAGCAGTTGTGACACAAGAAGCCACGGATGCTGACACTGCACCATAATCACCATTCAAAGAACCTGATTCTATTGTGGAAGACGCAAATGTTACAGAAGAAATTGCAAAAGCTGAAACAGCACCAGAATCACCAGTCAAAGAAGAACCTGAGGCTGTTGTGGAAGAAGCCGTTGTGATAGAAGAAGGTACCGAAGCTGAATCTGTAGTTGCATCACCAGTCAAAGAAGATCCTGAGGATGTTTGAGAAGAAGCAGTTGTGACAGAAGAAGCTAGAGAAGCTGAAACTGCACCAAAATCACCAGTCAAAGAAGAACCTGATGCTATTGTTAAAGAAGCAGTTGTACGTGACAGAAGAAGCAAGAGAAGTTGAAACTAGTGTGAAAGAAGCAGTTTTTGCAGAATCTGAAACTGCACTAGATTCACCAGTCAAAGAAGAACATGAAGTTGTTCTGGAGCAAGCAATAGTGACAGAAGAAGTTACAGAAGCTGAAACTAACCCAAAATCGCTAGTCATAGAAGAACCTGATGCTATTGTGGAAGAAGCAGTTGTGACAGAAGGAGTTACAGAAGCGAAAACAACACCAGTCACCAGTCAAAGAAGAACCTGTGACTGTTGTGGAGGAAGCCATTGTGACAGAAGAAGTTACAGAAGCTCGAGCTGCACCAGATTCACCAGTCAAGGAAGAACCTGAAGTTGTTCTGAAGCAAGCAATAGTGTCAGAAGATGTTACAGAAGCTGAAACAGGCATCAGAGTCACCAGTCAAAGAGTAACCTGAGGCTGTTATGGAAGAAGCAATTGTGACAAAAGAAATTACAGAAGCTGAAACTGCCCCAGAATCACCAATCAAAGATGAACCTGATGCGATTGTGCAAAAGCAGCTGTTCGCGACAAAAGAAATTACAGAAGCTGAAACTGCACCAGAGTCACCAAAGAAGAACCTGAGGCTGTTGTGGAAGAAGCAATTGTGACAAAAGATGATACAAAAATAGAAACTGCACCAGAGTCATCAGTCAAAGAAGAACCTGATGCTATTGTGGAAGAAGCAGTTGTGACACAAGAAGCTACAGAAGCTGACACTGCACCAGATTCACCAGTCTAGGAAGAACCAAAAACTGTTCTGGAGCAAGCAAGTGACAGAAGCAGTTACAAAAGCTCAAGCTGCACCAGAACCACCAGTCAAAGGAGAACCTGATGCTATTTCTGGAAGCGGCAGTTGTGACAGAACTTGCAGAAGCTGAAACTGCATCAGAGTCGCCAATCAAAGAAGAACCCGAGGCTGTTGTGGAAGAAGCAATTGTGACAGAAGAAGATACAGAAACAGAAACTGCACCAGAGTCACCAGTCAAAGAACCTGATGCTATTGTGGAAGAAGCAGTTGTGACACAAGAAGCCACGGATGCTGACACTGCACCATAATCACCATTCAAAGAACCTGATTCTATTGTGGAAGACGCAAATGTTACAGAAGAAATTGCAAAAGCTGAAACAGCACCAGAATCACCAGTCAAAGAAGAACCTGAGGCTGTTGTGGAAGAAGCCGTTGTGATAGAAGAAGGTACCGAAGCTGAATCTGTAGTTGCATCACCAGTCAAAGAAGATCCTGAGGATGTTTGAGAAGAAGCAGTTGTGACAGAAGAAGCTAGAGAAGCTGAAACTGCACCAAAATCACCAGTCAAAGAAGAACCTGATGCTATTGTTAAAGAAGCAGTTGTACGTGACAGAAGAAGCAAGAGAAGTTGAAACTAGTGTGAAAGAAGCAGTTTTTGCAGAATCTGAAACTGCACTAGATTCACCAGTCAAAGAAGAACATGAAGTTGTTCTGGAGCAAGCAATAGTGACAGAAGAAGTTACAGAAGCTGAAACTAACCCAAAATCGCTAGTCATAGAAGAACCTGATGCTATTGTGGAAGAAGCAGTTGTGACAGAAGGAGTTACAGAAGCGAAAACAACACCAGTCACCAGTCAAAGAAGAACCTGTGACTGTTGTGGAGGAAGCCATTGTGACAGAAGAAGTTACAGAAGCTCGAGCTGCACCAGATTCACCAGTCAAGGAAGAACCTGAAGTTGTTCTGAAGCAAGCAATAGTGTCAGAAGATGTTACAGAAGCTGAAACAGGCATCAGAGTCACCAGTCAAAGAGTAACCTGAGGCTGTTATGGAAGAAGCAATTGTGACAAAAGAAATTACAGAAGCTGAAACTGCCCCAGAATCACCAATCAAAGATGAACCTGATGCGATTGTGCAAAAGCAGCTGTTCGCGACAAAAGAAATTACAGAAGCTGAAACTGCACCAGAGTCACCAAAGAAGAACCTGAGGCTGTTGTGGAAGAAGCAATTGTGACAAAAGATGATACAAAAATAGAAACTGCACCAGAGTCACCAGTCAAAGAATAACCTGATGCTATTGTGGAAGAAGCAATTGTGACAAAAGAAGTTAGATAAGCTGAAACTGCACCAGAGTCATCAGTCAAAGAAGAACCTGATGCTATTGTGGAAGAAGCAGTTGTGACACAAGAAGCTACAGAAGCTGACACTGCACCAGATTCACCAGTCTAGGAAGAACCAAAAACTTCTGGAGCAAGCAAGTGACAGAAGCAGTTACAGAAGCTGAAGCTGCACCAGAATTGCTAGTCAAAGAATAACATGAGTCTGGTGTGGAGCAAATAGTTGGGAGAGAAGAAGTTACAGTAGGTGAAACTGCACCAGAATCACCAATCACTCCAGAAGAACCAGAGGCTGTTGTACAGGAAGCAGTTGTAGCAGATGAGGTTATGGAAGAAGCAGCCATGACAGAAGAAGTTACAGAAACTGAAACTGCACCAGAGTCACCAATCAAAGAAGAACCTGAGGCTGTTGTGGAAGAAGCAATTGTGACAAAAGATGATACAGAAATAGAAACTGCACCAGATTCACCAGTCAAAGAAGAAACAAAAACTTCTGGAGCAAGCAAGTGACAGAAGCAGTTACAGAAGCTCAAGCTGCACCAGAAGCACCAGTCAAATAAGAACTGAAGGCAGTGGTGGAAGAAGCAGTTGTGATAGAAGAAGTTACAGAGCACCAGAATCGCTAGTCAAAGGAGTACCTGATGCTATTTCTGGAAGAGACAGTTGTTATAGAACTTGCAGAAGCTGAAACTGCACCAGAGTCACCAGTCAAAATAGCCCACTCAAGTGCTGATGAGGCGTTAAACAACACACACACACACACACCAGTAAAAGAATAACCTTAGGCTGTTATGGAAGAAGCAACTGTGACAAAAGAAGTTATAGAAGGTGAAACTGCACCAGAGTCACCAATCAAAGAAGAACCTGAGGCTGTTGTGGAAGAAGCAATTGTGACAAAAGTTGATACAGAAATAAAACCACCAGAGTCACCAGTCAAAGAAGAACCTGATGCTATTGAGGAAGAAGCAGTTGTGACACAAGAAGCTACAGAAGCTGACACTGCACCAGAATCGCCATTCAAAGAACCTGAGGCTATAGTGGAAGAAGCAATTGTTACAGAAGAAGTTACAGAAGCTGACACTGCACCAGATTCACCAGTCTAGGAAGAACCAAAAACTGTTCTGGAGCAAGCAAGTGACAGAAGCAGTTACAGAAGCTCAAGCTGCACCAGAATCACCAGTCAAAGAAGAACTGAAGGCAGTGGTGGAAGAAGCAGCCATGACAAGAAGAAGTTACAGAAGCTGAAACAGGCATCAGAGTCACCAGTCAAAGAATAACCTGAGGCTGTTATGGAAGAAGCAATTGTGACAAAAGAAGTTACAAAAGCTGACACTGCACTAGAATCGCCATTCAAAGAACCTGAGGCTATTGTGGAAGAAGCAATTGTTACAGAAGAAGTTACAGAAGCTGACACTGCACCAGATTTACCAGTCCAGGAAGAACCAAAAACTGTTCTGGAGCAAGCAATTGTGACAGAAGCAGTTACAGAAGCTCAAGCTGCACCAGAATCACCAGTCAAAGAAGAACTGAAGGCAGTGGTAGAAGAAGCAGTTGTGATAAATATAAAATAACTTAAGCATTAATGCTCCCCACGTTTCCTTGAGCCGCACTGCGCATATTGGCCAATCATTACCATATCATTTTAATACCTTCTCAAGCCCTACAAAACCCAGGGATAAGGGCTAAGTGGTAATTCGCTTTCATTCCTTCGTTTCGTCCAGCTCATCCCATCGTTTTTCACAGCACCACGTACCAACGCACTGAGTGCTCGAGGACCTGACGCCCTAACAGCTTCCTTAAGCCGTCTGAGTCTTCCGTTTCTTCTATTCAGTAAAACTGGCGCTGTTCTTTACACCACCAAATAAGCTCTACAAGTGCGCAGTTGAAATGAGTTTTTGACATTTCTCAACATATTATTCATGATGTCCAAGACTCGCTTGAAGAAGAAGCCTAGAAGTTGGGCAGCCTGTGGTCGTGCTATACGAGGTCATCTGGGCCCTTATGGGCCAGGCAAGTGCCAGCAGTCTTTGTCGGCTAGTAGAGCTAATGCCCTGCAAGAAGATGCTGATTCAGCCAACCAAGAGTCCGGTTAACAGAATGTCACAATTGACAAGATGGTGGGCTCGGATGAGAGCAATGGTGGGATGCTGGATGAGAATGATAAGAGGAGTTGCGAGAGCGAATACTTGGCTAGCCCTGCCCAGCCTAAGAGTCACAGAACTGAGTTTTCAGCTTTAACTGGCAAACAAATGGTAGGTTTGTCTGTAGCAGGCGATGCCCTAGGTGGCGATGCCCTAGGTGGCGATGAAGGCTTTGCCGGATTCGTGAGGCCACCATACTCATTATACAGTTATGAGAGATCAGGTGCGAGAAAGAGAGGCTGATACGTTGTATATTAAGGACCACAGCGTTGGTTGAGACAAGGCTGCGAGAACATCCTGTGAAAATAATGTGAGAAGTATGAGTGGGGAGTTGGAAAATCCCATGTACATACATGAGAGAGATGAGAGAGAGGAGCGATATGAGAGACTTGAGGGAAATGGAGATAAGAGAGATGAGAGAGGCAAGAGATCTGAGGGAAATGATGCAGAAACGTGAGCCCGTAAAATTTAATAGAGTGCCACAATACAGGCAAGAAAGAGCTAGAGAGCTCAGTCCTGTGCCAGAGAGAGAGAAGGTGAGAGGTCGTTATTATGTTGAAAGGATAGTCCTCGCCCTCCCGGGCCAGAATACCAGGGAATGATGCACGTGGTCAAGCGTGGCTTGAGCGTGAGCGGGGCGTTTGCTTCGCTGGGTTCGATGCCGAGTCGCCAAGCCAGAAGTTGTGGAACGAGGAAAGGCCCTCTAAGTATGCAGTCCACCGAGAAGCGCAGCGTTCAGCACGTGAGGTCAACTTAGAGCATCAGCCCGCCCAGCCAGATAGATCACTCCATGAGATGATGAGGCATCATATCCGGGGCCGAGGAGATTCCTGGAATGACAGTCATCCGCACGAGGAACGATCCGCTGTCCCGCCTCCAATCGATCGGAGGACGTACGAGATGCCAGACTTCAGTGTCGATAAGTCCATGAACAATCGTAGAGCCGCTTGGCCAGGTGCCCACGGACACACCATGGAGCTCGTCGCCATTCCGGGGACAGAGCACGTCACCAATCGTACCAGTGAAACTGCTATTAGTGGTAAGTATGTTGAGCTTGTCGAATTAATTAGCAGTGCTGTAGCTGACAATGACGAACTTCATAGTCTTGTTGATATCAATGGCGTAGTCAATTTTAAGTATCAAAGGAGTAAAAAAGCCATTTCTAATTCCTTTAAGTGGCCTGGGGAACTTATGAGCTCCTCTTGTGTGACCATTTTGGTTTTGAAGTATTTATTGAAATGGTGAATTATCGCTCCTTTATTCTTACTATGTTTCACAAATTTAAATTACCATTTGTCCTTACATATGATACCCGCCATCGCCAAGCGCTCGGTCTGCGTAAGTCACTTCGATTTTCTAGGCTAAACCAAGAGCTATATGTTTTGACTTTTGATTCCACAGCATTGCGTAGCACCGGCAGGTGTAATAAATGTTCCGCCATTGATCACGTGACCCTAGATTGTTCCTTTCGTGGCCCTGGGCAGGCCAACGACCTGTCCAAGTTCAAGAAATCAGGTCAAGTTCAGCCCCAAGGTCAGTCGCAGAATGAGGTCTGCTATAGATTCCAAGATGACAGGTGTAGATATGGCCCTAAGTGCAGTAGGAAGCATGTCTGCGTCGGGTGTGGTCATGAAGGCTTCAAGATTTGTACCAAATGCCACAAGTCTAAGCAGAGGCCCAATAATGTTCCTGAGTGAACCATATTGGAGTGAACACTTACCCCTAGTTTATAATGTAGAAAAAACTCAGCACCTGCTTGACCAATTATGTAACGGGGTTAAGATTGGGAAAGCTGCAGCTTCTGTTACTGTCGTATCCCCTAACTGGCCTTCAGCCTTTGAATTTCATGAGGCAGTAACCGAGGTCATTGACCTCGACCTTGCCATGGGTCGATTGTATGGTCCTTTTGACATACCTGACTTTGATTATTTTGTGGTTTCACCATTGGGGGCATTCATGAAGCGGGATAAGTCAAAGATTAGGCTGATCCATGATTTGTCGTATCCTCCGTCATGCTCAGTTAATGATGATATAGATCCTGATGAGTTTTCATTGCAGTATTCCACTGTTGATGATGCTGTTGATTGCTGCATTAAATTCCAGGCACCTTATATGTCCAAGTTGGACTTGAAGGATGCGTATAAGCACATAGGTGTGCATCCTGATGATTGGCACTTATTAGGATTTCAGTGGGCTTCAACCGCAGAGTCCCCTTATTTTTATTTTTCCAAGGTTTTGAATTTCGGACTTCGATCTGCACCGGCACTTTTTGACTGGTTTGCAGAAGCACTCCATGTGTTCATGATGTACGAAGGGGTCACAGATAATCTTGTTCGTTATGTTGATGATTTTCTGGTTATAGCTGAGTCTGAGAGCGAGTGCAGAGCTAATCTGGACAAGATGCTCGAAGTGTGTGGTAAATCCGGTTTTAAAGTGCAGTCAACCAAGGTAACTTGTCCATCCAGGGTAGTTGAATACCTAGAGATTATTGTTGACGGTGAGCAGTTTGAGCTTCGTATTTCTGAAGACAAGGTAGCTGAGATTAAGGGTGTTCTCGCGAGTTGGCGCTCCAAGCGAGTGGGCACAAAGAGAGGTTTGCTTAGTTTGGTAGGTAAGCTAGCCTTTGCCGCACGAGTTGTGCACTCTGGTAGGGCTTTTCTTGGGCGACTTATAGGCTTAGCCAAGGGACCGAAGTTGCTGCACCACAAAGTTCGCTTGTCGGGAGAAGCCATAGCTGACATTGAGTGGTGGTACAACTGCATTGATAGTCATAACGGCCTGCATATGTTCAAGACTGACTGGTCGGTGGGTAAAGTATTGCATGTCTATACGGATGCCAGTGATTTTGGTTATGGCGCGGTGTGTGGCAATAGCTGGTTTGCGATTCAGTACGTAGGTGCACAGGCCCCGTTAGGCCACCAATCCATCAATTGGCAAGAGATGCACGCGGCAGTGAAGGCATTGGCCACTTGGGCTGATTCAAAAGTGATTTTTCATGTCGACAATTCAGCTGCGTGTTATATATTGAATAAATTGTATACTCCAGTCCCTGAAGTCATGGAGCTGGTAAGACAATGGGCTCTGATTGTAGAGCGTCATAGAATAGACATTATTGTTGTTTACATTGCTACTCTTGACAATGTCAATGCCGATCTCCTCAGTAGAGGAAAAATCGAGGAGTTCTTAGGACGTATGGGACATTGCATCCCGGCCCGTATATGGCCATCCAATGTCATTTATTATGATCAGCTTGTCTGAATTATCCATATCTTTTTCAGATCTCGACTTACGGGTAGCTGGTTTGGTTGGTGCCGGGCTGGCCTTTAACTCTCGCCGCTCCTATTCTGCTGCAGTCAACCGGTATCTCCATTTTTCCAGTCTTTATATGCTAGATCCTTTGGAGTTCGATGAGCTTACGGCTCTCAGGTTTATAGCTTATTTGTCATTAAATAATCTTTCCCTGGCATCTATTAGGGTATATCTCTCCGGGTTAGAGCTTGGCTGGTCGCAGCGGGCATTCCTCATAGGGATATTTACACCACTCGTCTCAAGTGGGCGCTCAAATCAGTAGAGTGTGCAGGTCCAGTGCCAGTCAGGGCCTCCCCTGTCTCGTACCAGATGCTTCATCATTTGCAGTTATTGCTCCAATATGACTATGATAATCTCATGATATTTTCTGCTATGCTACTCGCGTAGGGTGGGGACCTAGCTCAGAGGTAGCGCTCTGGGCTTCCAACCGCTGGGTCCCGGGTTCGATTCCCAGTCGAGCCTAAGTTGGATGGCGGTTTCATCCTTCGTCCCATTGCCATGGTCTCTGCCTGTCCTAATTAGCCCAACTGGTGCAGAAATACAGGACGTAAAGCCCTATTCACACACACACATGCTACTCGCATACTTTGGATGTCTGCGTGCATCAGAGTACTGTTTCTCGCCAGGGGCGTCTCGGCCGCTATTGGCATCCGCAGTTACTTTTCACCATTCATCCGTACCTTTCATGGTAATTAGAGTACCTTCCTCAAAAACTTCAATATCCGGTTTTTCTGTTACAGTGGGTTGTTCTGGCCCGGAAGTATGTGCCTACTGCTCTTTAAGGTTATATCTTAGATCCAGAAAAGCATCTCCTGAGGCCCCATTATTCATATTCCATGATGGTGCGCCATTGACCCACAGGTTATTATCATTTAGAATGAAGCAGATGTTTCAGGCTGCAGGGCTGTCAACTCACAGTATCACCCCCCATTCTCCGCGGGCCAGTGTTGCTACTGACGCTGCAGCTCTTCAGTTGCCAAAGCCTGTCATTAAGCACCTCGGGCACTGGAAGACTGAAGCCTATAAATTATGCATTAGGCCTTCAGACGCTCAGACTGCATCTCTGGCAGCCCTTTTTGCATCAGGTCCTTGCCCCCTCTTCACTGCACCCAAATAATAACATCATATGCAAATTTTTAATTTAACCCCCCCCCCCCCCCCTTTTTTCTTAACTTCCTTTTCTATATCCACATATAGCTCTTGGGAAATGCTACGCACTAATGGGCTTCCACAAGAGCAATGTCTCTTGTATGTGTGTTCTGATTTATGTATGTTGCCAATAAAGGCCTATTCAAGCCACTCACAAGAGACCGCATTCTCGTTTCCTTTCCAGAGTATTAGATGGGTTTAAAAGAAGTTACAGATCACCAGAATCCCTAGTCAAAGGGGAACCTGATGATATTTCTGGAGGAGGCAGTGGTGACAGAACTTAAAGAAGCTGAAACTGCACCAGAGTCACCAGTCAAAGAAGAACCTGATGCTATTGTGGAAGAAGCAGTTGTGGCACAAGAAGCTACAGAAGCTGAAACTGCACCAGTTACCAGTCAAAATAGCCCACTCAAGTGCTGATGAGGCGTTAAACAATAACACACACACACCAGTCAAAGAATAACCTGAGGCTCTTATTGAAGAAGCAATTGTGACAAAAGAAGTTGCAGAAGCTGAAACTGCCTCAGAATCACCAAAGAAGAACCTGAGGCTGTTGTGGAAGAAGCAATTGTGACAAAAGATGATACAGAAATAGAAACTGCACCAGAGTCACCAGTCAAAAAAGAACCTGATGCTATTGTGGAAGAAGCAATTGTGACACAAGAAGCTACAGAGGCTGACACTGCACCAGAATCACCATTCAAAGAACCTGATTCTATTGTGGAAGAAGCAAATGTTACAGAAGAAATTGCAGAAGCTGAAACAGCACCAGAATCACCAGTCAAACCAGAACTGAAGGCAGTTGTAGAAGAAGCAGTTCTGATAGAAGAAATTACAGAAGCTGAAACTGCACCAGAATTGCTAGTCAAAGAATAACATGAGTCTGTTGTGGAGCAAGCAGTTGGGAGAGAAGAAGTTACAGTAGATGAAACTGCACCAGAATCACCAATCACTCCAGAAGAACCAGAGGCTGTTGTACAGGAAAAAGTTGTAGCAGACGAGGTTATTGAAGAAGCAGCCATGATAGAAGAAGTTACAGAAGCTGAAACAGGCATCAGAGTCACCAGTCAAAGAATAACCTGAGGCTGTTATGGAAGAAGCAATTGTGACAAAAGAAGTTACAGAAGCTGAAACTGCCTCAGAATCACCAATCAAAGACAAACCTGATGCGATTGTGCAAAAGCAGCTGTTCGCGACAGAAGAGGTAACAGAAGCTGAAACTGCACCAGAGTCACCAATCAAAGAAGAACCTGAGGCTGTTGTGGAAGAAGCAATTGTGACAAAAGATGATACAGAAATAGTAACTGCACCAGAGTCATCAGTCAAAGAAGAACCTGATGCTATTGTGTAAGAAGCAATTGTGACACAAGAAGCTACAGAAGCTGACACTGCACCAGATTCACCAGTCTAGGAAGAACCAAAAACTGTTCTGGAGCAAGCAAGTGACAGAAGCAGTTACAGAAGCTCAAGCTGCACCAGAATCACCAGTCAAAGAACTGAAGGCAGCGGTGGAAGAAGCAGCCATGACAGAAGTAACAGAAGCTGAAACAGGCATCAGAGTCACCAGTCAAAGAATAACCTGAGGCTGTTATGGAAGAAGCAATTGTGACAAAAGAAGTTACAGAAGCTAAAACTGCCTCAGAATCACCAATCAAAGACGAACCTGATGCGATTATGCAAAAGCAGCTGTTCGCGACAGAAGAAGTAGCAGAAGCTGAAACTGCACCAGAGTCATCAGTCAAAGAACTGAAGGCAGTTGCGATAGAAGAAGTTACAGAGCACCAGAATCGCTAGTCGAAGGAGAACCTGATGCTATTTCTGGAAGAGGCAGTTGTGACAGAACTTGCAGAAGCTGAAACTGCACCAGAGTCACCAGTCAAAATGGCCCGCTCAAGTGCTGATGAGGCGTTAAACAATAACACACACACACACACACACACACACACACACACACACACACACACACACACCAGTCAAAGAATAACCTTAGGCTGTTATGGAAGAAGCAACTGTGACAAAAGAAGTTACTGAAGCTGAAACTGTACCAGAGTCACCAGTCAAAGAATAATCTGAGGCTGTTATTGAAGAAGCAATTGTGACAAAAGAAGTTAGATAAGCTGAAACTGCACCAGAGTCATCAGTCAAAGAAGAAACTGATGCTATTGTGGAAGAAGCAGTTGTGACACAAGAAGCTACAGAAGCTGACACTGCACCAGATTCACCAGTCTAGGAAGAACCAAAAACTGTTCTGGAGCAAGCAAGTGACAGAAGCAGTTACAGAAGCTCAAGCTGCACCAGAAGCACCAGTCAAATAAGAACTGAAGGCAGTTGTGATAGAAGAAGTTACAGAGCACCAGAATCGCTAGTCGAAGGAGAACCTGATGCTATTTCTGGAAGAGGCAGTTGTGACAGAACTTGCAGAAGCTGAAACTGCACCAGAGTCACCAGTCAAAATGGCCCACTCAAGTGCTGATGAGGCGTTAAACAATAACACACACACACACACACACACACACACACACACACACACACACACACACACACCAGTCAAAGAATAACCTTAGGCTGTTATGGAAGAAGCAACTGTGACAAAAGAAGTTACTGAAGCTGAAACTGTACCAGAGTCACCAGTCAAAGAATAATCTGAGGCTGTTATGGAAGAAGCAATTGTGACAAAAGAAGTTAGATAAGCTGAAACTGCACCAGAGTCATCAGTCAAAGAAGAACCTGATGCTATTGTGGAAGAAGCAGTTGTGACACAAGAAGCTACAGAAGCTGACACTGCACCAGATTCACCAGTCTAGGAAGAACCAAAAACTGTTCTGGAGCAAGCAAGTGACAGAAGCAGTTACAGAAGCTCAAGCTGCACCAGAAGCACCAGTCAAATAAGAACTGAAGGCAGTTGTGATAGAAGAAGTTACAGAGCACCAGAATCGCTAGTCGAAGGAGAACCTGATGCTATTTCTGGAAGAGGCAGTTGTGACAGAACTTGCAGAAGCTGAAACTGCACCAGAGTCACCAGTCAAAATGGCCCACTCAAGTGCTGATGAGGCGTTAAACAATAACACACACACACACACACACCAGTCAAAGAATAACCTTAGGCTGTTATGGAAGAAGCAACTGTGACAAAAGAAGTTACTGAAGCTGAAACTGTACCAGAGTCACCAGTCAAAGAATAACCTGAGGCTGTTATGGAAGAAGAAATTGTGACAAAAGAAGTTAGAGAAGCTGAAACTGCACCAGAGTCACCAATCAAAGAAGAATCTGAGGCTGTTGTGGAAGAAGCAATTGTGACAGAAGATGATACAGAAATAGAAACTGCACCAGAGTCACCAGTCAAAGAAGAACCTGATACTATTGTGGAAGAAGCAGTTGTGACACAAGAAGCTACAGAAGCTGACACTGCACCAGAATCGCCATTCAAAGAACCTGAGGCTATAGTGGAAGAAGCAATTGTTACAGAAGAAGTTACAGAAGCTGACACTGCACCAGATTCACCAGTCTAGGAAGAACCAAAAACTGTTCTGGAGCAAGCAAGTGTCAGAAGCAGTTACAGAAGCTCAAGCTGCACCAGAATCACCAGTCAAAGAAGAACTGAAGGCAGTGGTGGAAGAAGCAGTTGTGATAGAAGAAGTTACAGAGCACCAGAATCACTAGTCGAAGGAGAACCTGATGCTATTTCTGGAAGAGGCAGTTGTGACAGAACTTGCAGAAGCTGAAACTGCACCAGAGTCACCAGTCAAAGAATAACCTGAGGCTGTTATGGAAGAAGCAATTGTGACAAAAGAAGTTACAGAAGCTGAAACTGCCCCAGAATCACCAATGAAAGACAAACCTGATGCGATTGTGCAAAAGCAGCTGTTCGCGACAGAAGAAGTAACAGAAGCTGAAACTGCACCAGAGTCACCAATCAAAGAAGAACCTGAGGCTGTTGTGGAAGAAGCAATTGTGACAAAAGATGATACAGAAATAGAAACTGCACCAGAGTCATCAGTCAAAGAAGAACCTGATGCTATTGTGGAAGAAGCAGTTGTGACGCAAGAAGCTACAGAAGCTGACACTGCACCAGATTCACCAGTCTAGGAAGAACCAAAAACTGTTCTGGAGCAAGCAAGTGACAGAAGCAGTTACAGAAGCTCAAGCTGCACCAGAATCACCAGTCAAAGAAGAACTGAAGGCAGTGGTGGAAGAAGCAGCCATGACAGAAGAAGTTACAGAAGCTGAAACAGGCATCAGAGTCACCAGTCAAAGAATAACCTGAGGCTGTTATGGAAGAAGCAATTGTGACAAAAGAAGTTACAGAAGCTGAAACTGCCTCAGAATCACCAATCAAAGACAAACCTGATGCGATTGTGCAAAACAGCTGTTCGCGACAGAAGAAGTAACAGAAGCTAAAACTGCACCAGAGTCACCAAAGAAGAACCTGAGGCTGTTGTGGAAGAAGCAATTGTGACAAAAGATGATACAGAAATAGAAACTGCTCCAGAGTCATCAGTCAAAGAAGAACCTGATGCTATTGTGGAAGAAGCAGTTGTGACACAAGAAGCTACAGAAGCTGACACTGCACCAGATTCACCAGTCTAGGAAGAACCAAAAACTGTTCTGGAGCAAGCAAGTGACAGAAGCAGTTACAGAAGCTCAAGCTGCACCAGAAGCACCAGTCAAATAAGAACTAAAGGCAGTTGTTATAGAAGAAGTTACAGAGCACCAGAATCGCTAGTCAAAGGAGAACCTGATGCTATTTCTGGAAGAGGCAGTTGTGACAGAACTTGCAGAAGCTGAAACTGCACCAGAGTCACCAGTCAAAATGGCCCACTCAAGTGCTGATGAGGCGTTAAACAATAACACACACACACACGCCAGTCAAAGAATAACCTTAGGCTGTTATGGAAGAAGCAACTGTGACAAAAGAAGTTACTGAAGTTGAAACTGTACCAGAGTCACCAGTCAAAGAATAACCTGAGGCTGTTATGGAAGAAGCAATTGTGACAAAAGAAGTTAGAGAAGCTGAAACTGCACCAGAGTCACCAATCAAAGAAGAACCTGAGGCTGTTGTGGAAGAAGCAATTGTGACAGAAGATGATACAGAAATAGAAACTGCACCAGAGTCACCAGTCAAATAATAACTGAAGGCAGTGGTGGAAGAAGCAGTTGTGACACAAGAAGCTACAGAAGCTGACGCTGCACCAGAATCGCCATTCAAAGAACCTGAGGCTATAGTGGAAGAAGCAATTGTTACAGAAGAAGTTACAGAAGCTGACACTGCACCAGATTCACCAGTCTAGGAAGAACCAAAAACTGTTCTGGAGCAAGCAAGTGTCAGAAGCAGTTACAGAAGCTCAAGCTGCACCAGAATCACCAGTCAAAGAAGAACTGAAGGCAGTGGTGGAAGAAGCAGTTGTGATAGAAGAAGTTACAGAGCACCAGAATCACTAGTCGAAGGAGAACCTGATGCTATTTCTGGAAGAGGCAGTTGTGACAGAACTTGCAGAAGCTGAAACTGCACCAGAGTCACCAGTCAAAGAATAATCTGAGGCTGTTATGGAAGAAGCAATTGTGACAAAAGAAGTTGCAGAAGCTGAAACTGCACCAGAGTCACCAGTCAAAATGGCCCACTCAAGTGCTGATAAGGCGTTAAACAATTACACACACACACACACACACACACCAGTCAAAGAATAACCTTAGACTGTTATGGAAGAAGCAACTGTGACAAAAGAAGTTACTGAAGCTGAAACTGCCCCAGAATCACCAATCAAAGATGAACCTGATGCGATTGTGCAAAAGCAGCTGTTCGCGACAACAGAAATTACAGAAGCTGAAACTGCACCAGAGTCACCAAAGAAGAACCTGAGGCTGTTGTGGAAGAAGCAATTGTGACAAAAGATGATACAAAAATAGAAACTGCACCAGAGTCACCAGTCAAAGAATAACCTGATGCTATTGTGGAAGAAGCAATTGTGACAAAAGAAGTTAGATAAGCTGAAACTGCACCAGAGTCATCAGTCAAAGAAGAACCTGATGCTATTGTGGAAGAAGCAGTTGTGACACAAGAAGCTACAGAAGCTGACACTGCACCAGATTCACCAGTCTAGGAAGAACCAAAAACTGTTCTGGAGCAAGCAAGTGACAGAAGAAGTTACAGAAGCTCAAGCTGCACCAGAAGCACCAGTCAAATAAAAACTGAAGGCAGTTGTGATAGAAGAAGTTACAGAGCACCAGAATCGCTAGTCGAAGGAGAACCTGATGCTATTTCTGGAAGAGGCAGTTGTGACAGAACTTGCAGAAGCTGAAACTGCACCAGAGTCACCAGTCAAAATGGCCCACTCAAGTGCTGATGAGGCGTTAAACAATAACACACACACACACACACACACACACACACACCAGTGAAAGAATAACCTTAGGCTGTTATGGAAGAAGCAACTGTGACAAAAGAAGTTACTGAAGCTGAAACTGTACCAGAGTCACCAGTCAAAGAATAATCTGAGGCTGTCATGGAAGAAGCAATTATGACAAAAGAAGTTAGATAAGCTGAAACTGCACCAGAGTCATCAGTCAAAGAAGAACCTGATGCTATTGTGGAAGAAGCAGTTGTGACACAAGAAGCTACAGAAGCTGACACTGCACCAGATTCACCAGTCTAGGAAGAACCAAAAACTGTTCTGGAGCAAGCAAGTGACAGAAGCAGTTACAGAAGCTCAAGCTGCACCAGAAGCACCAGTCAAATAAGAACTGAAGGCAGTTGTGATAGAAGAAGTTACAGAGCACCAGAATCGCTAGTCGAAGGAGA
The DNA here is from genome assembly GCA_932294295.1 of Alitta virens. NCBI lineage: Eukaryota > Metazoa > Annelida > Polychaeta > Phyllodocida > Nereididae > Alitta > Alitta virens. The sequence continues at coordinate 21,672,520 of OW028578.1, read as the reverse complement.
ACCTGATGCTATTTCTGGAAGAGGCAGTTGTGACAGAACTTGCAGAAGCTGAAACTGCACCAGAGTCACCAGTCAAAATGGCCCACTCAAGTGCTGATGAGGCGTTAAACAATAACACACACACACACACACCAGTCAAAGAATAACCTTAGGCTGTTATGGAAGAAGCAACTGTGACAAAAAAAGTTACTGAAGCTGAAACTGTACCAGAGTCACCAGTCAAAGAATAACCTGAGGCTGTTATGGAAGAAGAAATTGTGACAAAAGAAGTTAGAGAAGCTGAAACTGCACCAGAGTCACCAATCAAAGAAGAACCTGAGGCTGTTGTGGAAGAAGCAATTGTGACAGAAGATGATACAGAAATAGAAACTGCACCAGAGTCACCAGTCAAAGAAGAACCTGATACTATTGTGGAAGAAGCAGTTGTGACACAAGAAGCTACAGAAGCTGACACTGCACCAGAATCGCCATTCAAAGAACCTGAGGCTATAGTGGAAGAAGCAATTGTTACAGAAGAAGTTACAGAAGCTGACACTGCACCAGATTCACCAGTCTAGGAAGAACCAAAAACTGTTCTGGAGCAAGCAAGTGTCAGAAGCAGTTACAGAAGCTCAAGCTGCACCAGAATCACCAGTCAAAGAAGAACTGAAGGCAGTGGTGGAAGAAGCAGTTGTGATAGAAGAAGTTACAGAGCACCAGAATCACTAGTCGAAGGAGAACCTGATGCTATTTCTGGAAGAGGCAGTTGTGACAGAACTTGCAGAAGCTGAAACTGCACCAGAGTCACCAGTCAAAGAATAACCTGAGGCTGTTATGGAAGAAGCAATTGTGACAAAAGAAGTTACAGAAGCTGAAACTGCCTCAGAATCACCAATGAAAGACAAACCTGATGCGATTGTGCAAAAGCAGCTGTTCGCGACAGAAGAAGTAACAGAAGCTGAAACTGCACCAGAGTCACCAATCAAAGAAGAACCTGAGGCTGTTGTGGAAGAAGCAATTGTGACAAAAGATGATACAGAAATAGAAACTGCACCAGAGTCATCAGTCAAAGAAGAACCTGATGCTATTGTGGAAGAAGCAGTTGTGACACAAGAAGCTACAGAAGCTGACACTGCACCAGATTCACCAGTCTAGGAAGAACCAAAAACTGTTCTGGAGCAAGCAAGTGACAGAAGCAGTTACAGAAGCTCAAGCTGCACCAGAATCACCAGTCAAAGAACTGAAGGCAGTGGTGGAAGAAGCAGCCATGACAGAAGAAGTTACAGAAGCTGAAACAGGCATCAGAGTCACCAGTCAAAGAATAACCTGAGGCTGTTATGGAAGAAGCAATTGTGACAAAAGAAGTTACAGAAGCTGAAACTGCCTCAGAATCACCAATCAAAGACAAACCTGATGCGATTGTGCAAAAGCAGCTGTTCGCGACAGAAGAAGTAACAGAAGCTAAAACTAAACCAGAGTCACCAAAGAAGAACCTGAGGCTGTTGTGGAAGAAGCAATTGTGACAAAAGATGATACAGAAATAGAGACTGCACCAGAGTCATCAGTCAAAGAAGAACCTGATGCTATTGTGGAAGAAGCAGTTGTGACACAAGAAGCTACAGAAGCTGACACTGCACCAGATTCACCAGTCTAGGAAGAACCAAAAACTGTTCTGGAGCAAGCAAGTGACAGAAGCAGTTACAGAAGCTCAAGCTGCACCAGAAGCACCAGTCAAATAAGAACTGAAGGCAGTTGTTATAGAAGAAGTTACAGAGCACCAGAATCGCTAGTCGAAGGAGAACCTGATGCTATTTCTGGAAGAGGCAGTTGTGACAGAACTTGCAGAAGCTGAAACTGCACCAGAGTCACCAGTCAAAATGGCCCACTCAAGTGCTGATGAGGCGTTAAACAATAACACACACACACACGCCAGTCAAAGAATAACCTTAGGCTGTTATGGAAGAAGCAACTGTGACAAAAGAAGTTACTGAAGCTGAAACTGTACCAGAGTCACCAGTCAAAGAATAACCTGAGGCTGTTGTGGAAGAAGCAATTGTGACAGAAGATGATACAGAAATAGAAACTGCACCAGAGTCACCAGTCAAATAAGAACTGAAGGCAGTGGTGGAAGAAGCAGTTGTGACACAAGAAGCTACAGAAGCTGACACTGCACCAGAATCGCCATTCAAAGAACCTGAGGCTATAGTGGAAGAAGCAATTGTTACAGAAGAAGTTACATAAGCTGACACTGCACCAGATTCACCAGTCTAGGAAGAACCAAAAACTGTTCTGGAGCAAGCAAGTGTCAGAAGCAGTTACAGAAGCTCAAGCTGCACCAGAATCACCAGTCAAAGAAGAACTGAAGGCAGTGGTGGAAGAAGCAGTTGTGATAGAAGAAGTTACAGAGCACCAGAATCGCTAGTCGAAGGAGAACCTGATGCTATTTCTGGAAGAGGCAGTTGTGACAGAACTAGCAGAAGCTGAAACTGCACCAGAGTCACCAGTCAAAGAATAATCTGAGGCTGTTATGGAAGAAGCAATTGTGACAAAAGAAGTTGCAGAAGCTGAAACTGCACCAGAGTCACCAGTCAAAATGGCCCACTCAAGTGCTGATAAGGCGTTAAACAATTACACACACACACACACACACACCAGTCAAAGAATAACCCTAGACTGTTATGGAAGAAGCAACTGTGACAAAAGAAGTTACTGAAGCTGAAACTGCCCCAGAATCACCAATCAAAGATGAACCTGATGCGATTGTGCAAAAGCAGCTGTTCGCGACAAAAGAAATTACAGAAGCTGAAACTGCACCAGAGTCACCAAAGAAGAACCTGAGGCTGTTGTGGAAGAAGCAATTGTGACAAAAGATGATACAAAAATAGAAACTGCACCAGAGTCACCAGTCAAAGAATAACCTGATGCTATTGTGGAAGAAGCAATTGTGACAAAAGAAGTTAGATAAGCTGAAACTGCACCAGAGTCATCAGTCAAAGAAGAACCTGATGCTATTGTGGAAGAAGCAGTTGTGACACAAGAAGCTACAGAAGCTGACACTGCACCAGATTCACCAGTCTAGGAAGAACCAAAAACTGTTCTGGAGCAAGCAAGTGACAGAAGCAGTTACAGAAGCTCAAGCTGCACCAGAAGCACCAGTCAAATAAAAACTGAAGGCAGTTGTGATAGAAGAAGTTACAGAGCACCAGAATCGCTAGTCGAAGGAGAACCTGATGCTATTTCTGGAAGAGGCAGTTGTGACAGAACTTGCAGAAGCTGAAACTGCACCAGAGTCACCAGTCAAAATGGCCCACTCAAGTGCTGATGAGGCGTTAAACAATAACACACACACACACACACACACACACACACACACCAGTGAAAGAATAACCTTAGGCTGTTATGGAAGAAGCAACTGTGACAAAAGAAGTTACTGAAGCTGAAACTGTACCAGAGTCACCAGTCAAAGAATAATCTGAGGCTGTTATGGAAGAAGCAATTATGACAAAAGAAGTTAGATAAGCTGAAACTGCACCAGAGTCATCAGTCAAAGAAGAACCTGATGCTATTGTGGAAGAAGCAGTTGTGACACAAGAAGCTACAGAAGCTGACACTGCACCAGATTCACCAGTCTAGGAAGAACCAAAAACTGTTCTGGAGCAAGCAAGTGACAGAAGCAGTTACAGAAGCTCAAGCTGCACCAGAAGCACCAGTCAAATAAGAACTGAAGGCAGTTGTGATAGAAGAAGTTACAGAGCACCAGAATCGCTAGTCGAAGGAGAACCTGATGCTATTTCTGGAAGAGGCAGTTGTGACAGAACTTGCAGAAGCTGAAACTGCACCAGAGTCACCAGTCAAAATGGCCCACTCAAGTGCTGATGAGGCGTTAAACAATAACACACACACACACACACCAGTCAAAGAATAACCTGAGGCTGTTATGGAAGAAGCAACTGTGACAAAAAAAGTTACTGAAGCTGAAACTGTACCAGAGTCACCAGTCAAAGAATAACCTGAGGCTGTTATGGAAGAAGAAATTGTGACAAAAGAAGTTAGAGAAGCTGAAACTGCACCAGAGTCACCAATCAAAGAAGAACCTGAGGCTGTTGTGTAAGAAGCAATTGTGACAGAAGATGATACAGAAATAGAAACTGCACCAGAGTCACCAGTCAAAGAAGAACCTGATACTATTGTGGAAGAAGCAGTTGTGACACAAGAAGCTACAGAAGCTGACACTGCACCAGAATCGCCATTCAAAGAACCTGAGGCTATAGTGGAAGAAGCAATTGTTACAGAAGAAGTTACAGAAGCTGACACTGCACCAGATTCACCAGTCTAGGAAGAACCAAAAACTGTTCTGGAGCAAGCAAGTGACAGAAGCAGTTACAGAAGCTCAAGCTGCACCAGAATCACCAGTCAAAGAAGAACTGAAGGCAGTGGTGGAAGAAGCAGTTGTGACAAAAAAAGTTACTGAAGCTGAAACTGTACCAGAGTCACCAGTCAAAGAATAACCTGAGGCTGTTATGGAAGAAGAAATTGTGACAAAAGAAGTTAGAGAAGCTGAAACTGCACCAGAGTCACCAATCAAAGAAGAACCTGAGGCTGTTGTGGAAGAAGCAATTGTGACAGAAGATGATACAGAAATAGAAACTGCACCAGAGTCACCAGTCAAAGAAGAACCTGATACTATTGTGGAAGAAGCAGTTGTGACACAAGAAGCTACAGAAGCTGACACTGCACCAGAATCGCCATTCAAAGAACCTGAGGCTATAGTGGAAGAAGCAATTGTTACAGAAGAAGTTACAGAAGCTGACACTGCACCAGATTCACCAGTCTAGGAAGAACCAAAAACTGTTCTGGAGCAAGCAAGTGTCAGAAGCAGTTACAGAAGCTCAAGCTGCACCAGAATCACCAGTCAAAGAAGAACTGAAGGCAGTGGTGGAAGAAGCAGTTGTGATAGAAGAAGTTACAGAGCACCAGAATCACTAGTCGAAGGAGAACCTGATGCTATTTCTGGAAGAGGCAGTTGTGACAGAACTTGCAGAAGCTGAAACTGCACCAGAGTCACCAGTCAAAGAATAACCTGAGGCTGTTATGGAAGAAGCAATTGTGACAAAAGAAGTTACAGAAGCTGAAACTGCCTCAGAATCACCAATGAAAGACAAACCTGATGCGATTGTGCAAAAGCAGCTGTTCGCGACAGAAGAAGTAACAGAAGCTGAAACTGCACCAGAGTCACCAATCAAAGAAGAACCTGAGGCTGTTGTGGAAGAAGCAATTGTGACAAAAGATGATACAGAAATAGAAACTGCACCAGAGTCATCAGTCAAAGAAGAACCTGATGCTATTGTGGAAGAAGCAGTTGTGACACAAGAAGCTACAGAAGCTGACACTGCACCAGATTCACCAGTCTAGGAAGAACCAAAAACTGTTCTGGAGCAAGCAAGTGACAGAAGCAGTTACAGAAGCTCAAGCTGCACCAGAATCACCAGTCAAAGAACTGAAGGCAGTGGTGGAAGAAGCAGCCATGACAGAAGAAGTTACAGAAGCTGAAACAGGCATCAGAGTCACCAGTCAAAGAATAACCTGAGGCTGTTATGGAAGAAGCAATTGTGACAAAAGAAGTTACAGAAGCTGAAACTGCCTCAGAATCACCAATCAAAGACAAACCTGATGCGATTGTGCAAAAGCAGCTGTTCGCGACAGAAGAAGTAACAGAAGCTAAAACTAAACCAGAGTCACCAAAGAAGAACCTGAGGCTGTTGTGGAAGAAGCAATTGTGACAAAAGATGATACAGAAATAGAGACTGCACCAGAGTCATCAGTCAAAGAAGAACCTGATGCTATTGTGGAAGAAGCAGTTGTGACACAAGAAGCTACAGAAGCTGACACTGCACCAGATTCACCAGTCTAGGAAGAACCAAAAACTGTTCTGGAGCAAGCAAGTGACAGAAGCAGTTACAGAAGCTCAAGCTGCACCAGAAGCACCAGTCAAATAAGAACTGAAGGCAGTTGTTATAGAAGAAGTTACAGAGCACCAGAATCGCTAGTCGAAGGAGAACCTGATGCTATTTCTGGAAGAGGCAGTTGTGACAGAACTTGCAGAAGCTGAAACTGCACCAGAGTCACCAGTCAAAATGGCCCACTCAAGTGCTGATGAGGCGTTAAACAATAACACACACACACACGCCAGTCAAAGAATAACCTTAGGCTGTTATGGAAGAAGCAACTGTGACAAAAGAAGTTACTGAAGCTGAAACTGTACCAGAGTCACCAGTCAAAGAATAACCTGAGGCTGTTGTGGAAGAAGCAATTGTGACAGAAGATGATACAGAAATAGAAACTGCACCAGAGTCACCAGTCAAATAAGAACTGAAGGCAGTGGTGGAAGAAGCAGTTGTGACACAAGAAGCTACAGAAGCTGACACTGCACCAGAATCGCCATTCAAAGAACCTGAGGCTATAGTGGAAGAAGCAATTGTTACAGAAGAAGTTACATAAGCTGACACTGCACCAGATTCACCAGTCTAGGAAGAACCAAAAACTGTTCTGGAGCAAGCAAGTGTCAGAAGCAGTTACAGAAGCTCAAGCTGCACCAGAATCACCAGTCAAAGAAGAACTGAAGGCAGTGGTGGAAGAAGCAGTTGTGATAGAAGAAGTTACAGAGCACCAGAATCACTAGTCGAAGGAGAACCTGATGCTATTTCTGGAAGAGGCAGTTGTGACAGAACTTGCAGAAGCTGAAACTGCACCAGAGTCACCAGTCAAAGAATAACCTGAGGCTGTTATGGAAGAAGCAATTGTGACAAAAGAAGTTACAGAAGCTGAAACTGCCTCAGAATCACCAATGAAAGACAAACCTGATGCGATTGTGCAAAAGCAGCTGTTCGCGACAGAAGAAGTAACAGAAGCTGAAACTGCACCAGAGTCACCAATCAAAGAAGAACCTGAGGCTGTTGTGGAAGAAGCAATTGTGACAAAAGATGATACAGAAATAGAAACTGCACCAGAGTCATCAGTCAAAGAAGAACCTGATGCTATTGTGGAAGAAGCAGTTGTGACGCAAGAAGCTACAGAAGCTGACACTGCACCAGATTCACCAGTCTAGGAAGAACCAAAAACTGTTCTGGAGCAAGTAAGTGACAGAAGCAGTTACAGAAGCTCAAGCTGCACCAGAATCACCAGTCAAAGAACTGAAGGCATTGGTGGAAGAAGCAGCCATGACAGAAGAAGTTACAGAAGCTGAAACAGGCATCAGAGTCACCAGTCAAAGAATAACCTGAGGCTGTTATGGAAGAAGCAATTGTGACAAAAGAAGTTACAGAAGCTGAAACTGCCTCAGAATCACCAATCAAAGACAAACCTGATGCGATTGTGCAAAAGCAGCTGTTCGCGACAGAAGAAGTAACAGAAGCTAAAACTAAACCAGAGTCACCAAAGAAGAACCTGAGGCTGTTGTGGAAGAAGCAATTGTGACAAAAGATGATACAGAAATAGAGACTGCACCAGAGTCATCAGTCAAAGAAGAACCTGATGCTATTGTGGAAGAAGCAGTTGTGACACAAGAAGCTACAGAAGCTGACACTGCACCAGATTCACCAGTCTAGGAAGAACCAAAAACTGTTCTGGAGCAAGCAAGTGACAGAAGCAGTTACAGAAGCTCAAGCTGCACCAGAAGCACCAGTCAAATAAGAACTGAAGGCAGTTGTTATAGAAGAAGTTACAGAGCACCAGAATCGCTAGTCGAAGGAGAACCTGATGCTATTTCTGGAAGAGGCAGTTGTGACAGAACTTGCAGAAGCTGAAACTGCACCAGAGTCACCAGTCAAAATGGCCCACTCAAGTGCTGATGAGGCGTTAAACAATAACACACACACACACGCCAGTCAAAGAATAACCTTAGGCTGTTATGGAAGAAGCAACTGTGACAAAAGAAGTTACTGAAGCTGAAACTGTACCAGAGTCACCAGTCAAAGAATAACCTGAGGCTGTTGTGGAAGAAGCAATTGTGACAGAAGATGATACAGAAATAGAAACTGCACCAGAGTCACCAGTCAAATAAGAACTGAAGGCAGTGGTGGAAGAAGCAGTTGTGACACAAGAAGCTACAGAAGCTGACACTGCACCAGAATCGCCATTCAAAGAACCTGAGGCTATAGTGGAAGAAGCAATTGTTACAGAAGAAGTTACATAAGCTGACACTGCACCAGATTCACCAGTCTAGGAAGAACCAAAAACTGTTCTGGAGCAAGCAAGTGTCAGAAGCAGTTACAGAAGCTCAAGCTGCACCAGAATCACCAGTCAAAGAAGAACTGAAGGCAGTGGTGGAAGAAGCAGTTGTGATAGAAGAAGTTACAGAGCACCAGAATCGCTAGTCGAAGGAGAACCTGATGCTATTTCTGGAAGAGGCAGTTGTGACAGAACTAGCAGAAGCTGAAACTGCACCAGAGTCACCAGTCAAAGAATAATCTGAGGCTGTTATGGAAGAAGCAATTGTGACAAAAGAAGTTGCAGAAGCTGAAACTGCACCAGAGTCACCAGTCAAAATGGCCCACTCAAGTGCTGATAAGGCGTTAAACAATTACACACACACACACACACACACCAGTCAAAGAATAACCCTAGACTGTTATGGAAGAAGCAACTGTGACAAAAGAAGTTACTGAAGCTGAAACTGCCCCAGAATCACCAATCAAAGATGAACCTGATGCGATTGTGCAAAAGCAGCTGTTCGCGACAAAAGAAATTACAGAAGCTGAAACTGCACCAGAGTCACCAAAGAAGAACCTGAGGCTGTTGTGGAAGAAGCAATTGTGACAAAAGATGATACAAAAATAGAAACTGCACCAGAGTCACCAGTCAAAGAATAACCTGATGCTATTGTGGAAGAAGCAATTGTGACAAAAGAAGTTAGATAAGCTGAAACTGCACCAGAGTCATCAGTCAAAGAAGAACCTGATGCTATTGTGGAAGAAGCAGTTGTGACACAAGAAGCTACAGAAGCTGACACTGCACCAGATTCACCAGTCTAGGAAGAACCAAAAACTGTTCTGGAGCAAGCAAGTGACAGAAGCAGTTACAGAAGCTCAAGCTGCACCAGAAGCACCAGTCAAATAAAAACTGAAGGCAGTTGTGATAGAAGAAGTTACAGAGCACCAGAATCGCTAGTCGAAGGAGAACCTGATGCTATTTCTGGAAGAGGCAGTTGTGACAGAACTTGCAGAAGCTGAAACTGCACCAGAGTCACCAGTCAAAATGGCCCACTCAAGTGCTGATGAGGCGTTAAACAATAACACACACACACACACACACACACACACACACACACACCAGTGAAAGAATAACCTTAGGCTGTTATGGAAGAAGCAACTGTGACAAAAGAAGTTACTGAAGCTGAAACTGTACCAGAGTCACCAGTCAAAGAATAATCTGAGGCTGTTATGGAAGAAGCAATTATGACAAAAGAAGTTAGATAAGCTGAAACTGCACCAGAGTCATCAGTCAAAGAAGAACCTGATGCTATTGTGGAAGAAGCAGTTGTGACACAAGAAGCTACAGAAGCTGACACTGCACCAGATTCACCAGTCTAGGAAGAACCAAAAACTGTTCTGGAGCAAGCAAGTGACAGAAGCAGTTACAGAAGCTCAAGCTGCACCAGAAGCACCAGTCAAATAAGAACTGAAGGCAGTTGTGATAGAAGAAGTTACAGAGCACCAGAATCGCTAGTCGAAGGAGAACCTGATGCTATTTCTGGAAGAGGCAGTTGTGACAGAACTTGCAGAAGCTGAAACTGCACCAGAGTCACCAGTCAAAATGGCCCACTCAAGTGCTGATGAGGCGTTAAACAATAACACACACACACACACACCAGTCAAAGAATAACCTTAGGCTGTTATGGAAGAAGCAACTGTGACAAAAAAAGTTACTGAAGCTGAAACTGTACCAGAGTCACCAGTCAAAGAATAACCTGAGGCTGTTATGGAAGAAGAAATTGTGACAAAAGAAGTTAGAGAAGCTGAAACTGCACCAGAGTCACCAATCAAAGAAGAATCTGAGGCTGTTGTGGAAGAAGCAATTGTGACAGAAGATGATACAGAAATAGAAACTGCACCAGAGTCACCAGTCAAAGAAGAACCTGATACTATTGTGGAAGAAGCAGTTGTGACACAAGAAGCTACAGAAGCTGACACTGCACCAGAATCGCCATTCAAAGAACCTGAGGCTATAGTGGAAGAAGCAATTGTTACAGAAGAAGTTACAGAAGCTGACACTGCACCAGATTCACCAGTCTAGGAAGAACCAAAAACTGTTCTGGAGCAAGCAAGTGTCAGAAGCAGTTACAGAAGCTCAAGCTGCACCAGAATCACCAGTCAAAGAAGAACTGAAGGCAGTGGTGGAAGAAGCAGTTGTGATAGAAGAAGTTACAGAGCACCAGAATCACTAGTCGAAGGAGAACCTGATGCTATTTCTGGAAGAGGCAGTTGTGACAGAACTTGCAGAAGCTGAAACTGCACCAGAGTCACCAGTCAAAGAATAACCTGAGGCTGTTATGGAAGAAGCAATTGTGACAAAAGAAGTTACAGAAGCTGAAACTGCCTCAGAATCACCAATGAAAGACAAACCTGATGCGATTGTGCAAAAGCAGCTGTTCGCGACAGAAGAAGTAACAGAAGCTGAAACTGCACCAGAGTCACCAATCAAAGAAGAACCTGAGGCTGTTGTGGAAGAAGCAATTGTGACAAAAGATGATACAGAAATAGAAACTGCACCAGAGTCATCAGTCAAAGAAGAACCTGATGCTATTGTGGAAGAAGCAGTTGTGACACAAGAAGCTACAGAAGCTGACACTGCACCAGATTCACCAGTCTAGGAAGAACCAAAAACTGTTCTGGAGCAAGCAAGTGACAGAAGCAGTTACAGAAGCTCAAGCTGCACCAGAATCACCAGTCAAAGAACTGAAGGCAGTGGTGGAAGAAGCAGCCATGACAGAAGAAGTTACAGAAGCTGAAACAGGCATCAGAGTCACCAGTCAAAGAATAACCTGAGGCTGTTATGGAAGAAGCAATTGTGACAAAAGAAGTTACAGAAGCTGAAACTGCCTCAGAATCACCAATCAAAGACAAACCTGATGCGATTGTGCAAAAGCAGCTGTTCGCGACAGAAGAAGTAACAGAAGCTAAAACTAAACCAGAGTCACCAAAGAAGAACCTGAGGCTGTTGTGGAAGAAGCAATTGTGACAAAAGATGATACAGAAATAGAGACTGCACCAGAGTCATCAGTCAAAGAAGAACCTGATGCTATTGTGGAAGAAGCAGTTGTGACACAAGAAGCTACAGAAGCTGACACTGCACCAGATTCACCAGTCTAGGAAGAACCAAAAACTGTTCTGGAGCAAGCAAGTGACAGAAGCAGTTACAGAAGCTCAAGCTGCACCAGAAGCACCAGTCAAATAAGAACTGAAGGCAGTTGTTATAGAAGAAGTTAAAGAGCACCAGAATCGCTAGTCGAAGGAGAACCTGATGCTATTTCTGGAAGAGGCAGTTGTGACAGAACTTGCAGAAGCTGAAACTGCACCAGAGTCACCAGTCAAAATGGCCCACTCAAGTGCTGATGAGGCGTTAAACAATAACACACACACACACGCCAGTCAAAGAATAACCTTAGGCTGTTATGGAAGAAGCAACTGTGACAAAAGAAGTTACTGAAGCTGAAACTGTACCAGAGTCACCAGTCAAAGAATAACCTGAGGCTGTTGTGGAAGAAGCAATTGTGACAGAAGATGATACAGAAATAGAAACTGCACCAGAGTCACCAGTCAAATAAGAACTGAAGGCAGTGGTGGAAGAAGCAGTTGTGACACAAGAAGCTACAGAAGCTGACACTGCACCAGAATCGCCATTCAAAGAACCTGAGGCTATAGTGGAAGAAGCAATTGTTACAGAAGAAGTTACATAAGCTGACACTGCACCAGATTCACCAGTCTAGGAAGAACCAAAAACTGTTCTGGAGCAAGCAAGTGTCAGAAGCAGTTACAGAAGCTCAAGCTGCACCAGAATCACCAGTCAAAGAAGAACTGAAGGCAGTGGTGGAAGAAGCAGTTGTGATAGAAGAAGTTACAGAGCACCAGAATCGCTAGTCGAAGGAGAACCTGATGCTATTTCTGGAAGAGGCAGTTGTGACAGAACTAGCAGAAGCTGAAACTGCACCAGAGTCACCAGTCAAAGAATAATCTGAGGCTGTTATGGAAGAAGCAATTGTGACAAAAGAAGTTGCAGAAGCTGAAACTGCACCAGAGTCACCAGTCAAAATGGCCCACTCAAGTGCTGATAAGGCATTAAACAATTACACACACACACACACACACACACCAGTCAAAGAATAACCCTAAACTGTTATGGAAGAAGCAACTGTGACAAAAGAAGTTACTGAAGCTGAAACTGTACCAGAGTCACCAGTCAAAGAATAACCTGAGGCTGTTATGGAAGAAGAAATTGTGACAAAATAAGTTAGAGAAGCTGAAACTGCACCAGAGTCACCAATCAAAGAAGAACCTGAGGCTGTTGTGGAAGAAGCAATTGTGACAGAAGATGATACTGAAATAGAAACTGCACCAGAGTCACCAGTCAAAGAAGAACCTGATACTATTGTGGAAGAAGCAGTTGTGACACAAGAAGCTACAGAAGCTGACACTGCACCAGAATCGCCATTCAAAGAACCTGAGGCTATAGTGGAAGAAGCAATTGTTACAGAAGAAGTTACATAAGCTGACACTTCACCAGATTCACCAGTCTAGGAAGAACCAAAAACTGTTCTGGAGCAAGCAAGTGTCAGAAGCAGTTACAGAAGCTCAAGCTGCACCAGAATCACCAGTCAAAGAAGAACTGAAGGCAGTGGTGGAAGAAGCAGTTGTGATAGAAGAAGTTACAGAGCACCAGAATCGCTAGTCGAAGGAGAACCTGATGCTATTTCTGGAAGAGGCAGTTGTGACAGAACTAGCAGAAGCTGAAACTGCACCAGAGTCACCAGTCAAAGAATAATCTGAGGCTGTTATGGAAGAAGCAATTGTGACAAAAGAAGTTGCAGAAGCTGAAACTGCACCAGAGTCACCAGTCAAAATGGCCCACTCAAGTGCTGATAAGGCGTTAAACAATTACACACACACACACACACACACACCAGTCAAAGAATAACCCTAAACTGTTATGGAAGAAGCAACTGTGACAAAAGAAGTTACTGAAGCTGAAACTGTACCAGAGTCACCAGTCAAAGAATAACCTGAGGCTGTTATGGAAGAAGAAATTGTGACAAAATAAGTTAGAGAAGCTGAAACTGCACCAGAGTCACCAATCAAAGAAGAACCTGAGGCTGTTGTGGAAGAAGCAATTGTGACAGAAGATGATACAGAAATAGAAACTGCACCAGAGTCACCAGTCAAAGAAGAACCTGATACTATTGTGGAAGAAGCAGTTGTGACACAAGAAGCTACAGAAGCTGACACTGCACCAGAATCGCCATTCAAAGAACCTGAGGCTATAGTGGAAGAAGCAATTGTTACAGAAGAAGTTACAGAATCTGACACTTCACCAGATTCACCAGTCTAGGAAGAACCAAAAACTGTTCTGGAGCAAGCAAGTGTCAGAAGCAGTTACAGAAGCTCAAGCTGCACCAGAATCACCAGTCAAAGAAGAACTGAAGGCAGTGGTGGAAGAAGCAGTTGTGATAGAAGAAGTTACAGAGCACCAGAATCACTAGTCGAAGGAGAACCTGATGCTATTTCTGGAAGAGGCAGTTGTGACAGAACTTGCAGAAGCTGAAACTGCACCAGAGTCACCAGTCAAAGAATAACCTGAGGCTGTTATGGAAGAAGCAATTGTGACAAAAGAAGTTACAGAAGCTGAAACTGCCTCAGAATCACCAATGAAAGACAAACCTGATGCGATTGTGCAAAAGCAGCTGTTCGCGACAGAAGAAGTAACAGAAGCTGAAACTGCACCAGAGTCACCAATCAAAGAAGAACCTGAGGCTGTTGTGGAAGAAGCAATTGTGACAAAAGATGATACAGAAATAGAAACTGCACCAGAGTCATCAGTCAAAGAAGAACCTGATGCTATTGTGGAAGAAGCAGTTGTGACGCAAGAAGCTACAGAAGCTGACACTGCACCAGATTCACAAGTCTAGGAAGAACCAAAAACTGTTCTGGAGCAAGCAAGTGACAGAAGCAGTTACAGAAGCTCAAGCTGCACCAGAATCACCAGTCAAAGAACTGAAGGCAGTGGTGGAAGAAGCAGCCATGACAGAAGAAGTTACAGAAGCTGAAACAGGCATCAGAGTCACCAGTCAAAGAATAACCTGAGGCTGTTATGGAAGAAGCAATTGTGACAAAAGAAGTTACAGAAGCTGAAACTGCCTCAGAATCACCAATCAAAGACAAACCTGATGCGATTGTGCAAAACAGCTGTTCGCGACAGAAGAAGTAACAGAAGCTAAAACTGCACCAGAGTCACCAAAGAAGAACCTGAGGCTGTTGTGGAAGAAGCAATTGTGACAAAAGATGATACAGAAATAGAAACTGCTCCAGAGTCATCAGTCAAAGAAGAACCTGATGCTATTGTGGAAGAAGCAGTTGTGACACAAGAAGCTACAGAAGCTGACACTGCACCAGATTCACCAGTCTAGGAAGAACCAAAAACTGTTCTGGAGCAAGCAAGTGACAGAAGCAGTTACAGAAGCTGAAGCTGCACCAGAAGCACCAGTCAAATAAGAACTAAAGGCAGTTGTTATAGAAGAAGTTACAGAGCACCAGAATCGCTAGTCAAAGGAGAACCTGATGCTATTTCTGGAAGAGGCAGTTGTGACAGAACTTGCAGAAGCTGAAACTGCACCAGAGTCACCAGTCAAAATGGCCCACTCAAGTGCTGATGAGGCGTTAAACAATAACACACACACACACGCCAGTCAAAGAATAACCTTAGGCTGTTATGGAAGAAGCAACTGTGACAAAAGAAGTTACTGAAGCTGAAACTGTACCAGAGTCACCAGTCAAAGAATAACCTGAGGCTGTTATGGAAGAAGCAATTGTGACAAAAGAAGTTAGAGAAGCTGAAACTGCACCAGAGTCACCAATCAAAGAAGAACCTGAGGCTGTTGTGGAAGAAGCAATTGTGACAGAAGATGATACAGAAATAGAAACTGCACCAGAGTCACCAGTCAAAGAAGAACCTGATACTATTGTGGAAGAAGCAGTTGTGACACAAGAAGCTACAGAAGCTGACACTGCACCAGAATCGCCATTCAAAGAACCTGAGGCTATAGTGGAAGAAGCAATTGTTACAGAAGAAGTTACAGAAGCTGACACTGCACCAGATTCACCAGTCTAGGAAGAACCAAAAACTGTTCTGGAGCAAGCAAGTGTCAGAAGCAGTTACAGAAGCTCAAGCTGCACCAGAATCACCAGTCAAAGAAGAACTGAAGGCAGTGGTGGAAGAAGCAGTTGTGATAGAAGAAGTTACAGAGCACCAGAATCACTAGTCGAAGGAGAACCTGATGCTATTTCTGGAAGAGGCAGTTGTGACAGAACTTGCAGAAGCTGAAACTGCACCAGAGTCACCAGTCAAAGAATAACCTGAGGCTGTTATGGAAGAAGCAATTGTGACAAAAGAAGTTACAGAAGCTGAAACTGCCTCAGAATCACCAATGAAAGACAAACCTGATGCGATTGTGCAAAAGCAGCTGTTCGCGACAGAAGAAGTAACAGAAGCTGAAACTGCACCAGAGTCACCAATCAAAGAAGAACCTGAGGCTGTTGTGGAAGAAGCAATTGTGACAAAAGATGATACAGAAATAGAAACTGCACCAGAGTCATCAGTCAAAGAAGAACCTGATGCTATTGTGGAAGAAGCAGTTGTGACGCAAGAAGCTACAGAAGCTGACACTGCACCAGATTCACAAGTCTAGGAAGAACCAAAAACTGTTCTGGAGCAAGCAAGTGACAGAAGCAGTTACAGAAGCTCAAGCTGCACCAGAATCACCAGTCAAAGAACTGAAGGCAGTGGTGGAAGAAGCAGCCATGACAGAAGAAGTTACAGAAGCTGAAACAGGCATCAGAGTCACCAGTCAAAGAATAACCTGAGGCTGTTATGGAAGAAGCAATTGTGACAAAAGAAGTTACAGAAGCTGAAACTGCCTCAGAATCACCAATCAAAGACAAACCTGATGCGATTGTGCAAAACAGCTGTTCGCGACAGAAGAAGTAACAGAAGCTAAAACTGCACCAGAGTCACCAAAGAAGAACCTGAGGCTGTTGTGGAAGAAGCAATTGTGACAAAAGATGATACAGAAATAGAAACTGCTCCAGAGTCATCAGTCAAAGAAGAACCTGATGCTATTGTGGAAGAAGCAGTTGTGACACAAGAAGCTACAGAAGCTGACACTGCACCAGATTCACCAGTCTAGGAAGAACCAAAAACTGTTCTGGAGCAAGCAAGTGACAGAAGCAGTTACAGAAGCTGAAGCTGCACCAGAAGCACCAGTCAAATAAGAACTAAAGGCAGTTGTTATAGAAGAAGTTACAGAGCACCAGAATCGCTAGTCAAAGGAGAACCTGATGCTATTTCTGGAAGAGGCAGTTGTGACAGAACTTGCAGAAGCTGAAACTGCACCAGAGTCACCAGTCAAAATGGCCCACTCAAGTGCTGATGAGGCGTTAAACAATAACACACACACACACGCCAGTCAAAGAATAACCTTAGGCTGTTATGGAAGAAGCAACTGTGACAAAAGAAGTTACTGAAGCTGAAACTGTACCAGAGTCACCAGTCAAAGAATAACCTGAGGCTGTTATGGAAGAAGCAATTGTGACAAAAGAAGTTAGAGAAGCTGAAACTGCACCAGAGTCACCAATCAAAGAAGAACCTGAGGCTGTTGTGGAAGAAGCAATTGTGACAGAAGATGATACAGAAATAGAAACTGCACCAGAGTCACCAGTCAAATAATAACTGAAGGCAGTGGTGGAAGAAGCAGTTGTGACACAAGAAGCTACAGAAGCTGACACTGCACCAGAATCGCCATTCAAAGAACCTGAGGCTATAGTGGAAGAAGCAATTGTTACAGAAGAAGTTACATAAGCTGACACTGCACCAGATTCACCAGTCTAGGAAGAACCAAAAACTGTTCTGGAGCAAGCAAGTGTCAGAAGCAGTTACAGAAGCTCAAGCTGCACCAGAATCACCAGTCAAAGAAGAACTGAAGGCAGTGGTGGAAGAAGCAGTTGTGATAGAAGAAGTTACAGAGCACCAGAATCACTAGTCGAAGGAGAACCTGATGCTATTTCTGGAAGAGGCAGTTGTGACAGAACTTGCAGAAGCTGAAACTGCACCAGAGTCACCAGTCAAAGAATAATCTGAGGCTGTTATGGAAGAAGCAATTGTGACAAAAGAAGTTGCAGAAGCTGAAACTGCACCAGAGTCACCAGTCAAAATGGCCCACTCAAGTGCTGATAAGGCGTTAAACAATTACACACACACACACACACACACACACCAGTCAAAGAATAACCTTAGACTGTTATGGAAGAAGCAACTGTGACAAAAGAAGTTACTGAAGCTGAAACTGCCCCAGAATCACCAATCAAAGATGAACCTGATGCGATTGTGCAAAAGCAGCTGTTCGCGACAAAAGAAATTACAGA
This sequence comes from Alitta virens, assembly GCA_932294295.1. Classification (NCBI taxonomy): domain Eukaryota; kingdom Metazoa; phylum Annelida; class Polychaeta; order Phyllodocida; family Nereididae; genus Alitta; species Alitta virens. The sequence continues at coordinate 21,654,857 of OW028578.1, read as the reverse complement.
AGCTGAAACTGCACCAGAGTCACCAAAGAAGAACCTGAGGCTGTTGTGGAAGAAGCAATTGTGACAAAAGATGATACAAAAATAGAAACTGCACCAGAGTCACCAGTCAAAGAATAACCTGATGCTATTGTGGAAGAAGCAATTGTGACAAAAGAAGTTAGATAAGCTGAAACTGCACCAGAGTCATCAGTCAAAGAAGAACCTGATGCTATTGTGGAAGAAGCAGTTGTGACACAAGAAGCTACAGAAGCTGACACTGCACCAGATTCACCAGTCTAGGAAGAACCAAAAACTGTTCTGGAGCAAGCAAGTGACAGAAGCAGTTACAGAAGCTCAAGCTGCACCAGAAGCACCAGTCAAATAAAAACTGAAGGCAGTTGTGATAGAAGAAGTTACAGAGCACCAGAATCGCTAGTCGAAGGAGAACCTGATGCTATTTCTGGAAGAGGCAGTTGTGACAGAACTTGCAGAAGCTGAAACTGCACCAGAGTCACCAGTCAAAATGGCCCACTCAAGTGCTGATGAGGCGTTAAACAATAACACACACACACACACACACACCAGTGAAAGAATAACCTTAGGCTGTTATGGAAGAAGCAACTGTGACAAAAGAAGTTACTGAAGCTGAAACTGTACCAGAGTCACCAGTCAAAGAATAATCTGAGGCTGTTATGGAAGAAGCAATTATGACAAAAGAAGTTAGATAAGCTGAAACTGCACCAGAGTCATCAGTCAAAGAAGAACCTGATGCTATTGTGGAAGAAGCAGTTGTGACACAAGAAGCTACAGAAGCTGACACTGCACCAGATTCACCAGTCTAGGAAGAACCAAAAACTGTTCTGGAGCAAGCAAGTGACAGAAGCAGTTACAGAAGCTCAAGCTGCACCAGAAGCACCAGTCAAATAAGAACTGAAGGCAGTTGTGATAGAAGAAGTTACAGAGCACCAGAATCGCTAGTCGAAGGAGAACCTGATGCTATTTCTGGAAGAGGCAGTTGTGACAGAACTTGCAGAAGCTGAAACTGCACCAGAGTCACCAGTCAAAATGGCCCACTCAAGTGCTGATGAGGCGTTAAACAATAACACACACACACACACACCAGTCAAAGAATAACCTTAGGCTGTTATGGAAGAAGCAACTGTGACAAAAAAAGTTACTGAAGCTGAAACTGTACCAGAGTCACCAGTCAAAGAATAACCTGAGGCTGTTATGGAAGAAGAAATTGTGACAAAAGAAGTTAGAGAAGCTGAAACTGCACCAGAGTCACCAATCAAAGAAGAACCTGAGGCTGTTGTGGAAGAAGCAATTGTGACAGAAGATGATACAGAAATAGAAACTGCACCAGAGTCACCAGTCAAAGAAGAACCTGATACTATTGTGGAAGAAGCAGTTGTGACACAAGAAGCTACAGAAGCTGACACTGCACCAGAATCGCCATTCAAAGAACCTGAGGCTATAGTGGAAGAAGCAATTGTTACAGAAGAAGTTACAGAAGCTGACACTGCACCAGATTCACCAGTCTAGGAAGAACCAAAAACTGTTCTGGAGCAAGCAAGTGTCAGAAGCAGTTACAGAAGCTCAAGCTGCACCAGAATCACCAGTCAAAGAAGAACTGAAGGCAGTGGTGGAAGAAGCAGTTGTGATAGAAGAAGTTACAGAGCACCAGAATCACTAGTCGAAGGAGAACCTGATGCTATTTCTGGAAGAGGCAGTTGTGACAGAACTTGCAGAAGCTGAAACTGCACCAGAGTCACCAGTCAAAGAATAACCTGAGGCTGTTATGGAAGAAGCAATTGTGACAAAAGAAGTTACAGAAGCTGAAACTGCCTCAGAATCACCAATGAAAGACAAACCTGATGCGATTGTGCAAAAGCAGCTGTTCGCGACAGAAGAAGTAACAGAAGCTGAAACTGCACCAGAGTCACCAATCAAAGAAGAACCTGAGGCTGTTGTGGAAGAAGCAATTGTGACAAAAGATGATACAGAAATAGAAACTGCACCAGAGTCATCAGTCAAAGAAGAACCTGATGCTATTGTGGAAGAAGCAGTTGTGACACAAGAAGCTACAGAAGCTGACACTGCACCAGATTCACCAGTCTAGGAAGAACCAAAAACTGTTCTGGAGCAAGCAAGTGACAGAAGCAGTTACAGAAGCTCAAGCTGCACCAGAATCACCAGTCAAAGAACTGAAGGCAGTGGTGGAAGAAGCAGCCATGTCAGAAGAAGTTACAGAAGCTGAAACAGGCATCAGAGTCACCAGTCAAAGAATAACCTGAGGCTGTTATGGAAGAAGCAATTGTGACAAAAGAAGTTACAGAAGCTGAAACTGCCTCAGAATCACCAATCAAAGACAAACCTGATGCGATTGTGCAAAAGCAGCTGTTCGCGACAGAAGAAGTAACAGAAGCTAAAACTAAACCAGAGTCACCAAAGAAGAACCTGAGGCTGTTGTGGAAGAAGCAATTATGACAAAAGATGATACAGAAATAGAGACTGCACCAGAGTCATCAGTCAAAGAAGAACCTGATGCTATTGTGGAAGAAGCAGTTGTGACACAAGAAGCTACAGAAGCTGACACTGCACCAGATTCACCAGTCTAGGAAGAACCAAAAACTGTTCTGGAGCAAGCGACAGAAGCAGTTACAGAAGCTCAAGCTGCACCAGAAGCACCAGTCAAATAAGAACTGAAGGCAGTTGTTATAGAAGAAGTTACAGAGCGCCAGAATCACTAGTCGAAGGAGAACCTGATGCTATTTCTGGAAGAGGCAGTTGTGACAGAACTTGCAGAAGCTGAAACTGCACCAGAGTCACCAGTCAAAATGGCCCACTCAAGTGCTGATGAGGCGTTAAACAATAACACACACACACACGCCAGTCAAAGAATAACCTTAGGCTGTTATGGAAGAAGCAACTGTGACAAAAGAAGTTACTGAAGCTGAAACTGTACCAGAGTCACCAGTCAAAGAATAACCTGAGGCTGTTGTGGAAGAAGCAATTGTGACAGAAGATGATACAGAAATAGAAACTGCACCAGAGTCACCAGTCAAATAAGAACTGAAGGCAGTGGTGGAAGAAGCAGTTGTGACACAAGAAGCTACAGAAGCTGACACTGCACCAGAATCGCCATTCAAAGAACCTGAGGCTATAGTGGAAGAAGCAATTGTTACAGAAGAAGTTACATAAGCTGACACTGCACCAGATTCACCAGTCTAGGAAGAACCAAAAACTGTTCTGGAGCAAGCAAGTGTCAGAAGCAGTTACAGAAGCTCAAGCTGCACCAGAATCACCAGTCAAAGAAGAACTGAAGGCAGTGGTGGAAGAAGCAGTTGTGATAGAAGAAGTTACAGAGCACCAGAATCGCTAGTCGAAGGAGAACCTGATGCTATTTCTGGAAGAGGCAGTTGTGACAGAACTAGCAGAAGCTGAAACTGCACCAGAGTCACCAGTCAAAGAATAATCTGAGGCTGTTATGGAAGAAGCAATTGTGACAAAAGAAGTTGCAGAAGCTGAAACTGCACCAGAGTCACCAGTCAAAATGGCCCACTCAAGTGCTGATAAGGCGTTAAACAATTACACACACACACACACACACACACCAGTCAAAGAATAACCCTAGACTGTTATGGAAGAAGCAACTGTGACAAAAGAAGTTACTGAAGCTGAAACTGTACCAGAGTCACCAGTCAAAGAATAACCTGAGGCTGTTATGGAAGAAGAAATTGTGACAAAAGAAGTTAGAGAAGCTGAAACTGCACCAGAGTCACCAATCAAAGAAGAACCTGAGGCTGTTGTGGAAGAAGCAATTGTGACAGAAGATGATACAGAAATAGAAACTGCACCAGAGTCACCAGTCAAAGAAGAACCTGATACTATTGTGGAAGAAGCAGTTGTGACACAAGAAGCTACAGAAGCTGACACTGCACCAGAATCGCCATTCAAAGAACCTGAGGCTATAGTGGAAGAAGCAATTGTTACAGAAGAAGTTACAGAATCTGACACTTCACCAGATTCACCAGTCTAGGAAGAACCAAAAACTGTTCTGGAGCAAGCAAGTGTCAGAAGCAGTTACAGAAGCTCAAGCTGCACCAGAATCACCAGTCAAAGAAGAACTGAAGGCAGTGGTGGAAGAAGCAGTTGTGATAGAAGAAGTTACAGAGCACCAGAATCACTAGTCGAAGGAGAACCTGATGCTATTTCTGGAAGAGGCAGTTGTGACAGAACTTGCAGAAGCTGAAACTGCACCAGAGTCACCAGTCAAAGAATAACCTGAGGCTGTTATGGAAGAAGCAATTGTGACAAAAGAAGTTACAGAAGCTGAAACTGCCTCAGAATCACCAATGAAAGACAAACCTGATGCGATTGTGCAAAAGCAGCTGTTCGCGACAGAAGAAGTAACAGAAGCTGAAACTGCACCAGAGTCACCAATCAAAGAAGAACCTGAGGCTGTTGTGGAAGAAGCAATTGTGACAAAAGATGATACAGAAATAGAAACTGCACCAGAGTCATCAGTCAAAGAAGAACCTGATGCTATTGTGGAAGAAGCAGTTGTGACACAAGAAGCTACAGAAGCTGACACTGCACCAGATTCACCAGTCTAGGAAGAACCAAAAACTGTTCTGGAGTAAGCAAGTGACAGAAGCAGTTACAGAAGCTCTAGCTGCACCAGAATCACCAGTCAAAGAACTGAAGGCAGTGGTGGAAGAAGCAGCCATGACAGAAGAAGTTACAGAAGCTGAAACAGGCATCAGAGTCACCAGTCAAAGAATAACCTGAGGCTGTTATGGAAGAAGCAATTGTGACAAAAGAAGTTACAGAAGCTGAAACTGCCTCAGAATCACCAATCAAAGACAAACCTGATGCGATTGTGCAAAAGCAGCTGTTCGCGACAGAAGAAGTAACAGAAGCTGAAACTGCACCAGAGTCACCAATCAAAGAAGAACCTGAGGCTGTTGTGGAAGAAGCAATTGTGACAAAAGATGATACAGAAATAGAAACTGCACCAGAGTCATCAGTCAAAGAAGAACCTGATGCTATTGTGGAAGAAGCAGTTATGACACAAGAAGCTACAGAAGCTGACACTGCACCAGATTCACCAGTCTAGGAAGAACCAAAAACTGTTCTGGAGCAAGCAAGTGACAGAAGCAGTTACAAAAGCTCAAGCTGCACCAGAACCACCAGTCAAAGGAGAACCTGATGCTATTTCTGGAAGCGGCAGTTGTGACAGAACTTGCAGAAGCTGAAACTGCATCAGAGTCGCCAATCAAAGAAGAACCCGAGGCTGTTGTGGAAGAAGCAATTGTGACAGAAGAAGATACAGAAACAGAAACTGCACCAGAGTCACCAGTCAAAGAACCTGATGCTATTGTGGAAGAAGCAGTTGTGACACAAGAAGCCACGGATGCTGACACTGCACCATAATCACCATTCAAAGAACCTGATTCTATTGTGGAAGACGCAAATGTTACAGAAGAAATTGCAAAAGCTGACACAGCACCAGAATCACCAGTCAAAGAAGAACCTGAGGCTGTTGTGGAAGAAGCCGTTGTGATAGAAGAAGGTACCGAAGCTGAATCTGTAGTTGCATCACCAGTCAAAGAAGATCCTGAGGATGTTTGAGAAGAAGCAGTTGTGACAGAAGAAGCTAGAGAAGCTGAAACTGCACCAAAATCACCAGTCAAAGAAGAACCTGATGCTATTGTTAAAGAAGCAGTTGTACGTGACAGAAGAAGCAAGAGAAGTTGAAACTAGTGTGAAAGAAGCAGTTTTTGCAGAATCTGAAACTGCACTAGATTCACCAGTCAAAGAAGAACATGAAGTTGTTCTGGAGCAAGCAATAGTGACAGAAGAAGTTACAGAAGCTGAAACTTACCCAAAATCGCTAGTCATAGAAGAACCTGATGCTATTGTGGAAGAAGCAGTTGTGACAGAAGGAGTTACAGAAGCGAAAACAACACCAGTCACCAGTCAAAGAAGAACCTGTGACTGTTGTGGAGGAAGCCATTGTGACAGAAGAAGTTACAGAAGCTCGAGCTGCACCAGATTCACCAGTCAAGGAAGAACCTGAAGTTGTTCTGAAGCAAGCAATAGTGTCAGAAGATGTTACAGAAGCTGAAACAGGCATCAGAGTCACCAGTCAAAGAGTAACCTGAGGCTGTTATGGAAGAAGCAATTGTGACAAAAGAAATTACAGAAGCTGAAACTGCCCCAGAATCACCAATCAAAGATGAACCTGATGCGATTGTGCAAAAGCAGCTGTTCGCGACAAAAGAAATTACAGAAGCTGAAACTGCACCAGAGTCACCAAAGAAGAACCTGAGGCTGTTGTGGAAGAAGCAATTGTGACAAAAGATGATACAAAAATAGAAACTGCACCAGAGTCACCAGTCAAAGAATAACCTGATGCTATTGTGGAAGAAGCAGTTGTGACACAAGAAGGTACAGAAGCTGACACTGCACCAGAATCGCCATTCAAAGAACCTGGGGCTATTGTGGCAGAAGTCATTGTTACAGAAGTTACAGAAGCTGACACTGCACCAGATTCACCAGTCTAGGAAGAACCAAAAACTTCTGGAGCAATCAATAGTGACAGAACCAGTTACAAAAGCTCAAGCTGCACCAGAACCACCAGTCAAAGAAGAACTGAAGGCAGTGGTGGAAGAAGCAGTTGTGATAGAAGGAGTTACAGAGCACCAGAATCGATAGTCAAAGGAGAACCTGATGCTATTTCTGGAAGAGGCAGTTGTGACAGAACTTACAGAAGCTGAAACTGCACCAGAGTCACTAGTCAAAGAATAACCTGAGGCTGGTATGGAAGAAGCAATTGTGACAAAAGAAGTTACAGAAGCTGAAACTGCACTAGAGTCACCAATCAAAGAAGAACCTGATGCTATTGTTAAAGAAGCTGTTGTAAGTGACAAGAAGCTAGAGAAACTGAAACTGTTGTGAAAGAAGCAGTTTTTGCATAATCTTAAACTGCACTAGATTCACCAGTCAAAGAAGAATATGAAGCTGTTCTGGAGCAAGCTGAAATTAACCCAAACTCGCTAGTCAAAGAAGAACCTGATGGTATTGTGGAAGAAGCAGTTGTGACAGAAGGAGTTACAGAAGCAAAAATTGCACCAGAGTCACCAGTAAAAGAAGAACCTGTGATTGTTGTGGAGGAAGCCATTGTGACAGAAGAAGTTACAGAAGCTCGAGCTGCACCAGATTCACCAGTCAAGGAAGAACCTGAAGCTATTCTGAAGCAAGCAATAGTGACAGAAGATGTTACAGAAGCTGAAACTGCACCAGAATTGGCCATCAAAGATGAACCTAATTCCGTAGTGTAGTGGAAGAAGCAGTTGTGACAGAAAAAATTGCTGCAGCTGAAACAGCACCAGAATCACCAGTCAAAGCAGAACGGAAGGCAGTTGTGGAAGAAGCAGTTGTGATAGAAGAAGGTACAGAATCTCCAACATAATTGCTAGTCAAAGAATAACATGAGTCTGTTGTGGCGCAAGCAGTTGGGAGAGAAGTTACAGTAGCTTAAACTGCACCAGAGACTGCACCAGGGTCACCAAGGAAAGAAGAACCTGAGGCTGTTGTGGAAGAAGCAATTGTGACAAAAGATGATACAGAAATAGAAACTGCACCAGAGTCATCAGTCAAAGAAGAACCTGATGCTATTGTGGAAGGAGCAGTTGTGACACAAGAAGCTACAGAAGCTGACACTGCACCAGAATCGCCATTCAAAGAACCTGAGGCTATAGTGGAAGAAGCAATTGTTACAGAAGAAGTTACAGAAGCTAACACTGCTCCAGATTCACCAGTCTAGGAAGAACCAAAAACTGTTCTGGAGCAAGAAAGTGACAGAAGCAGTTACAGAAGCTCAAGCTGCACCAGAATCACCAGTCAAAGAAGAACTGAAGGCAGTGGTGGAAGAAGCAGCCATGATGGAAGAAGTTACAGAAGCTGAAACAGGCATCAGTCACCAGTCAAAGAATAACCTGAGGCTGTTATGGAAGAAGCAATTGTGACAAAAGAAGTTACAGTAGCTGAAACTGCCCCAGAATCACCAATCAAAGATGAACCTGATGCAATTGTGCAAAAGCAGCTGTTCGCGACAGAAGAAGTAACAGAAGCTGAAACTGCACCAGAGTCACCAATCAAAGAAGAACCTGAGGCTGTTGTGGTAGAAGCAATTGTGACAAAAGATGATACAGAAATAGAAACTGCACCAGAGTCATCAGTCAAAGATGAACCTGATGCTATTGTGGAAGAAGCAGTTATGACACAAGAAGCTACAGAAGCTGACACTGCACCAGAATCGCCAGTCTAGGAAGAACCAAAAACTGTTCTGGAGCAAACAATAGTGACAGAAGCAGTTACAGAAGCTCAAGCTGCACCAGAATCACCAATCGAAGAAGAATTAAAAGCAGTGGTGGAAGAAGCAGTTGTGATAGATGAAGTTACAGAAGCGAGAGCTGCACCAGATTCAGCAGTCAAGGAAGAACCTGAAGCTGTTCTGAAGCAAGCAATAGTTTCAGAAGATGTTATAGAAGCTGAAACTGCGCCAGAATTGGCCATCAAAGATGAACCTTATTCCATTGTGGAAGAAGCAGTTGTGACAGAAGAAATTGCTACAGCTGAAACAGCACCAGAATCACCAGTCAAAGCCGAACGGAAGGCAGTTGTGGAAGAAGCATTTGTGATAGAAGAAGTTACAGAAGCTGAAGCTGCACCAGAATTGCTAGTCAAAGAATAACATGAGTCTGGTGTGGAGCAAGTAGTTGGGAGAGAAGAAGTTACAGTAGGTGAAACTGCACCAGAATCACCAATCACTCCAGAAGAACCAGAGGCTGTTGTACAGGAAGCAGTTGTAGCAGACGAGGTTATAGAAGAAGCAGCCATGACAGAAGAAGTTACAGAAGCTGAAACTGCATCAGAGTCACCAGTCAAAATGGCCCACTCAAGTGCTGATGAGGCGTTAAACAATAACACACACACACACACACACACACACACACACACCAGTCAAAGAATAACCTTAGACTGTTATGGAAGAAGCAACTGTGACAAAAGAAGTTACTGAAGCTGAAACTGTACCAGAGTCACCAGTCAAAGAAGAACCTGATGCTATTGTGGAAGAAGCAGTTGTGACACAAGAAGCTAAAGAAGCTGACACTGCACCAGAATCACCATTCAAAGAACCTGAGGCTATAGTGGAAGAAGCAATTGTTACAGAAGAAGTTACAGAAGCTGACACTGCACCAGATTCACCAGTCTAGGAAGAACCAAAAACTTCTGGAGCAAGCAAGTGACAGAAGCAGTTACAGAAGCTGAAGCTGCACCAGAATTGCTAGTCAAAGAATAACATGAGTCTGGTGTGGAGCAAATAGTTGGGAGAGAAGAAGTTACAGTAGGTGAAACTGCACCAGAATCACCAATCACTCCAGAAGAACCAGAGGCTGTTGTACAGGAAGCAGTTGTAGCAGATGAGGTTATGGAAGAAGCAGCCATGACAGAAGAAGTTACAGAAGCTGAAACTGCACCAGAGTCACCAATCAAAGAAGAACCTGAGGCTGTTGTGGAAGAAGCAATTGTGACAAAGGATGATACAGAAAGAACCTGATGCGATTGTGCAAAAGCATCTGTTTGCCACAGAAGAAGTAACATAAGCTGAAACTGCACCAGAGTCACCAATCAAAGAATAACCTGATGCTATTGTGGAAGAAGCAGTTATGACACAAGAAGCTAAAGAAGCTGACACTGCACCAGAATCGCCAGTCTAGGAAGAACCAAAAACTGTTCTGGAGCAAACAATAGTGACAGAAGCAGTTACAGAAGCTCAAGCTGCACCAGAATCACCAATCGAAGAAGAATTAAAAGCAGTGGTGGAAGAAGCAGTTGTGATAGATGAAGTTACAGAAGCGAGAGCTGCACCAGATTCACCAGTCAAGGAAGAACCTGAAGCTGTTCTGAAGCAAGCAATAGTGACAGAAGATGTTATAGAAGCTGAAACTGCGCCAGAATTGGCCATCAAAGATGAACCTTATTCCATTGTGGAAGAAGCAGTTGTGACAGAAGAAATTGCTACAGCTGAAACAGCACCAGAATCACCAGTCAAAGCAGAAAGGAAGGCAGTTGTGGAAGAAGCAGTTGTGATAGAAGAAGTTACAGAAGCTGAAGCTGCACCAGAATTGCTAGTCAAAGAATAACATGAGTCTGGTGTGGAGCAAGTAGTTGGGAGAGAAGAAGTTACAGTAGGTGAAACTGCACCAGAATCACCAATCACTCCAGAAGAACCAGAGGCTGTTGTACAGGAAGCAGTTGTAGCAGACGAGGTTATGGAAGAAGCAGCCATGACAGAAGAAGTTACAGAAGCTGAAACTGCATCAGATTCACCAGTCAAAATGGCCCACTCAAGTGCTGATGAGGCGTTAAACAATAACACACACACACACACACACACACACACACCAGTCAAAGAATAACCTTAGACTGTTATGGAAGAAGCAACTGTGACAAAAGAAGTTACTGAAGCTGAAACTGTACCAGAGTCACCAGTCAAAGAAGAACCTGATGCTATTGTGGAAGAAGCAGTTGTGACACAAGAAGCTACAGAAGCTGACACTGCACCAGAATCACCATTCAAAGAACCTGAGGCTATAGTGGAAGAAGCAATTGTTACAGAAGAAGTTACAGAAGCTGACACTGCACCAGATTCACCAGTCTAGGAAGAACCAAAAACTTCTGGAGCAAGCAAGTGACAGAAGCAGTTACAGAAGCTGAAGCTGCACCAGAATTGCTAGTCAAAGAATAACATGAGTCTGGTGTGGAGCAAATAGTTGGGAGAGAAGAAGTTACAGTAGGTGAAACTGCACCAGAATCACCAATCACTCCAGAAGAACCAGAGGCTGTTGTACAGGAAGCAGTTGTAGCAGATGAGGTTATGGAAAAAGCAGCTATGACAGAAGAAGTTACAGAAGCTGAAACTGCACCAGAGTCACCAATCAAAGAAGAACCTGAGGCTGTTGTGGAAGAAGGAATTGTGACAAAAGATGATACAGAAATAGAAACTGCACCAGATTCACCAATCAAAGAAGAACCTGAGGCTGTTGTGGAAGAAGCAATTGTGACAAAAGATGATACAGAAATAGAAACTGCACCAGAGTCACCAGTCAAAATAGCCCACTCAAGTGCTGATGAGGCGTTAAACAACACACAAACACACACCAGTAAAAGAATAACCTTAGGCTGTTATGGAAGAAGCAACTGTGACAAAAGAAGTTATAGAAGGTGAAACTGCACCAGAGTCACCAGTCAAAGAATAACCTGAGGCTGTTATGGAAGAAGCAATTGTGACAAAAGAAGTTAGAGTAGCTGAAACTGCACCAGAGTCACCAATCAAAGAAGAACCTGAGGCTGTTGTGGAAGAAGCAATTGTGACAAAAGATGATACAGAAATAAAACCACCAGAGTCACCAGTCAAAGAAGAACCTGATGCTATTGTGGAAGAAGCAGTTGTGACACAAGAAGCTACAGAAGCTGACACTGCACCAGAATCGCCATTCAAAGAACCTGAGGCTATAGTGGAAGAAGCAATTGTTACAGAAGAAGTTACAGAAGCTGACACTGCACCAGATTCACCAGTCTAGGAAGAACCAAAAACTTCTGGAGCAAGCAAGTGACAGAAGCAGTTACAGAAGCTCAAGCTGCACCAGAATCACCAGTCAAAGAAGAACTGAAGGCAGTGGTGGAAGAAGCAGCCATGACAAGAAGAAGTTACAGAAGCTGAAACAGGCATCAGAGTCACCAGTCAAAGAATAACCTGAGGCTGTTATGGAAGAAGCAATTGTGACAAAAGAAGTTACAAAAGCTGACACTGCACCAGAATCGCCATTCAAAGAACCTGAGGCTATTGTGGAAGAAGCAATTGTTACAGAAGAAGTTACAGAAGCTGACACTGCACCAGATTTACCAGTCCAGGAAGAACCAAAAACTGTTCTGGAGCAAGCAATTGTGACAGAAGCAGTTACAGAAGCTCAAGCTGCACCAGAATCACCAGTCAAAGAAGAACTGAAGGCAGTGGTAGAAGAAGCAGTTGTGATAAATATAAAATAACTTAAGCATTAATGCTCCCCACGTTTCCTTGAGCCGCACTGCGCATATTGTCCAATCATTACCATATCATTTTAATTCCTTCTCAAGCCCTACAAAACTCTGGGATAAGGGCTAAGTGGTAATTCGCTTTCATTCCTTCGTTTCGTCCAGCTCATCCCATCGTTTTTCACAGCACCACGTACCAACGCACTGAGTGCTCGAGGACCTGACGCCCTAACAGCTTCCTTAAGCCGTCTGAGTCTTCCGTTTCTTCTATTCAGTAAAACTGGCGCTGTTCTTTACACCACCAAATAAGCTCTACAAGTGCGCAGTTGAAATGAGTTTTTGACATTTCTCAACATATTATTCATGATGTCCAAGACTCGCTTGAAGAAGAAGCCTAGAAGTTGGGCAGCCTGTGGTCGTGCTATACGAGGTCATCTGGGCCCTTATGGGCCAGGCAAGTGCCAGCAGTCTTTGTCGGCTAGTAGAGCTAATGCCCTGCAAGAAGATGCTGATTCAGCCAACCAAGAGTCCGGTTAACAGAATGTCACAATTGACAAGATGGTGGGCTCGGATGAGAGCAATGGTGGGATGCTGGATGAGAATGATAAGAGGAGTTGCGAGAGCGAATACTTGGCTAGCCCTGCCCAGCCTAAGAGTCACAGAACTGAGTTTTCAGCTTTAACTGGCAAACAAATGGTAGGTTTGTCTGTAGCAGGCGATGCCCTAGGTGGCGATGAAGGCTTTGCCGGATTCGTGAGGCCACCATACTCATTATACAGTTATGAGAGATCAGGTGCGAGAAAGAGAGGCTGATACGTTGTATATTAAGGACCACAGCGTTGGTTGAGACAAGGCTGCGAGAACATCCTGTGAAAATAATGTGAGAAGTATGAGTGGGGAGTTGGAAAATCCCATGTACATACATGAGAGAGATGAGAGAGAGGAGCGATATGAGAGACTTGAGGGAAATGGAGATAAGAGAGATGAGAGAGGCAAGAGATCTGAGGGAAATGATGCAGAAACGTGAGCCCGTAAAATTTAATAGAGTGCCACAATACAGGCAAGAAAGAGCTAGAGAGCTCAGTCCTGTGCCAGAGAGAGAGAAGGTGAGAGGTCGTTATTATGTTGAAAGGATAGTCCTCGCCCTCCCGGGCCAGAATACCAGAGAATGATGCACGTGGTCAAGCGTGGCTTGAGCGTGAGCGGGGCGTTTGCTTCGCTGGGTTCGATGCCGAGTCGCCAAGCCAGAAGTTGTGGAACGAGGAAAGGCCCTCTAAGTATGCAGTCCACCGAGAAGCGCAGCGTTCAGCACGTGAGGTCAACTTAGAGCATCAGCCCGCCCAGCCAGATAGATCACTCCATGAGATGATGAGGCATCATATCCGGGGCCGAGGAGATTCCTGGAATGACAGTCATCCGCACGAGGAACGATCCGCTGTCCCGCCTCCAATCGATCGGAGGACGTACGAGATGCCAGACTTCAGTGTCGATAAGTCCATGAACAATCGTAGAGCCGCTTGGCCAGGTGCCCACGGACACACCATGGAGCTCGTCGCCATTCCGGGGACAGAGCACGTCACCAATCGTACCAGTGAAACTGCTATTAGTGGTAAGTATGTTGAGCTTGTCGAATTAATTAGCAGTGCTGTAGCTGACAATGACGAACTTCATAGTCTTGTTGATATCAATGGCATAGTCAATTTTAAGTATCAATGGAGTAAAAAAAGCCATTTCTAATTCCTTTAAGTGGCCTGGGGAACTTATGAGCTCCTCTTGTGTGACCATTTTGGTTTTGAAGTATTTATTGAAATGGTGAATTATCGCTCCTTTATTCTTACTATGTTTCACAAATTTAAATTACCATTTGTCCTTACATATGATACCCGCCATCGCCAAGCGCTTGGTCTGCGTAAGTCACTTCGATTTTCTAGGCTAAACCAAGAGCTATATGTTTTGACTTTTGATTCCACAGCATTGCGTAGCACCGGCAGGTGTAATAAATGTTCCGCCATTGATCACGTGACCCTAGATTGTTCCTTTCGTGGCCCTGGGCAGGCCAACGACCTGTCCAAGTTCAAGAAATCAGGTCAAGTTCAGCCCCAAGGTCAGTCGCAGAATGAGGTCTGCTATAGATTCCAAGATGACAGGTGTAGATATGGCCCTAAGTGCAGTAGGAAGCATGTCTGCGTCGGGTGTGGTCATGAAGGCTTCAAGATTTGTACCAAATGCCACAAGTCTAAGCAGAGGCCCAATAATGTTCCTGAGTGAACCATATTGGAGTGAACACTTACCCCTAGTTTATAATGTAGAAAAAACTCAGCACCTGCTTGACCAATTATGTAACGGGGTTAAGATTGGGAAAGCTGCAGCTTCTGTTACTGTCGTATCCCCTAACTGGCCTTCAGCCTTTGAATTTCATGAGGCAGTAACCGAGGTCATTGACCTCGACCTTGCCATGGGTCGATTGTATGGTCCTTTTGACATACCTGACTTTGATTATTTTGTGGTTTCACCATTGGGGGCATTCATGAAGCGGGATAAGTCAAAGATTAGGCTGATCCATGATTTGTCGTATCCTCCGTCATGCTCAGTTAATGATGATATAGATCCTGATGAGTTTTCATTGCAGTATTCCATTGTTGATGATGCTGTTGATTGCTGCATTAAATTCCAGGCACCTTATATGTCCAAGTTGGACTTGAAGGATGCGTATAAGCACATAGGTGTGCATCCTGATGATTGGCACTTATTAGGATTTCAGTGGGCTTCAACCGCAGAGTCCCCTTATTTTTATTTTTCCAAGGTTTTGAATTTCGGACTTCGATCTGCACCGGCACTTTTTGACTGGTTTGCAGAAGCACTCCATGTGTTCATGATGTACGAAGGGGTCACAGATAATCTTGTTCGTTATGTTGATGATTTTCTGGTTATAGCTGAGTCTGAGAGCGAGTGCAGAGCTAATCTGGACACGATGCTCGAAGTGTGTGGTAAATCCGGTTTTAAAGTGCAGTCAACCAAGGTAACTTGTCCATCCAGGGTAGTTGAATACCTAGAGATTATTGTTGACGGTGAGCAGTTTGAGCTTCGTATTTCTGAAGACAAGGTAGCTGAGATTAAGGGTGTTCTCGCGAGTTGGCGCTCCAAGCGAGTGGGCACAAAGAGAGGTTTGCTTAGTTTGGTAGGTAAGCTAGCCTTTGCCGCACGAGTTGTGCACTCTGGTAGGGCTTTTCTTGGGCGACTTATAGGCTTAGCCAAGGGACCGAAGTTGCTGCACCACAAAGTTCGCTTGTCGGGAGAAGCCATAGCTGACATTGAGTGGTGGTACAACTGCATTGATAGTCATAACGGCCTGCATATGTTCAAGACTGACTGGTCGGTGGGTAAAGTATTGCATGTCTATACGGATGCCAGTGATTTTGGTTATGGCGCGGTGTGTGGCAATAGCTGGTTTGCGATTCAGTACGTAGGTGCACAGGCCCCGTTAGGCCACCAATCCATCAATTGGCAAGAGATGCACGCGGCAGTGAAGGCATTGGCCACTTGGGCTGATTCAAAAGTGATTTTTCATGTCGACAATTCAGCTGCGTGTTATATATTGAATAAATTGTATACTCCAGTCCCTGAAGTCATGGAGCTGGTAAGACAATGGGCTCTGATTGTAGAGTGTCATAGAATAGACATTATTGTTGTTTACATTGCTACTCTTGACAATGTCAATGCCGATCTCCTCAGTAGAGGAAAAATCGAGGAGTTCTTAGGACGTATGGGACATTGCATCCCGGCCCGTATATGGCCATCCAATGTCATTTATTATGATCAGCTTGTCTGAATTATCCATATCTTTTTCAGATCTCGACTTACGGGTAGCTGGTTTGGTTGGTGCCGGGCTGGCCTTTAACTCTCGCCGCTCCTATTCTGCTGCAGTCAACCGGTATCTCCATTTTTCCAGTCTTTATATGCTAGATCCTTTGGAGTTCGATGAGCTTACGGCTCTCAGGTTTATAGCTTATTTGTCATTAAATAATCTTTCCCTGGCATCTATTAGGGTATATCTCTCCGGGTTAGAGCTTGGCTGGTCGCAGCGGGCATTCCTCATAGAGATATTTACACCACTCGTCTCAAGTGGGCGCTCAAATCAGTAGAGTGTGCAGGTCCAGTGCCAGTCAGGGCCTCCCCTGTCTCGTACCAGATGCTTCATCATTTGCAGTTATTGCTCCAATATGACTATGATAATCTCATGATATTTTCTGCTATGCTACTCGCGTAGGGTGGGGACCTAGCTCAGAGGTAGCGCTCTGGGCTTCCAACCGCTGGGTCCCGGGTTCGATTCCCAGTCGAGCCTAAGTTGGATGGCGGTTTCATCCTTCGTCCCATTGCCATGGTCTCTGCCTGTCCTAATTAGCCCAACTGGTGCAGAAATACAGGACGTAAAGCCCTATTCACACACACACATGCTACTCGCATACTTTGGATGTCTGCGTGCATCAGAGTACTGTTTCTCGCCAGGGGCGTCTCGGCCGCTATTGGCATCCGCAGTTACTTTTCACCATTCATCCGTACCTTTCATGGTAATTAGAGTACCTTCCTCAAAAACTTCAATATCCGGTTTTTCTGTTACAGTGGGTTGTTCTGGCCCGGAAGTATGTGCCTACTGCTCTTTAAGGTTATATCTTAGATCCAGAAAAGCATCTCCTGAGGCCCCATTATTCATATTCCATGATGGTGCGCCATTGACCCACAGGTTATTATCATTTAGAATGAAGCAGATGTTTCAGGCTGCAGGGCTGTCAACTCACAGTATCACCCCCCATTCTCCGCGGGCCAGTGTTGCTACTGACGCTGCAGCTCTTCAGTTGCCAAAGCCTGTCATTAAGCACCTCGGGCACTGGAAGACTGAAGCCTATAAATTATGCATTAGGCCTTCAGACGCTCAGACTGCATCTCTGGCAGCCCTTTTTGCATCAGGTCCTTGCCCCCTCTTCACTGCACCCAAATAATAACATCATATGCAAATTTTTAATTTAACCCCCCCCCCCTTTTTTCTTAACTTCCTTTTCTATATCCACATATAGCTCTTGGGAAATGCTACGCACTAATGGGCTTCCACAAGAGCAATGTCTCTTGTATGTGTGTTCTGATTTATGTATGTTGCCAATAAAGGCCTATTCAAGCCACTCACAAGAGACCGCATTCTCGTTTCCTTTCCAGAGTATTAGATGGGTTTAAAAGAAGTTACAGATCACCAGAATCCCTAGTCAAAGGGGAACCTGATGATATTTCTGAAGGAGGCAGTGGTGACAGAACTTAAAGAAGCTGAAACTGCACCAGAGTCACCAGTCAAAGAAGAACCTGATGCTATTGTGGAAGAAGCAGTTGTGGCACAAGAAGCTACAGAAGCTGAAACTGCACCAGTTACCAGTCAAAATAGCCCACTCAAGTGCTGATGAGGCGTTAAACAATAACACACACACACCAGTCAAAGAATAACCTGAGGCTCTTATTGAAGAAGCAATTGTGACAAAAGAAGTTGCAGAAGCTGAAACTGCCTCAGAATCACCAAAGAAGAACCTGAGGCTGTTGTGGAAGAAGCAATTGTGACAAAAGATGATACAGAAATAGAAACTGCACCAGAGTCACCAGTCAAAGAAGAACCTCATGCTATTGTGGAAGAAGCAGTTGTGACACAAGAAGCTACAGAGGCTGACACTGCACCAGAATCACCATTCAAAGAACCTGATTCTATAGTGGAAGAAGCAAATGTTACAGAAGAAATTGCAGAAGCTGAAACAGCACCAGAATCACCAGTCAAACCAGAACTGAAGGCAGTTGTAGAAGAAGCAGTTCTGATAGAAGAAATTACAGAAGCTGAAACTGCACCAGAATTGCTAGTCAAAGAATAACATGAGTCTGTTGTGGAGCAAGCAGTTGGGAGAGAAGAAGTTACAGTAGATGAAACTGCACCAGAATCACCAATCACTCCAGAAGAACCAGAGGCTGTTGTACAGGAAAAAGTTGTAGCAGACGAGGTTATTGAAGAAGCAGCCATGATAGAAGAAGTTACAGAAGCTGAAACAGGCATCAGAGTCACCAGTCAAAGAATAACCTGAGGCTGTTATGGAAGAAGCAATTGTGACAAAAGAAGTTACAGAAGCTGAAACTGCCTCAGAATCACCAATCAAAGACAAACCTGATGCGATTGTGCAAAAGCAGCTGTTCGCGACAGAAGAGGTAACAGAAGCTGAAACTGCACCAGAGTCACCAATCAAAGAAGAACCTGAGGCTGTTGTGGAAGAAGCAATTGTGACAAAAGATGATACAGAAATAGTAACTGCACCAGAGTCATCAGTCAAAGAAGAACCTTATGCTATTGTGTAAGAAGCAATTGTGACACAAGAAGCTACAGAAGCTGACACTGCGCCAGATTCACCAGTCTAGGAAGAACCAAAAACTGTTCTGGAGCAAGCAAGTGACAGAAGCAGTTACAGAAGCTCAAGCTGCACCAGAATCACCAGTCAAAGAACTGAAGTCAGCGGTGGAAGAAGCAGCCATGACAGAAGTAACAGAAGCTGAAACAGGCATCAGAGTCACCAGTCAAAGAATAACCTGAGGCTGTTATGGAAGAAGCAATTGTGACAAAAGAAGTTACAGAAGCTAAAACTGCCTCAGAATCACCAATCAAAGATGAACC
Source organism: Alitta virens (assembly GCA_932294295.1). Lineage (NCBI taxonomy): Eukaryota > Metazoa > Annelida > Polychaeta > Phyllodocida > Nereididae > Alitta > Alitta virens. Next base: position 21,636,082 of record OW028578.1, on the reverse strand, counting down.
TGATGCGATTATGCAAAAGCAGCTGTTCGCGACAGAAGAAGTAACAGAAGCTGAAACTGCACCAGAGTCATCAGTCAAAGAACTGAAGGCAGTTGTGATAGAAGAAGTTACAGAGCACCAGAATCGCTAGTCGAAGGAGAACCTGATGCTATTTCTGGAAGAGGCAGTTGTGACAGAACTTGCAGAAGCTGAAACTGCACCAGAGTCACCAGTCAAAATGGCCCGCTCAAGTGCTGATGAGGCGTTAAACAATAACACACACACACACACACACACACACACACACACACCAGTCAAAGAATAACCTTAGGCTGTTATGGAAGAAGCAACTGTGACAAAAGAAGTTACTGAAGCTGAAACTGTACCAGAGTCACCAGTCAAAGAATAATCTGAGGCTGTTATGGAAGAAGCAATTGTGACAAAAGAAGTTAGATAAGCTGAAACTGCACCAGAGTCATCAGTCAAAGAAGAAACTGATGCTATTGTGGAAGAAGCAGTTGTGACACAAGAAGCTACAGAAGCTGACACTGCACCAGATTCACTAGTCTAGGAAGAACCAAAAACTGTTCTGGAGCAAGCAAGTGACAGAAGCAGTTACAGAAGCTCAAGCTGCACCAGAAGCACCAGTCAAATAAGAACTGAAGGCAGTTGTGATAGAAGAAGTTACAGAGCACCAGAATCGCTAGTCGAAGGAGAACCTGATGCTATTTCTGGAAGAGGCAGTTGTGACAGAACTTGCAGAAGTTGAAACTGCACCAGAGTCACCAGTCAAAATGGCCCACTCAAGTGCTGATGAGGCGTTAAACAATAACACACACACACACACACACCAGTCAAAGAATAACCTTAGGCTGTTATGGAAGAAGCAACTGTGACAAAAGAAGTTACTGAAGCTGAAACTGTACCAGAGTCACCAGTCAAAGAATAACCTGAGGCTGTTATGGAAGAAGAAATTGTGACAAAAGAAGTTAGAGAAGCTGAAACTGCACCACAGTCACCAATCAAAGAAGAACCTGAGGCTGTTGTGGAAGAAGCAATTGTGACAGAAGATGATACAGAAATAGAAACTGCACCAGAGTCACCAGTCAAAGAAGAACCTGATACTATTGTGGAAGAAGCAGTTGTGACACAAGAAGCTACAGAAGCTGACACTGCACCAGAATCGCCATTCAAAGAACCTGAGGCTATAGTGGAAGAAGCAATTGTTACAGAAGAAGTTACAGAAGCTGACACTGCACCAGATTTACCAGTCTAGGAAGAACCAAAAACTGTTCTGGGGCAAGCAAGTGATAGAAGCAGTTACAGAAGCTCAAGCTGCACCAGAATCACCAGTCAAAGAATAACCTGAGGCTGTTATGGAAGAAGCAATTGTGACAAAAGAAGTTACAGAAGCTGAAACTGCCCCAGAATCACCAATCAAAGACAAACCTGATGCGATTGTGCAAAAGCAGCTGTTCGCGACAGAAGAAGTAACAGAAGCTGAAACTGCACCAGTCACCAATCAAGGAAGAACCTGAGGCTGTTGTGGAAGAAGCAATTGTGACAAAAGATGATACAGAAATAGAAACTGCACCAGAGTCATCAGTCAAAGAAGAACCTGATGCTATTGTGGAAGAAGCAGTTGTGACACAAGAAGCTACAGAAGCTGACACTGCACCAGATTCACCAGTTTAGGAAGAACCAAAAACTTCTGGAGCAAGCAACTGTCAGAAGCAGTTACAGAAGCTCAAGCTGCACCAGAATCACCAGTCAAAGAAGAACTGAAGGCAGTGGTGGCAGAAGCAGTTGTGATAGAAGAAGTTACAGAGCACCAGAATCGCTAGTGGAAGGAGAACCTGATGCTATTTCTGGAAGAGGCAGTTGTGACAGAACTTGCAGAAGCTGAAACTGCACCAGAGTCACCAGTCAAAGAATAATCTGAGGCTGTTATGGAAGAAACAATTGTGACAAGAAGTTACTGAAGCTGAAACTGTACCAGAGTCACCAGTCAAAGAATAACCTGAGGCTGTTATGGAAGAAGAAATTGTGACAAAAGAAGTTAGAGAAGCTGAAACTGCACCAGAGTCACCAATCAAAGAAGAACCTGAGGCTGTTGTGGAAGAAGCAATTGTGACAGAAGATGATACAGAAATAGAAACTGCAACAGAGTCACCAGTCAAAGAAGAACCTGATACTATTGTGGAAGAAGCAGTTGTGACACAAGAAGCTACAGAAGCTGACACTGCACCAGAATCGCCATTCAAAGAACCTGAGGCTATAGTGGAAGAAGCAATTGTTACAGAAGAAGTTACAGAAGCTGACACTGCACCAGATTCACCAGTCTAGGAAGAACCAAAAACTGTTCTGGAGCAAGCAAGTGACAGAAGCAGTTACAGAAGCTCAAGCTGCACCAGAATCACCAGTCAAAGAAGAACTGAAGGCAGTGGTGGAAGAAGCAGTTGTGATAGAAGAAGTTACAGAGCACCAGAATCACTAGTCGAAGGAGAACCTGGTGCTATTTCTGGAAGAGGCAGTTGTGACAGAACTTGCAGAAGCTGAAACTGCACCAGAGTCACCAGTCAAAGAATAATCTAGGCTGTTATGGAAGAAGCAATTGTGACAAATGAAGTTACAGAAGCTGAAACTGCACCAGAGTCACCAGTCAAAATGGCCCACTCAAGTGCTGATGAGGCGTTAAACAATAACACACACACACACACACACCCACACACACACACACACACACACACACACACACACACCAGTCAAAGAATAACCTTAGGCTGTTATGGAAGAAGCAACTGTGACAAAAGAAGTTACTGAAGCTGAAACTGTACCAGAGTCACTAGTCAAAGAAGAACCTGAGGCTGTTGTGGAAGAAGCAATTGTGACAGAAGATGATACAGAAATAGAAACTGCACCAGAGTCACCAGTCAAAGAAGAACCTGATACTATTGTGGAAGAAGCAGTTGTGACACAAGAAGCTACAGAAGCTGACACTGCACCAGAATCGCCATTCAAAGAACCTGAGGCTATAGTGGAAGAAGCAATTGTTACAGAAGAAGTTACAGAAGCTGACACTGCACCAGATTCACCAGTCTAGGAAGAACCAAAAACTGTTCTGGAGCAAGCAAGTGTCAGAAGCAGTTACAGAAGCTCAAGCTGCACCAGAATCACCAGTCAAAGAAGAACTGAAGGCAGTGGTGGAAGAAGCAGTTGTGATAGAAGAAGTTACAGAGCACCAGAATCACTAGTCGAAGGAGAACCTGATGCTATTTCTGGAAGAGGCAGTTGTGACAGAACTTGCAGAAGCTGAAACTGCACCAGAGTCACCAGTCAAAGAATAACCTGAGGCTGTTATGGAAGAAGCAATTGTGACAAAAGAAGTTACAGAAGCTGAAACTGCCCCAGAATCACCAATCAAGACGAACCTGATGCGATTGTGCAAAAGCAGCTGTTCGCGACAGAAGAAGTAACAGAAGCTGAAACTGCACCAGAGTCACCAATCAAAGATGAACCTGAGGCTGTTGTGGAAGAAGCAATTGTGACAAAAGATGATAAAGAAATAGAAACTGCACCAGAGTCATCAGTCAAAGAAGAACCTGATGCTATTGTGGAAGAAGCAATTGTGACACAAGAAGCTACAGAAGCTGACACTACACCAGATTCACCAGTCTAGGAAGAACCAAAAACTGTTCTGGAGCAAGCAAGTGACAGAAGCAGTTACAGAAGTTCAAGCTGCACCAGAAGCACCAGTCAAATAAGAACTGAAGGCAGTGGTGGAAGAAGCAGTTGTGACACAAGAAGCTACAGAAGCTGTAACTGCACCAGAATCGCCATTCAAAGAACCTGAGGCTATAGTGGAAGAAGCAATTGTTACAGAAGAAGTTACAGAAGCTGACACTGCACCAGGTTTACCAGTCTAGGAAGAACCAAAAACTGTTCTGGAGCAAGCAAGTGACAGAAGCAGATACAGAAGCTCAAGCTGCACCAGAATCACCAGTCAAAGAACTGAAAGCAGTGGTGGAAGAAGCAGCCATGACAAAAGAAGTTACAGAAGCTGAAACAGGCATCAGTCACCAGTCAAAGAATAACCTGAGGCTGTTATGGAAGAAGCAATTGTGACAAAAGAAGTTACAGAAGCTGAAACTGCCCAAGAATCACCAATCAAAGACAAAACTGATGCGATTGTGCAAAAGCAGCTGTTCGCGACAGAAGAAGTAACAGAAGCTGAAACTGCACCAGAGTCACCAATCAAAGAAGAACCTGAGGCTGTTGTGGAAGAAGCAATTGTGACAAAAGATGATACAGAAATAGAAACTGCACCAGAGTCATCAGTCAAAGAAGAACCTGATGCTATTGTGGAAGAAGCAGTTGTGACGCAAGAAGCTACAGAAGCTGACACTGCACCAGATTCACCAGTCTAGGAAGAACCAAAAACTTCTGGAGCAAGCAAGTGACAGAAGCAGTTACAGAAGCTCAAGCTGCACCAGAATCACCAGTCAAAGAACTGAAGGCAGTGGTGGAAGAAGCAGCCATGACAGAAGAAGTTACAGAAGCTGAAACAGGCATCAGAGTCACCAGTCAAAGAATAACCTGAGGCTGTTATGGAAGAAGCAATTGTGACAAAAGAAGTTACAGAAGCTGAAACTGCCTCAGAATCACCAATCAAAGACAAACCTGATGCGATTGTGCAAAAGCAGCTGTTCACGACAGAAGAAGTAACAGAAGCTAAAACTGCACCAGAGTCACCAAAGAAGAACCTTAGGCTGTTGTGGAAGAAGCAATTGTGACAAAAGATGATACAGAAATAGAAACTGCACCAGAGTCATCAGTCAAAGAAGAACCTGATGCTATTGTGGAAGAAGCAGTTGTGACACAAGAAGCTACAGAAGCTGACACTGCACCAGAAGCACCAGTCAAATAAGAACTGAAGGCAGTTGTTATAGAAGAAGTTACTGAGCACCAGAATCGCTAGTCGAAGGAGAACCTGATGCTATTTCTGGAAGAGGCAGTTGTGACAGAACTTGCAGAAGCTGAAACTGCACCAGAGTCACCAGTCAAAATGGCCCACTCAAGTGCTGATGAGGCGTTAAACAATAACACACACACACACACGCAGGTCAAAGAATAACCTTAGGCTGTTATGGAAGAAGCAACTGTGACAAAAGAAGTTACTGAAGCTGAAATTGTACCAGAGTCACCAGTCAAAGAATAACCTGAGGCTGTTATGGAAGAAGCAATTGTGACAAAAGAAGTTAGAGAAGCTGAAACTGCACCAGAGTCACCAATCAAGGAAGAACCTGAGGCTGTTGTGGAAGAAGCAATTGTGACAGAAGATGATACAGAAATAGAAACTGCACCAGAGTCACCAGTCAAATGAGAACTGAAGGCAGTGGTGGAAGAAGCAGTTGTGACACAAGAAGCTACAGAAGCTGACACTGCACCAGAATCGCCATTCAAAGAACCTGAGGCTATAGTGGAAGAAGCAATTGTTACAGAAGAAGTTACATATGCTGACACTGCACCAGATTCACCAGTCTAGGAAGAACCAAAAACTGTTCTGGAGCAAGCAAGTGTCAGAAGCAGTTACAGAAGCTCAAGCTGCACCAGAATCACCAGTCAAAGAAGAACTGAAGGCAGTGGTGGAAGAAGCAGTTGTGATAGAAGAAGTTACAGAGCACCAGAATCGCTAGTCGAAGGAGAACCTGATGCTATTTCTGGAAGAGGCAGTTGTGACAGAACTTGCAGAAGCTGAAACTGCACCAGAGTCACCAGTCAAAGAATAATCTGAGGCTGTTATGGAAGAAGCAATTGTGACAAAAGAAGTTGCAGAAGCTGAAACTGCACCAGAGTCACCAGTCAAAATGGCCCACTCAAGTGCTGATAAGGCGTTAAACAATTACACACACACACACACACACACACACACACACACACCAGTCAAAGAATAACCTTAGACTGTTATGGAAGAAGCAACTGTGACAAAAGAAGTTACTGAAGCTGAAACTGTACCAGAGTCACCAGTCAAAGAATAACCTGAGGCTGTTATGGAAGAAGAAATTGTGACAAAAGAAGTTAGAGAAGCTGAAACTGCACCAGAGTCACCAATCAAAGAAGAACCTGAGGCTGTTGTGGAAGAAGCAATTGTGACAGAAGATGATACAGAAATAGAAACTGCACCAGAGTCACCAGTCAAAGAAGAACCTGATACTATTGTGGAAGAAGCAGTTGTGACACAAGAAGCTACAGAAGCTGACACTGCACCAGAATCGCCATTCAAAGAACCTGAGGCTATAGTGGAAGAAGCAATTGTTACAGAAGAAGTTACAGAAGCTGACACTGCACCAGATTCACCAGTCTAGGAAGAACAAAAAACTGTTCTGGAGCAAGCAAGTGACAGAAGCAGTTACAGAAGCTCAAGCTGCACCAGAATCACCAGTCAAAGAAGAACTGAAGGCAATGGTGGAAGAAGCAGTTGTGATAGAAGAAGTTACAGAGCACCAGAATCACTAGTCGAAGGAGAACCTGATGCTATTTCTGGAAGAGGCAGTTGTGACAGAACTTGCAGAAGCTGAAACTACACCAGAGTCACCAGTCAAAGAATAATCTGAGGCTGTTATGGAAGAAGCAATTGTGACAAAAGAAGTTGCAGAAGCTGAAACTGCACGAGAGTCACCAGTCAAAATGGCCCACTCAAGTGCTGATGAGGCATTAAACAATAACACACACACACACACACACACACACACACACACACACACACACACCAGTCAAAGAATAACCTTAGGCTGTTATGGAAGAAGCAACTGTGACAAAAGAAGTTACTGAAGCTGAAACTGTACCAGAGTCACTAGTCAAAGAAGAACCTGAGGCTGTTGTGGAAGAAGCAATTGTGACAGAAGATGATACAGAAATAGAAACTGCACCAGAGTCACCAGTCAAAGAAGAACCTGATACTATTGTGGAAGAAGCAGTTGTGACATAAGAAGCTACAGAAGCTGACACTGCACCAGAATCGCCATTCAAAGAACCTGAGGCTATAGTGGAAGAAGCAATTGTTACAGAAGAAGTTACAGAAGCTGACACTGCACCAGATTCACCAGTCTAGGAAGAACCAAAAACTGTTCTGGAGCAAGCAAGTGTCAGAAGCAGTTACAGAAGCTCAAGCTGCACCAGAATCACCAGTCAAAGAAGAACTGAAGGCAGTGGTGGAAGAAGCAGTTGTGATAGAAGAAGTTACAGAGCACCAGAATCACTAGTCGAAGGAGAACCTCATGCTATTTCTGGAAGAGGCAGTTGTGACAGAACTTGCAGGAGCTGAAACTGCACCAGAGTCACCAGTCAAAATGGCCCACTCAAGTGCTGATGAGGCGTTAAACAATAACACACACACACACACGCCAGTCAAAGAATAACCTTAGGCTGTTATGGAAGAAGCAACTGTGACAAAAGAAGTTACTGAAGCTGAAATTGTACCAGAGTCACCAGTCAAAGAATAACCTGAGGCTGTTATGGAAGAAGCAATTGTGACAAAAGAAGTTAGGGAAGCTGAAACTGCACCAGAGTCACCAATCAAGGAAGAACCTGAGGCTGTTGTGGTAGAAGCAATTGTGACAGAAGATGATACAGAAATAGAAACTGCACCAGAGTCACCAGTCAAATGAGAACTGAAGGCAGTGGTGGAAGAAGCAGTTGTGACACAAGAAGCTACAGAAGCTGACACTGCACCAGAATCGCCATTCAAAGAACCTGAGGCTATAGTGGAAGAAGCAATTGTTACAGAAGAAGTTACATATGCTGACACTGCACCAGATTCACCAGTCTAGGAAGAACCAAAAACTGTTCTGGAGCAAGCAAGTGTCAGAAGCAGTTACAGAAGCTCAAGCTGCACCAGAATCACCAGTCAAAGAAGAACTGAAGGCAGTGGTGGAAGAAGCAGTTGTGATAGAAGAAGTTACAGAGCACCAGAATCGCTAGTCGAAGGAGAACCTGATGCTATTTCTGGAAGAGGCAGTTGTGACAGAACTTGCAGAAGCTGAAACTGCACCAGAGTCACCAGTCAAAGAATAATCTGAGGCTGTTATGGAAGAAGCAATTGTGACAAAAGAAGTTGTAGAAGCTGAAACTGCACCAGAGTCACCAGTCAAAGAATAACCTGAGGCTGTTATGGAAGAAGAAATTGTGACAAAAGAAGTTACAGAAGCTGAAACTGCCCCAGAATCACCAATCAAAGACAAACCTGATGCGATTGTGCAAAAGCAGCTGTTCGCGACAGAAGAAGTAACAGAAGCTGAAACTGCACCAGAGTCACCAATCAAGGAAGAACCTGAGGCTGTTGTGGAAGAAGCAATTGTGACAAAAGATGATACAGAAATAGAAACTGCACCAGAGTCATCAGTCAAAGAAGAACCTGATGCTATTGTGGAAGAAGCAGTTGTGACACAAGAAGCTACAGAAGCTGACACTGCACCAGATTCACCAGTTTAGGAAGAACCAAAAACTTCTGGAGCAAGCAACTGTCAGAATCAGTTACAGAAGCTCAAGCTGCACCAGAATCACCAGTCAAAGAAGAACTGAAGGCAGTGGTGGCAGAAGCAGTTGTGATAGAAGAAGTTACAGAGCACCAGAATCGCTAGTGGAAGGAGAACCTGATGCTATTTCTGGAAGAGGCAGTTGTGACAGAACTTGCAGAAGCTGAAACTGCACCAGAGTCACCAGTCAAAGAATAATCTGAGGCTGTTATGGAAGAAACAATTGTGACAAGAAGTTACTGAAGCTGAAACTGTACCAGAGTCACCAGTCAAAGAATAACCTGAGGCTGTTATGGAAGAAGAAATTGTGACAAAAGAAGTTAGAGAAGCTGAAACTGCACCAGAGTCACCAATCAAAGAAGAACCTGAGGCTGTTGTGGAAGAAGCAATTGTGACAGAAGATGATACAGAAATAGAAACTGCACCAGAGTCACCAGTCAAAGAAGAACCTGATACTATTGTGGAAGAAGCAGTTGTGACACAAGAAGCTACAGAAGCTGACACTGCACCAGAATCGCCATTCAAAGAACCTGAGGCTATAGTGGAAGAAGCAATTGTTACAGAAGAAGTTACAGAAGCTGACACTGCACCAGATTCACCAGTCTAGGAAGAACCAAAAACTGTTCTGGAGCAAGCAAGTGACAGAAGGAGTTACAGAAGCTCAAGCTGCACCAGAATCACCAGTTAAAGAAGAACTGAAGGCAGTGGTGGAAGAAGCAGTTGTGATAGAAGAAGTTACAGAGCACCAGAATCACTAGTCGAAGGAGAACCTGATGCTATTTCTGGAAGAGGCAGTTATGACAGAACTTGCAGAAGCTGAAACTGCACCAGAGTCACCATTCAAAATGGCCCACTCAAGTGCTGATGAGGCGTTAAACAATAACACACACACACACACACACACACACACACACACACACACACACACACACACCAGTCAAAGAATAACCTTAGGCTGTTATGGAAGAAGCAACTGTGACAAAAGAAGTTACTGAAGCTGAAACTGTACCAGAGTCATCAGTCAAAGAAGAACCTGATGCTATTGTGGAAGAAGCAAATGTGACACAAGAAGCTACAGAAGCTGACACTGCACCAGATTCACCAGTCTAGGAAGAACCAAAAACTGTTCTGGAGCAAGCAAGTGACAGAAGCAGTTACAGAAGCTCAAGCTGCACCAGAAGCACCAGTGAAATAAGAACTGAAGGCAGTGGTGTAAGAAGCAGTTGTGACACAAGAAGCTACAGAAGCTGACACTGCACCAGAATCGCCATTCAAAGAACCTGAGGCTATAGTGAAAGAAGCAATTGTTAGAGAAGAAGTTACATAAGCTGACACTGCACCAGATTCACCAGTCTAGGAAGAACCAAAAACTGTTCTGGAGCAAGCAAGTGACAGAAGCAGTTACAGAAGCTCAAGCTGCACCAGAATCACCAGTCAAAGAAGAACTGAAGGCAGTGGTGGAAGAAGCAGCCATGACAAAAGAAGTTACAGAAGCTGAAACAGGCATCAGAGTTACCAGTCAAAGAATAACCTGTGGCTGTTACGGAAGAAGCAATTGTGACAAAAGAAGTTGCAGAACCTGAAACTGCCTCAGAATCACCAAAGAAGAACCTGAGGCTGTTGTGGAAGAAGCAATTGTGACAAAAGATGATACAGAAATAGAAACTGCACCAGAGTCACCAGTCAAAGAAGAACCTCATGCTATTGTGGAAGAAGCAGTTGTGACACAAGAAGCTACAAAGGCTGACACTGCACCAGAATCACCATTCAAAGAACCTGATTCTATTGTGGAAGAAGCAAATGTTACAGAAGAAATTGCAGAAGCTGAAACAGCACCAGAATCACATGTCAAAGCAGAACTGAAGGCAGTTGTAGAAGAAGCAGTTCTGATAGAAGAAATTACAGAAGCTGAAACTGCACCAGAATTGCTAGTCAAAGAATAACATGAGTCTCTTGTGGAGCAAGCAGTTGGGAGAGAAGAAGTTACAGTAGGTGAAACTGCACCAGAATCACCAATCACTCCAGAAGAACCAGAGGCTGTTGTACAGGAAGCAGTTGTAGCAGACGAGGTTATTGAAGAAGCAGCCATGACAGAAGAAGTTACAGAAGCTGAAACAGGCATCAGAGTCACCAGTCAAAGAATAACCTGAGGCTGTTATGGAAGAAGCAATTGTGACAAAAGAAGTTACAGAAGCTGAAACTGCCCCAAAATCACCAATCAAAGACGAACTTGATGCGATTGTGCAAAAGCAGCTGTTCGCGACAGAAGAAGTAACAGAAGCTGAAACTGCATCAGAGTCACCAATCAAAGAAGAACCTGAGGCTGTTGTGGAAGAAGCAGTTATGACAAAAGATGATACAGAAATAGAAACTGCACCAGAGTCACCAGTCAAAGAAGAAACTGATGCTATTGTGCAAAAGCAGCTGTGACACAAGAAGCTACAGAAGCTGACACTGCACCAGATTCACCAGTCTAGGAAGAACCAAAAACTGTTCTGGAGCAAGCAAGTGACAGAAGCAGTTACAGAAGCTCAAGCTGCACCAGAATCACCAGTCAAATAAGAACTGAAGGCAGTTGTGATAGAAGAAGTTACAGAGCACCAGAATCGCTAGTCGAAGGAGAACCTGATGCTATTTCTGGAAGAGGCAGTTGTGACAGAACTTGCAGAAGCTGAAACTGCACCAGAGTCACCAGTCAAAATGGCCCACTCAAGTGCTGATGAGGCGTTAAACAATAACACACACACACACACACACACACACACACATTCCAGTCAAAGAATAACCTTAGGCTGTTATGGAAGAAGCAACTGTGACAAAAGAAGTTACTGAAGCTGAAACTGTACCAGAGTCACCAGTCAAAGAATAACCTGAGGCTGTTATGGAAGAAGCAATTGTGACAAAAGAAGTTAGAAAAGCTGAAACTGCACCAGAGTCACCAATCAAAGAAGAACCTGAGGCTGTTGTGGAAGAAGCAATTGTGACAGAAGATGATACAGAAATAGAAACTGCACCAGAGTCACCAGTCAAAGAAAAACCTGATGCTATTGTGGAAGAAGCAGTTGTGACACAAGAAGCTACAGAAGCGGACACTGCACCAGAATCGCCATTCAAAGAACCTGAGGCTATAGTGGAAGAAGCAATTGTTACAGAAGAAGTTACAGAAGCTGACACTGCACCAGATTCACCAGTCTAGGAAGAACCAAAAACTGTTCTGGAGCAAGCAAGTGACAGAAGCAGTTACAGAAGCTCAAGCTGTACCAGAATCACCAGTCAAAGAAGAACTGAAGGCAGTGGTGGAAGAAGCAGTTGTGATAGAAGAAGTTACAGAGCACCAGAATCGCTAGTCGTAGGAGAACCTGATGCTATTTCTGGAAGAGGCAGTTGTGACAGAACTTGCAGAAGCTGAAACTGCACCAGAGTCACCAGTCAAAGAATAACCTGAGGCTGTTATGGAAGAAGCAGTTGTGACAAAAGAAGTTACAAAAGCTGAAACTGCCCCAGAATCACCAATCAAGACGAAACTGATGCGATTGTGCAAAAGCAGCTGTGCGCGACAGAAGAAGTAACAGAAGCTGAAACTGCATCAGAGTCACCAATCAAAGAAGAACCTGAGGCTGTTGTGGAAGAAGCAGTTGTGACAAAAGATGATACAGATATAGAAACTGCACCAGAGTCATCAGTCAAAGAAGAACCTGATGCTATTGTGGAAGAAGCAGTTGTGACACAAGAAGCTACAGAAGCTGACACTGCACCAGATTCACCAGTCTAGGAAGAACCAAAAACTGTTCTGGAGCAAGCAAGTGACAGAAGCAGTTACAGAAGCTCAAGCTGCACCAGAATCACCAGTCAAAGAAGAACTGAAGGCAGTGGTGGAAGAAGCAGCCATGACAAAAGAAGTTACAGAAGCTGAAACAGGCATCAGAGTTACCAGTCAAAGAATAACCTGTGGCTGTTACGGAAGAAGCAATTGTGACAAAAGAAGTTGCAGAACCTGAAACTGCCTCAGAATCACCAAAGAAGAACCTGAGGCTGTTGTGGAAGAAGCAATTGTGACAAAAGATGATACAGAAATAGAAACTGCACCAGAGTCACCAGTCAAAGAAGAACCTCATGCTATTGTGGAAGAAGCAGTTGTGACACAAGAAGCTACAAAGGCTGACACTGCACCAGAATCACCATTCAAAGAACCTGATTCTATTGTGGAAGAAGCAAATGTTACAGAAGAAATTGCAGAAGCTGAAACAGCACCAGAATCACATGTCAAAGCAGAACTGAAGGCAGTTGTAGAAGAAGCAGTTCTGATAGAAGAAATTACAGAAGCTGAAACTGCACCAGAATTGCTAGTCAAAGAATAACATGAGTCTCTTGTGGAGCAAGCAGTTGGGAGAGAAGAAGTTACAGTAGGTGAAACTGCACCAGAATCACCAATCACTCCAGAAGAACCAGAGGCTGTTGTACAGGAAGCAGTTGTAGCAGACGAGGTTATTGAAGAAGCAGCCATGACAGAAGAAGTTACAGAAGCTGAAACAGGCATCAGAGTCACCAGTCAAAGAATAACCTGAGGCTGTTATGGAAGAAGCAATTGTGACAAAAGAAGTTACAGAAGCTGAAACTGCCCCAAAATCACCAATCAAAGACGAACTTGATGCGATTGTGCAAAAGCAGCTGTTCGCGACAGAAGAAGTAACAGAAGCTGAAACTGCATCAGAGTCACCAATCAAAGAAGAACCTGAGGCTGTTGTGGAAGAAGCAGTTATGACAAAAGATGATACAGAAATAGAAACTGCACCAGAGTCACCAGTCAAAGAAGAAACTGATGCTATTGTGGAAGAAGCAGTTGTGACACAAGAAGCTACAGAAGCTGACACTGCACCAGATTCACCAGTCTAGGAAGAACCAAAAACTGTTCTGGAGCAAGCAAGTGACAGAAGCAGTTACAGAAGCTCAAGCTGCACCAGAATCACCAGTCAAATAAGAACTGAAGGCAGTTGTGATAGAAGAAGTTACAGAGCACCAGAATCGCTAGTCGAAGGAGAACCTGATGCTATTTCTGGAAGAGGCAGTTGTGACAGAACTTGCAGAAGCTGAAACTGCACCAGAGTCACCAGTCAAAATGGCCCACTCAAGTGCTGATGAGGCGTTAAACAATAACACACACACACACACACACACACACACACACACACACATTCCAGTCAAAGAATAACCTTAGGCTGTTATGGAAGAAGCAACTGTGACAAAAGAAGTTACTGAAGCTGAAACTGTACCAGAGTCACCAGTCAAAGAATAACCTGAGGCTGTTATGGAAGAAGCAATTGTGACAAAAGAAGTTAGAAAAGCTGAAACTGCACCAGAGTCACCAATCAAAGAAGAACCTGAGGCTGTTGTGGAAGAAGCAATTGTGACAGAAGATGATACAGAAATAGAAACTGCACCAGAGTCACCAGTCAAAGAAAAACCTGATGCTATTGTGGAAGAAGCAGTTGTGACACAAGAAGCTACAGAAGCGGACACTGCACCAGAATCGCCATTCAAAGAACCTGAGGCTATAGTGGAAGAAGCAATTGTTACAGAAGAAGTTACAGAAGCTGACACTGCACCAGATTCACCAGTCTAGGAAGAACCAAAAACTGTTCTGGAGCAAGCAAGTGACAGAAGCAGTTACAGAAGCTCAAGCTGTACCAGAATCACCAGTCAAAGAAGAACTGAAGGCAGTGGTGGAAGAAGCAGTTGTGATAGAAGAAGTTACAGAGCACCAGAATCGCTAGTCGTAGGAGAACCTGATGCTATTTCTGGAAGAGGCAGTTGTGACAGAACTTGCAGAAGCTGAAACTGCACCAGAGTCACCAGTCAAAGAATAACCTGAGGCTGTTATGGAAGAAGCAGTTGTGACAAAAGAAGTTACAAAAGCTGAAACTGCCCCAGAATCACCAATCAAGACGAAACTGATGCGATTGTGCAAAAGCAGCTGTGCGCGACAGAAGAAGTAACAGAAGCTGAAACTGCATCAGAGTCACCAATCAAAGAAGAACCTGAGGCTGTTGTGGAAGAAGCAGTTGTGACAAAAGATGATACAGATATAGAAACTGCACCAGAGTCATCAGTCAAAGAAGAACCTGATGCTATTGTGGAAGAAGCAGTTGTGACACAAGAAGCTACAGAAGCTGACACTGCACCAGATTCACCAGTCTAGGAAGAACCAAAAACTGTTCTGGAGCAAGCAAGTGACAGAAGCAGTTACAGAAGCTCAAGCTGCACCAGAATCACCAGTCAAAGAAGAACTGAAGGCAGTGGTGGAAGAAGCAGCCATGACAAAAGAAGTTACAGAAGCTGAAACAGGCATCAGAGTTACCAGTCAAAGAATAACCTGTGGCTGTTACGGAAGAAGGAATTGTGACAAAAGAAGTTGCAGAACCTGAAACTGCCTCAGAATCACCAAAGAAGAACCTGAGGCTGTTGTGGAAGAAGCAATTGTGACAAAAGATGATACAGAAATAGAAACTGCACAAGAGTCACCAGTCAAAGAAGGACCTCATGCTATTGTGGAAGAAGCAGTTGTGACACAAGAAGCTACAAAGGCTGACACTGCACCAGAATCACCATTCAAAGAACCTGATTCTATTGTGGAAGAAGCAAATGTTACAGAAGAAATTGCAGAAGCTGAAACAGCACCAGAATCACATGTCAAAGCAGAACTGAAGGCAGTTGTAGAAGAAGCAGTTCTGATAGAAGAAATTACAGAAGCTGAAACTGCACCAGAATTGCTAGTCAAAGAATAACATGAGTCTCTTGTGGAGCAAGCAGTTGGGAGAGAAGAAGTTACAGTAGGTGAAACTGCACCAGAATCACCAATCACTCCAGAAGAACCAGAGGCTGTTGTACAGGAAGCAGTTGTAGCAGACGAGGTTATTGAAGAAGCAGCCATGACAGAAGAAGTTACAGAAGCTGAAACAGGCATCAGAGTCACCAGTCAAAGAATAACCTGAGGCTGTTATGGAAGAAGCAATTGTGACAAAAGAAGTTACAGAAGCTGAAACTGCCCCAAAATCACCAATCAAAGACGAACTTGATGCGATTGTGCAAAAGCAGCTGTTCGCGACAGAAGAAGTAACAGAAGCTGAAACTGCATCAGAGTCACCAATCAAAGAAGAACCTGAGGCTGTTGTGGAAGAAGCAGTTATGACAAAAGATGATACAGAAATAGAAACTGCACCAGAGTCACCAGTCAAAGAAGAAACTGATGCTATTGTGGAAGAAGCAGTTGTGACACAAGAAGCTACAGAAGCTGACACTGCACCAGATTCACCAGTCTAGGAAGAACCAAAAACTGTTCTGGAGCAAGCAAGTGACAGAAGCAGTTACAGAAGCTCAAGCTGCACCAGAATCACCAGTCAAATAAGAACTGAAGGCAGTTGTGATAGAAGAAGTTACAGAGCACCAGAATCGCTAGTCGAAGGAGAACCTGATGCTATTTCTGGAAGAGGCAGTTGTGACAGAACTTGCAGAAGCTGAAACTGCACCAGAGTCACCAGTCAAAATGGCCCACTCAAGTGCTGATGAGGCGTTAAACAATAACACACACACACACACACACACACACACACACACACACACACACATTCCAGTCAAAGAATAACCTTAGGCTGTTATGGAAGAAGCAACTGTGACAAAAGAAGTTACTGAAGCTGAAACTGTACCAGAGTCACCAGTCAAAGAATAACCTGAGGCTGTTATGGAAGAAGCAATTGTGACAAAAGAAGTTAGAAAAGCTGAAACTGCACCAGAGTCACCAATCAAAGAAGAACCTGAGGCTGTTGTGGAAGAAGCAATTGTGACAGAAGATGATACAGAAATAGAAACTGCACCAGAGTCACCAGTCAAAGAAAAACCTGATGCTATTGTGGAAGAAGCAGTTGTGACACAAGAAGCTACAGAAGCGGACACTGCACCAGAATCGCCATTCAAAGAACCTGAGGCTATAGTGGAAGAAGCAATTGTTACAGAAGAAGTTACAGAAGCTGACACTGCACCAGATTCACCAGTCTAGGAAGAACCAAAAACTGTTCTGGAGCAAGCAAGTGACAGAAGCAGTTACAGAAGCTCAAGCTGTACCAGAATCACCAGTCAAAGAAGAACTGAAGGCAGTGGTGGAAGAAGCAGTTGTGATAGAAGAAGTTACAGAGCACCAGAATCGCTAGTCGTAGGAGAACCTGATGCTATTTCTGGAAGAGGCAGTTGTGACAGAACTTGCAGAAGCTGAAACTGCACCAGAGTCACCAGTCAAAGAATAACCTGAGGCTGTTATGGAAGAAGCAGTTGTGACAAAAGAAGTTACAAAAGCTGAAACTGCCCCAGAATCACCAATCAAGACGAAACTGATGCGATTGTGCAAAAGCAGCTGTGCGCGACAGAAGAAGTAACAGAAGCTGAAACTGCATCAGAGTCACCAATCAAAGAAGAACCTGAGGCTGTTGTGGAAGAAGCAGTTGTGACAAAAGATGATACAGATATAGAAACTGCACCAGAGTCATCAGTCAAAGAAGAACCTGATGCTATTGTGGAAGAAGCAGTTGTGACACAAGAAGCTACAGAAGCTGACACTGCACCAGATTCACCAGTCTAGGAAGAACCAAAAACTTCTGGAGCAAGCAAGTGACAGAAGCAGTTACAGGAGCTCAAGCTGCACCAGAAGCACCAGTCAAATAAGAACTGAAGGCAGTGGTGGAAGAAGCAGTTGTGACAAAAGAAGCTACAGAAGCTGACACTGCACCAGAATCGCCATTCAAAGAACCTGAGGCTATTTCTGGAAGAAGCAATTGTTACAGAAGAAGTTACATAAGCTGACACTGCACCAGATTCACCAGTCTAGGAAGAACCAAAAACTGTTCTGGAGCAAGCAAGTGTCAGAAGCAGTTACAGAAGCTCAAGCTGCACCAGAATCACCAGTCAAAGAAGAACTGAAGGCAGTGGTGGAAGAAGCAGTTGTGACACAGACAACATACAGACGTTTCACTCCCATTGAAACCTATAGTGCCACTGACCTAGATAGCGACATCTAGTGGGTGGTGTGGAGCAGGCTGAGGCAGGGTGTTAATATATATGGGGAAAAGATATCAAAAGACAGCTGTTACATGTCATTCATGACCAATGATCAAGTATGACAACCACAACCACTGGGGGAGGGGGGATTAATAATTATGCTCAAAATATTTAAACATAAATATGCATACACAACATTATTATGATATAATTATCCATGAACTATCACTTGGGTTGACAATAACTTGATATAGTCAGTGAAACAACTACAAGTATTCTAGTTATACATCCTTTGATTCACCTTAGAATACAGTCATAATGAGCTGCTATTAGTGAGTTAACTGCCATATGTAATATATAACCACCATATACTAAATACATGATGAACTTGTTACTATGAACATATCTGCTCTAAATCTGTGCATTAAAGAAATGGCTCTTTTTTATTTTAGGAAATACAATATATTCAAGATTCAAGAATATATTCTTGGGTTGATCAGGAGATACATAAGAATGTCTCATACAATTAATAATTTCTAAAATCCAGATCAGAAATGTAAATGATGCTCTATTATTATGATAAGCCATATGAAAAATAAAAAGATTGCACATAATAAATTATGTTCATGGGTAAATAATATATATATATATATATGACTCATTGAGTTTAGAGTCCCATGACAGATTTTATACCAACTATCAGAAATAAGAATATCCCCCTTATGCTTAAATTTTCACAAGGTTATCTCAGTAGTGCTTTTCGCAAATATATTATACCATATTTTCAAATTATCATTATTATGCATATAATTATTTACGTATTCCAATAAAGTCTCTTGTATCGCTGGCCAGCAATTAACTTTTTGAGGGGTCTCCAATGTGCTTAGAAAAAGTACGTTGAACCTCTCATATATAAGACAAATAAACAGAGTCTGAGTCTAGTCTAAAAAATAGCTCATTTTTTGCTAACCCCCCCCCCCCCCCCCCACATATCTGTAGATAGATTTCAACGGCATCTGATTTATGACCATTCTTCAACCTATCACTGATGTTGCTGTGAAGCTATTGCATCATCTCAGAAAACCAAATCTTAGCATGTTTTTGAGATTCTCATTACCATACAGATATAATCAAGCAGTATTAAGTTAATTAACAAGCTCTGAATAAGTTTATTATGTTCAGATATGCATGGATTGCAGTTGAATTAAATTAAAATTAAAATTTCTATTTGCACTATTAAAATAGTTTTAATCATTTAACTCTTACATTAATTCTTTGCTTTTCAATGAAAGGGAAGAATTAAAAAGAAAACTGTATTTCAGATTGTTCACATGTATGATTGACAGTTTGAAATGGACAGTCAACATAATTTGTTTTTTCAATTAACAAAAGCTAAAAACTCATCTTATTTTCTCTAACAAGTTTGGAAATCTGTATCCTTTCAACTTCAAAATTGTTACAAATCAATAGCAATACATTCGAAGGCTGGAACTGTTGGTCTCAACATATCCTTGCTTCAGGAAAGACAGACTGAATAACCTACTAGGTTAAATTTGTTTGCTACAAGTCGTAAATATTACAAGGGTTATATGGTTTAGAGTGAACTGAGGTTGAATGAAAATGTTAGGGGTTGACAAACATTCCCTACAGTCCCTGCCAGCCTTTTGATCTTGGATCCTCTGCTCTCTGATTTATGCTTGACTTGACAGATAAATAACTATTATGTGCTGCTACAGACTATACAGTGCAGCTGGAAACTGTTTTAAATCTATTAACCTCTGGTCATGGAGAATTAGTAATATTCATCACATGTTTTTGCAAGATTTAGTGTTTTCATGCTTGTATATCACATACAAATGATACAACAGCCCTGCCTGCTCCACACCAGCCCAAAGAGGGCAGCACCTGTCAGTTGAATGGCGGGAAATGGGAGTGAAACATCTGTATGTTGTCTGTGGTTGTGATAGAAGTTACAGAGCACCAGAATCGCTAGTCGAAGGAGAACCTGATGCTATTTCTGGAAAAGGCAGTTGTGACAGAACTTGCAGAAGCTGAAACTGCACCAGAGTCACCAGTCAAAGAATAACCTGATGCGATTGTGCAAAAGCAGCTGTTCGCGACAGAAGAAGTAACAGAAGCTGAAACTGCACCAGAGTCACCAATCAAGGAAGAACCTGAGGCTGTTGTGGAAGAAGCAATTGTGACAAAAGAAGTTGCAGAAGCTGAAACTGCACCAGAGTCACCAGTCAAAATGGCCCACTCAAGTGCTGATGAGGTGTTAAACAATAACACACACACACACACACACACACACATACACACACACACACACACACACACACACACCAGTCAAAGAATAACCTTAGGCTGTTATGGAAGGAGCAACTGTGACAAAAGAAGTTACTGAAGCTGAAACTGTACCAGAGTCACCAGTCAAAGAATAACCTGAGGCTGTTATGGAAGAAGCAATTGTGACAAAAGAAGTTACAAAAGCTGAAACTGCCCCAGAATCACCAATCAAAGACAAAACTGATGCGATTGTGCAAAAGCAGCTGTTCGCGACAGAAGAAGTAACAGAAGCTGAAACTGCACCAGAGTCACCAATCAAAGAAGAACCTGAGGCTGTTGTGGAAGAAGCAATTGTGACAAAAGATGATACAGAAATAGAAACTGCACCAGAGTCATCAGTCAAAGAAGAACCTGATGCTATTGTGGAAGAAGCAATTGTGACACAAGAAGCTACAGAAGCTGACACTGCACCAGATTCACCAGTCTAGGAAGAACCAAAAACTGTTCTAGAACAAGCAAGTGACAGAAGCAGTTACAGAAGCTCAAGCTGCACCAGGATCACCAGTCAAAGAACTGAAGGCAGCGGTGGAAGAAGCAGCCATGACAGAAGAAGTTACAGAAGCTGAAACAGGCATCAGAGTCACCAGTCAAAGAATAACCTGAGGCTGTTATGGAAGAAGCAATTGTGAAAAAAGAAGTTACAGCAGCTGAAACTGCCTCAGGATCACCAATCAAAGACAAACCTGATGCGATTGTGCAAAAGCAGCTGTTCGCGACAGAAGAAGTAACAGAAGCTGAAACTGCACCAGAGTCACCAATCAAAGAAGAACCTGAGGCTGTTGTGGAAGAAGCAATTGTGACAAAAGATGATACAGAAATAGAAACTGCACCAGAGTCATCAGTCAAAGAAGAACCTGATGCTATTGTGGAAGAAGCAGTTGTGACACAAGAAGCTACAGAAGCTGACACTGCACCAGATTCACCAGTCTAGGAAGAACCAAAAACTGTTCTGGAGTAAGCAAGTGACAGAAGCAGTTACAGAAGCTCAAGCTGCACCAGAATCACCAGTCAAAGAACTGAAGGCAGTGGTGGAAGAAGCAGCCATGACAGAAGAAGTTACAGAAGCTGAAACAGGCATCAGAGTCACCAGTCAAAGAATAACCTGAGGCTGTTATGGAAGAAGCAATTGTGACAAAAGAAGTTACAGAAGCTGAAACTGCCCCAGAATCACCAATCAAGACGAACCTGATGCGATTGTGCAAAAGCAGCTGTTCGCGACAGAAGAAGTAACAGAAGCTGAAACTGCATCAGAGTCACCAATCAAAGAAGTACCTGAGGCTGTTGTGGAAGAAGCAGTTGTGACAAAAGATGATACAGAAATAGAAACTGCACCAGAGTCACCAGTCAAAGAAGAACCTGATGCTATTGTGTAAGAAGCAGTTGTTACACAGGAAGCTACAGAAGCTGACACTGCACCAGATTCACCAGTCTAGGAAGAACCAAAAACTGTTCTGGAGCAAGCAAGTGACAGAAGCAGTTACAGAAGCTCAAGCTGCACCAGAATCACCAGTCAAAGAACTGAAGGCAGTTGTGATAGAAGAAGTTACAGAGCACCAGAATCGCTAGTCGAAGGAGAACCTGATGCTACTTCTGGAAGAGGCAGTTGTGACAGAACTTGCAGAAGCTGAAACTGCACCAGAGTCACCAGTCAAAATGGCCCACTCAAGTGCTGATGAGGCGTTAAACAATAACACACACACACACACACACACACACACACACACACACACACACACACACACACACACACACACACCAGTCAAAGAATAACCTTAGGCTGTTATGGAAGAAGCAACTGTGACAAAAGAAGTTACTGAAGCTGAATCTGCACCAGAGTCACCAATCAAAGAAGAACCTGAGGCTGTTGTGGAAGAAGCAATTGTGACAGAAGATGATACAGAAATAGAAACTGCACCAGAGTCACCAGTCAAAGAAGAACCTGATACTATTGTGGAAGAAGCAGTTGTGACACAAGAAGCTACAGAAGCTGACACTGCACCAGAATCGCCATTCAAAGAACCTGAGGCTATAGTGGTAGAAGCAATTGTTACAGAAGAAGTTACAGAAGCTGACACTGCACCAGATTCACCAGTCCAGGAAGAACCAAAAACTGTTCTGGAGCAAGCAAGTGACAGAAGGAGTTACAGAAGCTCAAGCTGCACCAGAATCACCAGTCAAAGAAGAACTGAAGGCAGTGGTGGAAGAAGCAGTTGTGATAGAAGAAGTTACAGAGCACCAGAATCACTAGACGAAGGAGAACCTGATGCTATTTCTGGAAGAGGCAGTTGTGACAGAACTTGCAGAAGCTGAAACTGCACCAGAGTCACCAGTCAAAGAATAATCTGAGGCTGTTATGGAAGAAGCAATTGTGACAAAAGAAGTTGCAGAAGCTGAAACTGCACCAGAGTCACCAGTCAAAATGGCCCACTCAAGTGCTGATGAGGCGTTAAACAATAACACACACACACACACACACACACACACACACACACACACCAGTCAAAGAATAACCTTAGGCTGTTATGGAAGAAGCAACTGTGACAAAAGAAGTTACTGAAGCTGAAACTGTACCAGAGTCACCAGTCAAAGAATAACCTGAGGCTGTTATGGAAGAAGAAATTGTGACAAAAGAAGTTAGAGAAGCTGAAACTGCACCAGAGTCACCAATCAAAGAAGAACCTGAGGCTGTTGTGGAAGAGGCAATTGTGACAGAAGATGATACAGAAATAGAAACTGCACCAGAGTCACCAGTCAAAGAAGAACCTGATACTATTGTGGAAGAAGCAGTTGTGACACAAGAAGCTACAGAAGCTGACACTGCACCAGAATCGCCATTCAAAGAACCTGAGGCTATAGTGAAAGAAGCAATTGTTACAGAAGAAGTTACAGAAGCTGACACTGCACCAGATTCACCAGTCTAGGAAGAACCAAAAACTGTTCTGGAGCAAGCAAGTGACAGAAGCAGTTACAGAAGCTCAAGCTGCACCAGAATCACCAGTCAAAGAAGAACTGAAGGCAGTGGTGGAAGAAGCAGTTGTGATAGAAGAAGTTACAGAGCACCAGAATCACTAGTCGAAGGAGAACCTGATGCTATTTCTGGAATAGGCAGTTGTGACAGAACTTGCAGAAGCTGAAACTGCACCAGAGTCACCAGTCAAAGAATAACCTGAGGCTGTTATGGAAGAAGCAAGTGTGACAAAAGAAGTTACAGAAGCTGAAACTGCCCCAGAATCACCAATCAAGACGAACCTGATGCGATTGTGCAAAAGCAGCTGTTCGCGACAGAAGAAGTAACAGAAGCTGAAACTGCACCAGAGTCACCAATCAAAGAAGAACCTGAGGCTGTTGTGGAAGAAGCAATTGTGACAAAAGATGATACAGAAATAGAAACTGCACCAGAGTCATCAGTCAAAGAAGAACCTGATGCTATTGTGGAAGAAGCAGTTGTGACACAAGAAGCTACAGAAGCTGACACTGCACCAGATTCACCAGTCTAGGAAGAACCAAAAACTGTTCTGGAGCAAGCAAGTGACAGAAGCAGTTACAGAAGCTCAAGCTGCACCAGAATCACCAGTCAAATAAGAACTGAATGCAGTGGTGGAAGAAGCAGTTGTGACACAAGAAGCTACAGAAGCTGACACTGCACCAGAATCGCCATTCAAAGAACCTGAGGCTATAGTGGAAGAAGCAATTGTTACAGAAGAAGTTACAGAAGCTGACACTGCACCAGATTCACCAGTCTAGGAAGAACCAAAAACTGTTCTGGAGCAAGCAAGTGACAGAAGCAGTTACAGAAGCTCAAGCTGCACCAGAATCACCAGTCAAAGAACTGAAAGCAGTGGTGGAAGAAGCAGCCATGACAAAAGAAGTTACAGAAGCTGAAACGGGCATCAGAGTCACCAGTCAAAGAATAACCTGAGGCTGTTATGGAAGAAGCAATGTGACAAAAGAAGTTACAAAAGCTGAAACTGCCCCAGAATCACCAATCAAAGACAAAACTGATGCGATTGTGCAAAAGCAGCTGTTCGCGACAGAAGAAGTAACAGAAGCTGAAACTGCACCAGAGTCACCAATCAAAGAAGAACCTGAGGCTGTTGTGGAAGAAGCAATTGTGACAAAAGATGATACAGAAATAGAAACTGCACCAGAGTCATCAGTCAAAGAAGAACCTGATGCTATTGTGGAAGAAGCAATTGTGACACAAGAAGCTACAGAAGCTGACACTGCACCAGATTCACCAGTCTAGGAAGAACCAAAAACTGTTCTAGAACAAGCAAGTGACAGAAGCAGTAACAGAAGCTCAAGCTGCACCATGATCACCAGTCAAAGAACTGAAGGCAGCGGTGGAAGAAGCAGCCATGACAGAAGAAGTTACAGAAGCTGAAACAGGCATCAGAGTCACCAGTCAAAGAATAACCTGAGGCTGTTATGGAAGAAGCAATTGTGAAAAAAGAAGTTACAGCAGCTGAAACTGCCTCAGGATCACCAATCAAAGACAAACCTGATGCGATTGTGCAAAAGCAGCTGTTCGCGACAGAAGAAGTAACAGAAGCTGAAACTGCACCAGAGTCACCAATCAAAGAAGAACCTGAGGCTGTTGTGGAAGAAGCAATTGAGACAAAAGATGATACAGAAATAGAAACTGCACCAGAGTCATCAGTCAAAGAAGAACCTGATGCTATTGTGTAAGAAGCAGTTGTGACACAAGAAGCTACAGAAGCTGACACTGCACCAGATTCACCAGTCTAGGAAGAACCAAAAACTGTTCTGGAGTAAGCAAGTGACAGAAGCAGTTACAGAAGCTCAAGCTGCACCAGAATCACCAGTCAAAGAAGAACTGAAGGCAGTGGTGGAAGAAGCAGTTGTGATAGAAGAAGTTACAGAGCACCAGAATCGCTAGTCGAAGGAGAACCTGATGCTATTTCTGGAAGAGGCAGTTGTGACAGAACTTGCAGAAGCTGAAACTGCACCAGAGTCACCAGTCAAAGAATAACCTGAGGCTGTTATGGAAGAAGCAATTGTGACAAAACAAGTTACAGAAGCTGAAACTGCCCCAGAATCACCAATCAAAGACAAACCTGATGCGATTGTGCAAAAGCAGCTGTTCGCGATAGAAGAAGTAACAGAAGCTGAAACTGCACCAGAGTGACCAATCAAAGAAGAACCTGAGGCTGTTGTGGAAGAAGCAATTGTGACAAAAGATGATACAGAAATAGAAACTGCACCAGAGTCATCAGTCAAAGAAGAACCTGATGCTATTGTGGAAGAAGCAGTTGTGACAGAAGAAGCTACAGAAGCTGACACTGCACCAGATTCACCAGTCTAGGAAGAACCAAAAACTTCTGGAGCAAGCAACTGTCAGAAGTAGTTACAGAAGCTCAAGCTGCACCAGAATCACCAGTCAAAGAAGAACTGAAGGCAGTGGTGGAAGAAGCAGTTGTGATAGAAGAAGTTACAGAGCACCAGAATCGCTAGTCGAAGGAGAACCTGATGCTATTTCTGGAAGAGGCAGTTGTGACAGAACTTTCAGAAGCTGAAACTGCACCAGAGTCACCAGTCAAAGAATAATCTGAGGCTGTTATGGAAGAAGCAATTGTGACAAAAGAAGTTGCAGAAGCTGAAACTGCACCAGAGTCACCAGTCAAAATGGCCCACTCAAGTGCTGATGAGGCATTAAACAATAACACACACACACACACACACACACACACACACACACCAGTCAAAGAATAACCTTAGGCTGTTATGGAAGAAGCAACTGTGACAAAAGAAGTTACTGAAGCTGAAACTGTACCAGAGTCACCAGTCAAAGAATAACCTGAGGCTGTTATGGAAGAAGAAATTGTGACAAAAGAAGTTAGAGAAGCTGAAACTGCACCAGAGTCACCAATCAAAGAAGAACCTGAGGCTGTTGTGGAAGAGGCAATTGTGACAGAAGATGATACAGAAATAGAAACTGCACCAGAGTCACCAGTCAAAGAAGAACCTGATACTATTGTGGAAGAAGCAGTTGTGACACAAGAAGCTACAGAAGCTGACACTGCACCAGATTCACCAGTCTAGGAAGAACCAAAAACTGTTCTGGAGCAAGCAAGTGACAGAAGCAGTTACAGAAGCTCAAGCTGCACCAGAATCACCAGTCAAATAAGAACTGAAGGCAGTGGTGGAAGAAGCAGTTGTGACACAAGAAGCTACAGAAGCTGACACTGCACCAGAATCGCCATTCAAAGAACCTGAGGCTATAGTGGAAGAAGCAATTGTTACAGAAGAAGTTACATAAGCTGACACTGCACCAGATTCACCAGTCTAGGAAGAACCAAAAACTGTTCTGGAGCAAGCAAGTGTCAGAAGCAGTTACAGAAGCTCAAGCTGCACCAGAATCACCAGTCAAAGAAGAACTGAAGGCAGTGGTGGAAGAAGCAGTTGTGATAGAAGAAATTACAGAGCACCAGAATCGCTAGTCGAAGGAGAACCTGATGCTATTTCTGGAAGAGGCAGTTGTGACAGAACTTGCAGAAGCTGAAACTGCATTAGAGTCACCAGTCAAAGAATAACCTGAGGCTGTTATGGAAGAAGCAATTGTGACAAAACAAGTTACAGAAGCTGAAACTGCCCCAGAATCACCAATCAAAGACAAACCTGATGCGATTGTGCAAAAGCAGCTGTTCGCGATAGAAGAAGTAACAGAAGCTGAAACTGCACCAGAATCACCAATCAAAGAAGAACCTGAGGCTGTTGTGGAAGAAGCAATTGTGACAAAAGATGATACAGATATAGAAACTGCACCAGAGTCATCAGTCAAAGAAGAACCTGATGCTATTGTGGAAGAAGCAGTTGTGACACAAGAAGCTACAGAAGCTGACACTGCACCAGATTCACCAGTCTAGGAAGAACCAAAAACTTCTGGAGCAAGCAACTGTCAGAAGCAGTTACAGAAGCTCAAGCTGCACCAGAATCACCAGTCAAAGAAGAACTGAAGGCAGTGGTGGAAGAAGGAGTTGTAATAGAAGAAGTTACAGAGCACCAGAATCGCTAGTCGAAGGAGAACCTGATGCTATTTCTGGAAGAGGCAGTTGTGACAGAACTTTCAGAAGCTGAAACTGCACCAGAGTCACCAGTCAAAGAATAATCTGAGGCTGTTATGGAAGAAGCAATTGTGACAAAAGAAGTTGCAGAAGCTGAAACTGCACCAGAGTCACCAGTCAAAATGGCCCACTCAAGTGCTGATGAGGCATTAAACAATAACACACACACACACACACACACACACACACACACACACACACACCAGTCAAAGAATAACCTTAGGCTGTTATGGAAGAAGCAACTGTGACAAAAGAAGTTACTGAAGCTGAAACTGTACCAGAGTCACCAGTCAAAGAATAACCTGAGGCTGTTATGGAAGAAGAAATTGTGACAAAAGAAGTTAGAGAAGCTGAAACTGCACCAGAGTCACCAATCAAAGAAGAACCTGAGGCTGTTGTGGAAGAGGCAATTGTGACAGAAGATGATACAGAAATAGAAACTGCACCAGAGTCACCAGTCAAAGAAGAACCTGATACTATTGTGGAAGAAGCAGTTGTGACACAAGAAGCTACAGAAGCTGACACTGCACCAGAATCACCATTCAAAGAACCTGAGGCTATAGTGGAAGAAGCAATTGTTACAGAAGAAGTTACAGAAGCTGACACGGCACCAGATTCACCAGTCCAGGAAGAACCAAAAACTGTTCTGGAGCAAGCAAGTGAGAGAAGTAGTTACAGAAGCTCAAGCTGCACCAGAATCACCAGTCAAAGAAGAACTGAAGGCAGTGGTGGAAGAAGCAGTTGTGATAGAAGAAGTTACAGAGCACCAGAATCACTAGTCGAAGGAGAACCTGATGCTATTTCTGGAAGAGGCAGTTGTGACAAAACTTGCAGAAGCTGAAACTGCACCAGAGTCACCAGTCAAAGAATAATCTGAGGCTGTTATGGAAGAAGCAATTGTGACAAAAGAAGTTGCAGAAGCTGAAACTGCACCAGAGTCACCAGTCAAAATGGCCCACTCAAGTGCTGATGAGGCGTTAAACAATAACACACACACACACACACACACACACACACACACACACACACACACACACACACACACACACACCAGTCAAAGAATAACCTTAGGCTGTTATGGAAGAAGCAACTGTGACAAAAGAAGTTACTGAAGCTGAAACTGTACCAGAGTCACCAGTCAAAGAATAACCTGAGGCTGTTATGGAAGAAGAAATTGTGACAAAAGAAGTTAGAGAAGCTGAAACTGCACCAGAGTCACCAATCAAAGAAGAACCTGAGGCTGTTGTGGAAGAGGCAATTGTGACAGAAGATGATACAGAAATAGAAACTGCACCAGAGTCACCAGTCAAAGAAGAACCTGATACTATTGTGGAAGAAGCAGTTGTGACACAAGAAGCTACAGAAGCTGACACTGCACCAGAATCGCCATTCAAAGAACCTGAGGCTATAGTGGAAGAAGCAATTGTTACAGAAGAAGTAACAGAAGCTGACACTGCACCAGATTCACCAGTCCAGGAAGAACCAAAAACTGTTCTGGAGCAAGCAAGTGACAGAAGTAGTTACAGAAGCTCAAGCTGCACCAGAATCACCAGTCAAAGAAGAACTGAAGGCAGTGGTGGAAGAAGCAGTTGTGATAGAAGAAGTTACAGAGCACCAGAATCACTAGTCGAAGGAGAACCTGATGCTATTTCTGGAAGAGGCAGTTGTGACAGAACTTGCAGAAGCTGAAACTGCACCAGAGTCACCAGTCAAAGAATAATCTGAGGCTGTTATGGAAGAAGCAATTGTGACAAAAGAAGTTGCAGAAGCTGAAACTGCACCAGAGTCACCAGTCAAAATGGCCCACTCAAGTGCTGATGAGGCGTTAAACAATAACACACACACACACACACACACACACACACACCAGTCAAAGAATAACCTTAGGCTGTTATGGAAGAAGCAACTGTGACAAAAGAAGTTACTGAAGCTGAAACTGTACCAGAGTCACCAGTCAAAGAATAACCTGAGGCTGTTATGGAAGAAGAAATTGTGACAAAAGAAGTTAGAGAAGCTGAAACTGCACCAGAGTCACCAATCAAAGAAGAACCTGAGGCTGTTGTGGAAGAGGCAATTGTGACAGAAGATGATACAGAAATAGAAACTGCACCAGAGTCACCAGTCAAAGAAGAACCTGATACTATTGTGGAAGAAGCAGTTGTGACACAAGAAGCTACAGAAGCTGACACTGCACCAGAATCACCATTCAAAGAACCTGAGGCTATAGTGGAAGAAGCAATTGTTACAGAAGAAGTTACAGAAGCTGACACGGCACCAGATTCACCAGTCCAGGAAGAACAAAAAACTGTTCTGGAGCAAGCAAGTGACAGAAGTAGTTACAGAAGCTCAAGCTGCACCAGAATCACCAGTCAAAGAAGAACTGAAGGCAGTGGTGGAAGAAGCAGTTGTGATAGAAGAAGTTACAGAGCACCAGAATCACTAGTCGAAGGAGAACCTGATGCTATTTCTGGAAGAGGCAGTTGTGACAAAACTTGCAGAAGCTGAAACTGCACCAGAGTCACCAGTCAAAGAATAATCTGAGGCTGTTATGGAAGAAGCAATTGTGACAAAAGAAGTTGCAGAAGCTGAAACTGCACCAGAGTCACCAGTCAAAATGGCCCACTCAAGTGCTGATGAGGCGTTAAACAATAACACACACACACACACACACACACACACACACACACACACCAGTCAAAGAATAACCTTAGGCTGTTATGGAAGAAGCAACTGTGACAAAAGAAGTTACTGAAGCTGAAACTGTACCAGAGTCACCAGTCAAAGAATAACCTGAGGCTGTTATGGAAGAAGAAATTGTGACAAAAGAAGTTAGAGAAGCTGAAACTGCACCAGAGTCACCAATCAAAGAAGAACCTGAGGCTGTTGTGGAAGAGGCAATTGTGACAGAAGATGATACAGAAATAGAAACTGCACCAGAGTCACCAGTCAAAGAAGAACCTGATACTATTGTGGAAGAAGCAGTTGTGACACAAGAAGCTACAGAAGCTGACACTGCACCAGAATCGCCATTCAAAGAACCTGAGGCTATAGTGGAAGAAGCAATTGTTACAGAAGAAGTTACAGAAGCTGACACTGCACCAGATTCACCAGTCCAGGAAGAACCAAAAACTGTTCTGGAGCAAGCAAGTGACAGAAGTAGTTACAGAAGCTCAAGCTGCACCAGAATCACCAGTCAAAGAAGAACTGAAGGCAGTGGTGGAAGAAGCAGTTGTGATAGAAGAAGTTACAGAGCACCAGAATCACTAGTCGAAGGAGAACCTGATGCTATTTCTGGAAGAGGCAGTTGTGACAGAACTTGCAGAAGCTGAAACTGCACCAGAGTCACCAGTCAAAGAATAATCTGAGGCTGTTATGGAAGAAGCAATTGTGACAAAAGAAGTTGCAGAAGCTGAAACTGCACCAGAGTCACCAGTCAAAATGGCCCACTCAAGTGCTGATGAGGCGTTAAACAATAACACACACACACACACACACACACACACACACACCAGTCAAAGAATAACCTTAGGCTGTTATGGAAGAAGCAACTGTGACAAAAGAAGTTACTGAAGCTGAAACTGTACCAGAGTCACCAGTCAAAGAATAACCTGAGGCTGTTATGGAAGAAGAAATTGTGACAAAAGAAGTTAGAGAAGCTGAAACTGCACCAGAGTCACCAATCAAAGAAGAACCTGAGGCTGTTGTGGAAGAAGCAATTGTGACAGAAGATGATACAGAAATAGAAACTGCACCAGAGTCACCAGTCAAAGAAGAACCTGATACTATTGTGGAAGAAGCAGTTGTGACACAAGAAGCTACAGAAGCTGACACTGCACCAGAATCGCCATTCAAAGAACCTGAGGCTATAGTGAAAGAAGCAATTGTTACAGAAGAAGTTACAGAAGCTGACACTGCACCAGATTCACCAGTCTAGGAAGAACCAAAAACTGTTCTGGAGCAAGTAAGTGACAGAAGCAGTTACAGAAGCTCAAGCTGCACCAGAATCACCAGTCAAAGAAGAACTGAAGGCAGTGGTGGAAGAAGCAGTTGTGATAGAAGAAGTTACAGAGCACCAGAATCACTATTCGAAGGAGAACCTGATGCTATTTCTGGAATAGGCAGTTGTGACAGAACTTGCAGAAGCTGAAACTGCACCAGAGTCACCAGTCAAAGAATAACCTGAGGCTGTTATGGAAGAAGCAATTGTGACAAAAGAAGTTACAGAAGCTGAAACTGCCCCAGAATCACCAATCAAGACGAACCTGATGCGATTGTGCAAAAGCAGCTGTTCGCGACAGAAGAAGTAACAGAAGCTGAAACTGCACCAGAGTCACCAATCAAAGAAGAACCTGAGGCTGTTGTGGAAGAAGCAATTGTGACAAAAGATGATACAGAAATAGAAACTGCACCAGAGTCATCAGTCAAAGAAGAACCTGATGCTATTGTGGAAGAAGCAATTGTGACAGAAGAAGCTACAGAAGCTGACACTGCACCAGATTCACCAGTCTAGGAAGAACCAAAAACTGTTCTGGAGCAAGCAAGTGACAGAAGCAGTTACAGAAGCTCAAGCTGCAACAGAAGCACCAGTCAAATAAGAACTGAAGGCAGTGGTGGAAGAAGCAGTTGTGACACAAAAAGCTACAGTAGCTGACACTGCACCAGAATCGCCATTCAAAGAACCTAAGGCTATAGTGGAAGAAGCAATTGTTACAGAAGAAGTTACAGAAGCTGACACTGCACCAGATTCACCAGTCTAGGAAGAACCAAAAACTGTTCTGGAGCAAGCAAGTGACAGAAGCAGTTACAGAAGCTCAAGCTGCACCAGAATCACCAGTCAAAGAACTGAAAGCAGTGGTGGAAGAAGCAGCCATGACAAAAGAAGTGTCAGAAGTTGAAACAGGCATCAGAGTCACCAGTCAAAGAATAACCTGAGGCTGTTATGGAAGAAGCAATTGTGACAAAAGAAGTTACAGAAGCTGAAACTGCCCCAGAATCACCAATCAAAGACAAAACTGATGCGATTGTGCAAAAGCAGCTGTTCGCGACAGAAGAAGTAACAGAAGCTGAAACTGCACCAGAGTCACCAATCAAAGAAGAACCTGAGGCTGTTGTGGAAGAAGCAATTGTGACAAAAGATGATACAGAAATAGAAACTGCACCAGAGTCATCAGTCAAAGAAGAACCTGATGCTATTGTGGAAGAAGCAATTGTGACAGAAGAAGCTACAGAAGCTGACACTGCACCAGATTCACCAGTCTAGGAAGAACCAAAAACTGTTCTGGAGCAAGCAAGTGACAGAAGCAGTTACAGAAGCTCAAGCTGCACCAGAATCACCAGTCAAAGATCTGAAGGCAGTGGTGGAAGAAGCAGCCATGACAGAAGAAGTTACAGAAGCTGAAACAGGCATCAGAGTCACCAGTCAAAGAATAACCTGAGGCTGTTATGGAAGAAGCAATTGTGACAAAAGAAGTTACAGAAGCTGAAACTGCCCCAGAATCACCAATCAAAGACAAACCTGATGCGATTGTGCAAAAGCAGCTGTTCGCGACATAAGCCAACAGAAGCTGAAACTGCACCAGAGTCACCAATCAAAGAAAAACCTGAGGCTGTTGTGGAAGAAGCAATTGTGACAAAAGATGATACAGAAATAGAAACTGCACCAGAGTCATCAGTCAAAGAAGAACCTGATGCTATTGTGTAAGAAGCAGTTGTGACACAAGAAGCTACAGAAGCTGACACTGCACCAGATTCACCAGTCTAGGAAGAACCAAAAACTGTTCTGGAGCAAGCAAGTGACAGAAGCAGTTACAGAAGCTCAAGCTGCACCAGAAGCACCAGTCAAATAAGAACTGAAGGCAGTTGTGATAGAAGAAGTTACAGAGCACCAGAATCGCTAGTCGAAGGAGAACCTGATGCTATTTCTGGAAGAGGCATTTGTGACAGAACTTGCAGAAGCTGAAACTGCACCAGAATCGCCATTCAAAGAACCTGAGGCTATAGTGAAAGAAGCAATTGTTACAGAAGAAGTTACAGAAGCTGACACTGCACCAGATTCACCAGTCTAGGAAGAACCAAAAACTGTTCTGGAGCAAGTAAGTGACAGAAGCAGTTACAGAAGCTCAAGCTGCACCAGAATCACCAGTCAAAGAAGAACTGAAGGCAGTGGTGGAAGAAGCAGTTGTGATAGAAGAAGTTACAGAGCACCAGAATCACTAGTCGAAGGAGAACCTGATGCTATTTCTGGAATAGGCAGTTGTGACAGAACTTGCAGAAGCTGAAACTGCACCAGAGTCACCAGTCAAAGAATAACCTGAGGCTGTTATGTAAGAAGCAATTGTGACAAAAGAAGTTACAGAAGCTGAAACTGCCCCAGAATCACCAATCAAGACGAACCTGATGCGATTGTGCAAAAGCAGCTGTTCGCGACAGAAGAAGTAACAGAAGCTGAAACTGCACCAGAGTCACCAATCAAAGAAGAACCTGAGGCTGTTGTGGAAGAAGCAATTGTGACAAAAGATCATACAGAAATAGAAACTGCACCAGAGTCATCAGTCAAAGAAGAACCTGATGCTATTGTGGAAGAAGCAGTTGTGACACAAGAAGCTACAGAAGCTGACACTGCACCAGATTCACCAGTCTAGGAAGAACCAAAAACTGTTCTGGAGCAAGCAAGTGACAGAAGCAGTTACAGAAGCTCAAGCTGCACCAGAAGCACCAGTCAAATAAGAACTGAAGGCAGTGGTGGAAGAAGCAGTTGTGACACAAGAAGCTACAGAAGCTGACACTGCACCAGAATCGCCATTCAAAGAACCTGAGGCTATAGTGGAAGAAGCAATTGTTACCGAAGAAGTTACAGAAGCTGACACTGCACCAGATTCACCAGTCTAGGAAGAACCAAAAACTGTTCTGGAGCAAGCAAGTGACAGAAGCAGTTACAGAAGCTCAAGCTGCACCAGAATCACCAGTCAAAGAACTGAAAGCAGTGGTGGAAGAAGCAGCCATGACAAAAGAAGTTACAGAAGTTGAAACAGGCATCAGAGTCACCAGTCAAAGAATAACCTGAGGCTGTTATGGAAGAAGCAATTGTGACAAAAGAAGTTACAGAAGCTGAAACTGCCCCAGAATCACCAATCAAAGACAAAACTGATGCGATTGTGCAAAAGCAGCTGTTCGCGACAGAAGAAGTAACAGAAGCTGAAACTGCACAAGAGTCACCAATCAAAGAAGAACCTGAGGCTGTTGTGGAAGAAGCAATTGTGACAAAAGATGATACAGAAATAGATACTGCACCAGAGTCATCAGTCAAAGAAGAACCTGATGCTATTGTGGAAGAAGCAATTGTGACAGAAGAAGCTACAGAAGCTGACACTGCACCAGATTCACCAGTCTAGGAAGAACCAAAAACTGTTCTGGAGCAAGCAAGTGACAGAAGCAGTTACAGAAGCTCAAGCTGCACCAGAATCACCAGTCAAAGATCTGAAGGTAGTGGTGGAAGAAGCAGCCATGACAGAAGAAGTTACAGAAGCTGAAACAGGCATCAGAGTCACCAGTCAAAGAATAACCTGAGGCTGTTATGGAAGAAGCAATTGTGACAAAAGAAGTTACAGAAGCTGAAACTGCCCCAGAATCACCAATCAAAGACAAACCTGATGCGATTGTGCAAAAGGAGCTGTTCGCGACAGAAGCCAACAGAAGCTGAAACTGCACCAGAGTCACCAATCAA
Organism: Alitta virens; assembly: GCA_932294295.1. NCBI lineage: Eukaryota > Metazoa > Annelida > Polychaeta > Phyllodocida > Nereididae > Alitta > Alitta virens. Next base: position 21,601,370 of record OW028578.1, on the reverse strand, counting down.
AGAAGAACCTGAGGCTGTTGTGGAAGAAGCAATTGTGACAAAAGATGATACAGAAATAGAAACTGCACCAGAGTCATCAGTCAAAGAAGAACCTGATGCTATTGTGTAAGAAGCAGTTGTGACACAAGAAGCTACAGAAGCTGACACTGCACCAGATTCACCAGTCTAGGAAGAACCAAAAACTGTTCTGGAGCAAGCAAGTGACAGAAGCAGTTACAGAAGCTCAAGCTGCACCAGAAGCACCAGTCAAATAAGAACTGAAGGCAGTTGTGATAGAAGAAGTTACAGAGCACCAGAATCGCTAGTCGAAGGAGAACCTGATGCTATTTCTGGAAGAGGCATTTGTGACAGAACTTGCAGAAGCTGAAACTGCACCAGAGTCACCAGTCAAAATGGCCCACTCAAGTGCTGATGAGGCGTTAAACAATAACACACACACACACACACACACCAGTCAAAGAATCACCTGAGGCTGTTATGGAAGAAGCAACTGTGACAAAAGAAGTTAGAGAAGCTTAAACTGTACCAGAGTCACCAGTCAAAGAATAACCTGAGGCTGTTATGGAAGAAGCAATTGTGACAAAAGAAGTTAGAGAAGCTGAAACTGCACCAGAGTCACCAATCAAAGAAGAACCTGAGGCTGTTGTGGAAGAAGCAGTTGTGACAAAAGATGATACAGAAATAGAAACTGCACCAGAGTCATCAGTCAAAGAAGAACCTGATGCTATTGTGTAAGAAGCAGTTGTGACACAAGAAGCTACAGAAGCTGACACTGCACCAGATTCACCAGTCTAGGAAGAACCAAAAACTGTTCTGGAGCAAGCAAGTGACAGAAGCAGTTACAGAAGCTCAAGCTGCACCAGAAGCACCAGTCAAATAAGAACTGAAGGCAGTGGTGGAAGAAGCAGTTGTGACACAAGAAGCTACAGAAGCTGACACTGCACCAGAATCGCCATTCAAAGAACCTGAGGCTATAGTGGAAGAAGCAATTGTTACAGAAGAAGTTACAGAAGCTGACACTGCACCAGATTCACCAGTCTAGGAAGAACCAAAAACTGTTCTGGAGCAAGCAAGTGACAGAAGCAGTTACAGAAGCTCAAGCTGCACCAGAAGCACCAGTCAAATAAGAACTGAAGGCAGTTGTGATAGAAGAAGTTACAGAGCACCAGAATCGCTAGTCGAAGGAGAACCTGATGCTATTTCTGAAAGAGGCATTTGTGACAGAACTTGCAGAAGCTGAAACTGCACCAGGGTCACTAGTCAAAATGGCCCACTCAAGTGCTGATGAGGCGTTAAACAATAACACACACACACACACACACACACACACACACACACACACACACACACACACACACACCAGGCAAAGAATAACCTGAGGCTGTTATGGAAGAAGCAACTGTGACAAAAGAAGTTAGAGAAGCTGAAACTGCACCAGAGTCACCAATCAAAGAAGAACCTGAGGCTGTTGTGGAAGAAGGAATTGTGACAAAAGAAGTTAGAGAAGCTGAAACTGCACCAGAGTCACCAATCAAAGAAGAACCTGAGGCTGTTGTGGAAGAAGCAATTGTGACAGAAGATGATACAGAAATAGAAACTGCACCAGAGTCACCAGTCAAAGAAGAACCTGATGCTATTGTGGAAGAAGCAGTTGTGACACAAGAAGCTACAGAAGCTGACACTGCACCAGATTCACCAGTCTAGGAAGAACCAAAAACTGTTCTGGAGCAAGCAAGTGACAGAAGCAGTTACAGAAGTTCAAGCTGCACCAGAAGCACCAGTCAAATAAGAACTGAAGGCAGTGGTGGAAGAAGCAGTTGTGACACAAGAAGCGATAGAAGCTGACACTGCACCAGAATCGCCATTCAAAGAACCTGAGGCTATAGTGGAAGAAGCAATTGTTACAGAAGAAGTTACATAAGCTGACACTGCACCAGATTCACCAGTCTAGGAAGAACCAAAAACTGTTCTGGAGCATGCAAGTGACAGAAGCAGTTACAGAAGCTCAAGCTGCACCAGAATCACCAGTCAAAGAAGAACTGAAGGCAGTTGTGATAGAAGAAGTTACAGAGCACCAGAATCGCTAGTCGAAGGAGAACCTGATGCTATTTCTGGAAGAGGCAGTTGTGACAGAAATTGCAGAAGCTGAAACTGCACCAGAGTCACCAATCAAAGAATAACCTGAGGCTGTTATGGAAGAAGCAATTGTGACAAAAGAAGTTACAGAAGCTGAAACTGCCCCAGAATCGCCAATCAAGACGAACCTGATGCGATTGTGCAAAAGCAGCTGTTCGCGACAGAAGAAGTAACGGAAGCTGAAACTGCATCAGAGTCACCAATCAAAGAAGAACCTGAGGCTGTTGTGGAAGAAGCAGTTGTGACAAAAGATAATACGGAAATAGAAACTGCACCAGAGTCATCAGTCAAAGAAGAACCTGATGCCATTGTGTAAGAAGAAGTTGTGACACAAGAAGCTACAGAAGCTGACACTGCACCAGATTCACCAGTCTAGGAAGAACCAAAAACTGTTCTGGAGCAAGCAAGTGACAGAAGCAGTTACAGAAGCTCAAGCTGCACCAGAAGCACCAGTCAAATAAGAACTGAAGGCAGTTGTGATAGAAGAAGTTACAGAGCACCAGAATCGCTAGTCGAAGGAGAACCTGATGCTATTTCTGAAAGAGGCATTTGTGACAGAACTTGCAGAAGCTGAAACTGCACCAGGGTCACTAGTCAAAATGGCCCACTCAAGTGCTGATGAGGCGTTAAACAATAACACACACACACACACACACACACACACACACACACACACACACACACACCAGTCAAAGAATAACCTGAGGCTGTTATGGAAGAAGCAACTGTGACAAAAGAAGTTAGAGAAGCTGAAACTGCACCAGAGTCACCAATCAAAGAAGAACCTGAGGCTGTTGTGGAAGAAGGAATTGTGACAAAAGAAGTTAGAGAAGCTGAAACTGCACCAGAGTCACCAATCAAAGAAGAACCTGAGGCTGTTGTGGAAGAAGCAATTGTGACAGAAGATGATACAGAAATAGAAACTGCACCAGAGTCACCAGTCAAAGAAGAACCTGATGCTATTGTGGAAGAAGCAGTTGTGACACAAGAAGCTACAGAAGCTGACACTGCACCAGATTCACCAGTCTAGGAAGAACCAAAAACTGTTCTGGAGCAAGCAAGTGACAGAAGCAGTTACAGAAGTTCAAGCTGCACCAGAAGCACCAGTCAAATAAGAACTGAAGGCAGTGGTGGAAGAAGCAGTTGTGACACAAGAAGCGATAGAAGCTGACACTGCACCAGAATCGCCATTCAAAGAACCTGAGGCTATAGTGGAAGAAGCAATTGTTACAGAAGAAGTTACATAAGCTGACACTGCACCAGATTCACCAGTCTAGGAAGAACCAAAAACTGTTCTGGAGCAAGCAAGTGACAGAAGCAGTTACAGAAGCTCAAGCTGCACCAGAATCACCAGTCAAAGAAGAACTGAAGGCAGTTGTGATAGAAGAAGTTACAGAGCACCAGAATCGCTAGTCGAAGGAGAACCTGATGCTATTTCTGGAAGAGGCAGTTGTGACAGAAATTGCAGAAGCTGAAACTGCACCAGAGTCACCAATCAAAGAATAACCTGAGGCTGTTATGGAAGAAGCAATTGTGACAAAAGAAGTTACAGAAGCTGAAACTGCCCCAGAATCACCAATCAAGACGAACCTGATGCGATTGTGCAAAAGCAGCTGTTCGCGACAGAAGAAGTAACGGAAGCTGAAACTGCATCAGAGTCACCAATCAAAGAAGAACCTGAGGCTGTTGTGGAAGAAGCAGTTGTGACAAAAGATAATACGGAAATAGAAACTGCACCAGAGTCATCAGTCAAAGAAGAACCTGATGCCATTGTGTAAGAAGAAGTTGTGACACAAGAAGCTACAGAAGCTGACACTGCACCAGATTCACCAGTCTAGGAAGAACCAAAAACTGTTCTGGAGCAAGCAAGTGACAGAAGCAGTTACAGAAGCTCAAGCTGCACCAGAAGCACCAGTCAAATAAGAACTGAAGGCAGTGGTGGAAGAAGCAGTTGTGACACAATAAGCTACAGAAGCTGACACTGCACCAGAATCGCCATTCAAAGAATCTGAGGCTATAGTGGAAGAAGCAATTGTTACAGAAGAAGTTACAGAAGCTGACACTGCACCAGATTCACCAGTCTAGGAAGAACCAAAAACTGTTCTGGAGCAAGCAAGTGACAGAAGCAGTTACAGAAGCTCAAGCTGCACCAGAAGCACCAGTCAAATAAGAACTGAAGGCAGTTGTGATAGAAGAAGTTACAGAGCACCAGAATCGCTAGTCGAAGGAGAACCTGATGCTATTTCTGAAAGAGGCATTTGTGACAGAACTTGCAGAAGCTGAAACTGCACCAGGGTCACTAGTCAAAATGGCCCACTCAAGTGCTGATGAGGCGTTAAACAATAACACACACACACACACACACACACACACACACACACACACACACACACACACACACACACACACACACACCAGGCAAAGAATAACCTGAGGCTGTTATGGAAGAAGCAACTGTGACAAAAGAAGTTAGAGAAGCTGAAACTGCACCAGAGTCACCAATCAAAGAAGAACCTGAGGCTGTTGTGGAAGAAGGAATTGTGACAAAAGAAGTTAGAGAAGCTGAAACTGCACCAGAGTCACCAATCAAAGAAGAACCTGAGGCTGTTGTGGAAGAAGCAATTGTGACAGAAGATGATACAGAAATAGAAACTGCACCAGAGTCACCAGTCAAAGAAGAACCTGATGCTATTGTGGAAGAAGCAGTTGTGACACAAGAAGCTACAGAAGCTGACACTGCACCAGATTCACCAGTCTAGGAAGAACCAAAAACTGTTCTGGAGCAAGCAAGTGACAGAAGCAGTTACAGAAGTTCAAGCTGCACCAGAAGCACCAGTCAAATAAGAACTGAAGGCAGTGGTGGAAGAAGCAGTTGTGACACAAGAAGCGATAGAAGCTGACACTGCACCAGAATCGCCATTCAAAGAACCTGAGGCTATAGTGGAAGAAGCAATTGTTACAGAAGAAGTTACATAAGCTGACACTGCACCAGATTCACCAGTCTAGGAAGAACCAAAAACTGTTCTGGAGCAAGCAAGTGACAGAAGCAGTTACAGAAGCTCAAGCTGCACCAGAATCACCAGTCAAAGAAGAACTGAAGGCAGTTGTGATAGAAGAAGTTACAGAGCACCAGAATCGCTAGTCGAAGGAGAACCTGATGCTATTTCTGGAAGAGGCAGTTGTGACAGAAATTGCAGAAGCTGAAACTGCACCAGAGTCACCAATCAAAGAATAACCTGAGGCTGTTATGGAAGAAGCAATTGTGACAAAAGAAGTTACAGAAGCTGAAACTGCCCCAGAATCGCCAATCAAGACGAACCTGATGCGATTGTGCAAAAGCAGCTGTTCGCGACAGAAGAAGTAACGGAAGCTGAAACTGCATCAGAGTCACCAATCAAAGAAGAACCTGAGGCTGTTGTGGAAGAAGCAGTTGTGACAAAAGATAATACGGAAATAGAAACTGCACCAGAGTCATCAGTCAAAGAAGAACCTGATGCCATTGTGTAAGAAGAAGTTGTGACACAAGAAGCTACAGAAGCTGACACTGCACCAGATTCACCAGTCTAGGAAGAACCAAAAACTGTTCTGGAGCAAGCAAGTGACAGAAGCAGTTACAGAAGCTCAAGCTGCACCAGAAGCACCAGTCAAATAAGAACTGAAGGCAGTTGTGATAGAAGAAGTTACAGAGCACCAGAATCGCTAGTCGAAGGAGAACCTGATGCTATTTCTGAAAGAGGCATTTGTGACAGAACTTGCAGAAGCTGAAACTGCACCAGGGTCACTAGTCAAAATGGCCCACTCAAGTGCTGATGAGGCGTTAAACAATAACACACACACACACACACACACACACACACACACACACACACACACCAGTCAAAGAATAACCTGAGGCTGTTATGGAAGAAGCAACTGTGACAAAAGAAGTTAGAGAAGCTGAAACTGCACCAGAGTCACCAATCAAAGAAGAACCTGAGGCTGTTGTGGAAGAAGGAATTGTGACAAAAGAAGTTAGAGAAGCTGAAACTGCACCAGAGTCACCAATCAAAGAAGAACCTGAGGCTGTTGTGGAAGAAGCAATTGTGACAGAAGATGATACAGAAATAGAAACTGCACCAGAGTCACCAGTCAAAGAAGAACCTGATGCTATTGTGGAAGAAGCAGTTGTGACACAAGAAGCTACAGAAGCTGACACTGCACCAGATTCACCAGTCTAGGAAGAACCAAAAACTGTTCTGGAGCAAGCAAGTGACAGAACCAGTTACAGAAGTTCAAGCTGCACCAGAAGCACCAGTCAAATAAGAACTGAAGGCAGTGGTGGAAGAAGCAGTTGTGACACAAGAAGCGATAGAAGCTGACACTGCACCAGAATCGCCATTCAAAGAACCTGAGGCTATAGTGGAAGAAGCAATTGTTACAGAAGAAGTTACATAAGCTGACACTGCACCAGATTCACCAGTCTAGGAAGAACCAAAAACTGTTCTGGAGCAAGCAAGTGACAGAAGCAGTTACAGAAGCTCAAGCTGCACCAGAATCACCAGTCAAAGAAGAACTGAAGGCAGTTGTGATAGAAGAAGTTACAGAGCACCAGAATCGCTAGTCGAAGGAGAACCTGATGCTATTTCTGGAAGAGGCAGTTGTGACAGAAATTGCAGAAGCTGAAACTGCACCAGAGTCACCAATCAAAGAATAACCTGAGGCTGTTATGGAAGAAGCAATTGTGACAAAAGAAGTTACAGAAGCTGAAACTGCCCCAGAATCACCAATCAAGACGAACCTGATGCGATTGTGCAAAAGCAGCTGTTCGCGACAGAAGAAGTAACGGAAGCTGAAACTGCATCAGAGTCACCAATCAAAGAAGAACCTGAGGCTGTTGTGGAAGAAGCAGTTGTGACAAAAGATAATACGGAAATAGAAACTGCACCAGAGTCATCAGTCAAAGAAGAACCTGATGCCATTGTGTAAGAAGAAGTTGTGACACAAGAAGCTACAGAAGCTGACACTGCACCAGATTCACCAGTCTAGGAAGAACCAAAAACTGTTCTGGAGCAAGCAAGTGACAGAAGCAGTTACAGAAGCTCAAGCTGCACCAGAAGCACCAGTCAAATAAGAACTGAAGGCAGTGGTGGAAGAAGCAGTTGTGACACAATAAGCTACAGAAGCTGACACTGCACCAGAATCGCCATTCAAAGAATCTGAGGCTATAGTGGAAGAAGCAATTGTTACAGAAGAAGTTACAGAAGCTGACACTGCACCAGATTCACCAGTCTAGGAAGAACCAAAAACTGTTCTGGAGCAAGCAAGTGACAGAAGCAGTTACAGAAGCTCAAGCTGCACCAGAATCACCAGTCAAAGAACTGAAAGCAGTGGTGGAAGAAGCAGCCATGACAGAAGAAGTTACAGAAGCTGAAACAGGCATCAGAGTCACCAGTCAAAGAATAACCTGAGGCTGTTATGGAAGAAGCAATTGTGACAAAAGAAGTTACAGAAGCTGAAACTGCCCCAGAATCACCAATCAAAGACAAACCTGATGCGATTGTGCAAAAGCAGCTGTTCGCGACAGAAGAAGTAACAGAAGCTGAAACTGCACCAGAGTCACCAATCAAAGAAGAACCTGAGGCTGTTGTGGAAGAAGCAATTGTGACAAAAGATGATACAGAAATAGAAACTGCACCAGAGTCATCAGTCAAAGAAGAACCTGATGCTATTGTGGAAGAAGCAAATGTGACACAAGAAGCTACAGAAGCTGACACTGCACCAGATTCACCAGTCTAGGAAGAACCAAAAACTGTTCTGGAGCAAGCAAGTGACAGAAGCAGTTACAGAAGCTCAAGGTGCACCAGAAGCACCAGTCAAATAAGGACTGAAGGCAGTGGTGTAAGAAGCAGTTGTGACACAAGAAGCTACAGAAGCTGACACTGCACCAGAATCGCCATTCAAAGAACATGAGGCTATAGTGGAAGAAGCAATTGTTAGAGAAGAAGTTACAGAAGCTGGCACTGCACCAGATTCACCAGTCTAGGAAGAACCAACAACTGTTCTGGAGCAAGCGAGTGACAGAAGCAGTTACAGAAGCTCAAGCTGCACCAGAATCACCAGTCAAATAAGAACTGAAGGCAGTTGTGATAGAAGAAGTTACAGAGCACCAGAATCGCTAGTCGAAGGAGAACCTGATGCTATTTTTGGAAGAGGCAGTTGTGACAGAACTTGCAGAAGCTAAAACTGCACCAGAGTCACCAGTCAAAATGGCCCACTGAAGTGCTGATGAGGCGTTAAACAATAACACACACACACACACACACACACACACACACACACACACACACACACACACACCAGTCAAAGAATACCCTTAGGCTGTTATGGAAGAAGCAACTGTGACAAAAGAAGTTACTGAAGCTGAAACTGTACCAGAGTCACCAGTCAAAGAATAACCTGAGGCTGTTATGGAAGAAGCAATTGTGACAAAAGAAGTTAGAGAAGCTGAAACTGCACCAGAGTCACCAATCAAAGAAGAACCTGAGGCTGTTGTGGAAGAAGCAATTGTGACAGAAGATGATACAGAAATAGAAACTGCACCAGAGTCACCAGTCAAAGAAGAACCTGATGCTATTGTGGAAGAAGCAGTTGTGACACAAGAAGCTGCAGAAGCTGACACTGCACCAGAATCGCCATTCAAAGAACCTGAGGCTATAGTGGAAGAAGCAATTGTTACAGAAGAAGTTACAGAAGCTGACACTGCACCAGATTCACCAGTCTAGGAAGAACCAAAAACTGTTCTGGAGCAAGCAAGTGACAGAAGCAGTTACAGAAGCTCAAGCTGCACCAGAATCACCAGTCAAAGAAGAACTGAAGGCAGTGGTGGAAGAAGCAGTTGTGATAGAAGAAGTTACAGAGCACCAGAATCGCTAGTCGAAGGAGAACCTGATGCTATTTCTGGAAGAGGCAGTTGTAACAGAACTTGCAGAAGCTGAAACTGCACCAGAGTCACCAGTCAAAGAATAACCTGAGGCTGTTATGGAAGAAGCAATTGTGACAAAATAAGTTACAGAAGCTGAAACTGCACCAGAATCACCAATCAAAGACAAACCTGATGCGATTGTGCAAAAGCAGCTGTTCGCGACAGAAGAAGTTAGAGAAGCTGAAACTGCACCAGAGTCACCAATCAAAGAAGAACCTGAGGCTGTTGTGGAAGAAGCAATTGTGACAAAAGATGATACAGAAATAGAAACTGCACCAGAGTCATCAGTCAAAGAAGAACCTGATGCTATTGTGGAAGAAGCAATTGTGACACAAGAAGCTACAGAAGCTGACACTGCACCAGATTCACCAGTCTAGGAAGAACCAAAAACTGTTCTGGAGCAAGCAAGTGACAGAAGCAGTTACAGAAGCTCAAGCTGCACCAGAAGCACCAGTCAAATAAGAACTGAAGGCAGTGGTGGAAGAAGCAGTTGTGACACAATAAGCTACAGAAGCTGACACTGCACCAGAATCGCCATTCAAAGAATCTGAGGCTATAGTGGAAGAAGCAATTGTTACAGAAGAAGTTACAGAAGCTGACACTGCACCAGATTCACCAGTCTAGGAAGAACCAAAAACTGTTCTGGAGCAAGCAAGTGACAGAAGCAGTTACAGAAGCTCAAGCTGCACCAGAATCACCAGTCAAAGAACTGAAAGCAGTGGTGGAAGAAGCAGCCATGACAGAAGAAGTTACAGAAGCTGAAACAGGCATCAGAGTCACCAGTCAAAGAATAACCTGAGGCTGTTATGGAAGAAGCAATTGTGACAAAAGAAGTTACAGAAGCTGAAACTGCCCCAGAATCACCAATCAAAGACAAACCTGATGCGATTGTGCAAAAGCAGCTGTTCGCGACAGAAGAAGTAACAGAAGCTGAAACTGCACCAGAGTCACCAATCAAAGAAGAACCTGAGGCTGTTGTGGAAGAAGCAATTGTGACAAAAGATGATACAGAAATAGAAACTGCACCAGAGTCATCAGTCAAAGAAGAACCTGATGCTATTGTGGAAGAAGCAAATGTGACACAAGAAGCTACAGAAGCTGACACTGCACCAGATTCACCAGTCTAGGAAGAACCAAAAACTGTTCTGGAGCAAGCAAGTGACAGAAGCAGTTACAGAAGCTCAAGCTGCACCAGAAGCACCAGTGAAATAAGAACTGAAGGCAGTGGTGTAAGAAGCAGTTGTGACACAAGAAGCTACAGAAGCTGACACTGCACCAGAATCGCCATTCAAAGAACCTGAGGCTATAGTCGAAGAAGCAATTGTTACAGAAGAAGTTACAGAAGCTGGCACTGCACCAGATTCACCAGTCTAGGAAGAACCAACAACTGTTCTGGAGCAAGCGAGTGACAGAAGCAGTTACAGAAGCTCAAGCTGCACCAGAATCACCAGTCAAATAAGAACTGAAGGCAGTTGTGATAGAAGAAGTTACAGAGCACCAGAATCGCTAGGCCAAGGAGAACATGATGCTATTTTTGGAAGAGGCAGTTGTGACAGAACTTGCAGAAGCTAAAACTGCACCAGAGTCACCAGTCAAAATGGCCCACTGAAGTGCTGATGAGGCGTTAAACAATAACACACACACACACACACACACACACACACACACACACACACACACACCAGTCAAAGAATAACCTTAGGCTGTTATGGAAGAAGCAACTGTGACAAAAGAAGTTACTGAAGCTGAAACTGTACCAGAGTCACCAGTCAAAGAATAACCTGAGGCTGTTATGGAAGAAGCAATTGTGACAAAAGAAGTTAGAGAAGCTGAAACTGCACCAGAGTCACCAATCAAAGAAGAACCTGAGGCTGTTGTGGAAGAAGCAATTGTGACAGAAGATGATACAGAAATAGAAACTGCACCAGAGTCACCAGTCAAAGAAGAACCTGATGCTATTGTGGAAGAAGCAGTTGTGACACAAGAAGCTGCAGAAGCTGACACTGCACCAGAATCGCCATTCAAAGAACCTGAGGCTATAGTGGAAGAAGCAATTGTTACAGAAGAAGTTACAGAAGCTGACACTGCACCAGATTCACCAGTCTAGGAAGAACCAAAAACTGTTCTGGAGCAAGCAAGTGACAGAAGCAGTTACAGAAGCTCAAGCTGCACCAGAATCACCAGTCAAAGAAGAACTGAAGGCAGTGGTGGAAGAAGCAGTTGTGATAGAAGAAGTTACAGAGCACCAGAATCGCTAGTCGAAGGAGAACCTGATGCTATTTCTGGAAGAGGCAGTTGTAACAGAACTTGCAGAAGCTGAAACTGCACCAGAGTCACCAGTCAAAGAATAACCTGAGGCTGTTATGGAAGAAGCAATTGTGACAAAATAAGTTACAGAAGCTGAAACTGCACCAGAATCACCAATCAAAGACAAACCTGATGCGATTGTGCAAAAGCAGCTGTTCGCGACAGAAGAAGTAACAGAAGCTGAAACTGCACCAGAGTCACCAATCAAAGAAGAACCTGAGGCTGTTGTGGAAGAAGCAATTGTGACAAATGATGATACAGAAATAGAAACTGCACCAGAGTCATCAGTCAAAGAAGAACCTGATGCTATTGTGGAAGAATCAGTTGTGACACAAGAAGGTACAGAAGCTGACACTGCACCAGATTCACCAGTCTAGGAAGAACCAAAAACTGTTCTGGAGCAAGCAAGTGACAGAAGCAGTTACAGAAGCTCAAGGTGCACCAGAAGCACCAGTCAAATAAGAACTGAAGGCAGTTGTGATAGAAGAAGTTACAGAGCACCAGAATCGCTAGTCGAATTAGAACCTGATGCTATTTCTGGAAGAGGCAGTTGTGACAGAACTTGCAGAAGCTGAAACTGCACCAAAGTCACCAGTCAAAATGGCCCACTCAAGTGCTGATGAGGCGTTAAACAATAACACACACACACACACACCAGTCAAAGAATAACCTTAGGCTGTTATGGAAGAAGCAATTGTGACAAAAGAAGTTAGAGAAGCTGAAACTGCACCAGAGTCACCAATCAAAGAAGAACCTGAGGCTGTTGTGGAAGAAGCAATTGTGACAGAACATGATACAGAAATAGAAACTGCACCAGAGTCACCAGTCAAAGAAGAACCTGATGCTATTGTGGAAGAAGCAGTTGTGACACAAGAAGCTACAGAAGCTGACACTGCACCAGAATCGCCATTCAAAGAACCTGAGGCTATAGTGGAAGAAGCAATTGTTACAGAAGAAGTTACAGAAGCTGACACTGCACCAGATTCACCAGTCTAGGAAGAACCAAAAACTGTTCTGGAGCAAGCAAGTGACAGAAGCAGTTACAGAAGCTCAAGCTGCACTAGAATCACCAGTCAAAGAAGAACTGAAGGCAGTGGTGGAAGAAGAAGTTGTGATAGAAGAAGTTACAGAGCACCAGAATCGCTAGTCGAAGGAGAACCTGATGCTATTTCTGGAAGAGGCAGTTGTGACAGAACTTGCAGAAGCTGAAACTGCACCAGAGTCACCAGTCAAAGAATAACCTGAGGCTGTTATGGAAGAAGCAATTGTGACAAAAGAAGTTACAGAAGCTGAAACTGCCCCAGAATCACCAATCAAGACGAACCTGATGCGATTGTGCAAAAGCAGCTGTTCGCGACAGAAGAAGTAGCAGAAGCTGAAACTGCATCAGAGTCACCAATCAAAGAAGAACCTGAGGCTGTTGTGGAAGAAGCAGTTGTGACAAAAGATGATACAGAAATAGAAACTGCACCAGAGTCATCAGTCAAAGAAGAACCTGATGCTATTGTGGAAGAAGCAATTGTGACACAAGAAGCTACAGAAGCTGACACTGCACCAGATTCACCAGTCTAGGAAGAACCAAAAACTGTTCTGGAGCAAGCAAGTGACAGAAGCAGTTACAGAAGCTCAAGCTGCACCAGAAGCACCAGTCAAATTAGAACTGAAGGCAGTGGTGGAAGAAGCAGTTGTGACACAAGAAGCTACAGAAGCTGACATTGCACCAGAATCGCCATTCAAAGAACCTGAGGCTATAGTGGAAGAAGCAATTGTTACAGAAGAAGTTACAGAAGCTGACACTGCACCAGATTCACCAGTCTAGGAAGAACCAAAAACTTCTGGAGCAAGCAAGTGACAGAAGCAGTTACAGAAGCTCAAGCTGCACCAGAATCACCAATCAAAGAACTGAAAGCATTGGTGGAAGAAGCAGCCATGACAAAAGAAGTTACAGAAGCTGAAACAGGCATCAGAGTCACCAGTCAAAGAATAACCTGAGGCTGTTATGGAAGAAGCAATTGTGACAGAACATGATACAGAAATAGAAACTGCACCAGAGTCACCAGTCAAAGAAGAACCTGATGCTATTGTGGAAGAAGCAGTTGTGACACAAGAAGCTACAGAAGCTGACACTGCACCAGAATCGCCATTCAAAGAACCTGAGGCTATAGTGGAAGAAGCAATTGTTACAGAAGAAGTTACAGAAGCTGACACTGCACCAGATTCACCAGTCTAGGAAGAACCAAAAACTGTTCTGGAGCAAGCAAGTGACAGAAGCAGTTACAGAAGCTCAAGCTGCACTAGAATCACCAGTCAAAGAAGAACTGAAGGCAGTGGTGGAAGAAGAAGTTGTGATAGAAGAAGTTACAGAGCACCAGAATCGCTAGTCGAAGGAGAACCTGATGCTATTTCTGGAAGAGGCAGTTGTGACAGAACTTGCAGAAGCTGAAACTGCACCAGAGTCACCAGTCAAAGAATAACCTGAGGCTGTTATGGAAGAAGCAATTGTGACAAAAGAAGTTACAGAAGCTGAAACTGCCCCAGAATCACCAATCAAGACGAACCTGATGCGATTGTGCAAAAGCAGCTGTTCGCGACAGAAGAAGTAGCAGAAGCTGAAACTGCATCAGAGTCACCAATCAAAGAAGAACCTGAGGCTGTTGTGGAAGAAGCAGTTGTGACAAAAGATGATACAGAAATAGAAACTGCACCAGAGTCATCAGTCAAAGAAGAACCTGATGCTATTGTGGAAGAAGCAATTGTGACACAAGAAGCTACAGAAGCTGACACTGCACCAGATTCACCAGTCTAGGAAGAACCAAAAACTGTTCTGGAGCAAGCAAGTGACAGAAGCAGTTACAGAAGCTCAAGCTGCACCAGAAGCACCAGTCAAATTAGAACTGAAGGCAGTGGTGGAAGAAGCAGTTGTGACACAAGAAGCTACAGAAGCTGACATTGCACCAGAATCGCCATTCAAAGAACCTGAGGCTATAGTGGAAGAAGCAATTGTTACAGAAGAAGTTACAGAAGCTGACACTGCACCAGATTCACCAGTCTAGGAAGAACCAAAAACTGTTCTGGAGCAAGCAAGTGACAGAAGCAGTTACAGAAGCTCAAGCTGCACCAGAATCACCAGTCAAAGAACTGAAAGCAGTGGTGGAAGAAGCAGCCATGACAAAAGAAGTTACAGAAGCTGAAACAGGCATCAGAGTCACCAGTCAAAGAATAACCTGAGGCTGTTATGGAAGAAGCAATTGTGACAAAAGAAGTTACAGAAGCTGAAACTGCCTCAGAATCACCAATCAAAGACAAACCTGATGCGATTGTGCAAAAGCAGCTGTTCGCGACAGAAGAAGTAACAGAAGCTGAAACTGCAGCAGAGTCACCAATCAAAGAAGAACCTGAGGCTGTTGTGGAAGAAGCAGTTGTGACAAAAGATGATAAAGAAATAGAAACTGCACCAGAGTCATCAGTCAAAGAAGAACCTGATGCCATTGTGTAAGAAGCAGTTGTGACACAAGCTACAGAAGCTGACACTGCACCAGATTCACCAGTCTAGGAAGAACCAAAAACTGTTCTGGAGCAAGCAAGTGACAGAAGCAGTTACAGAAGCTCATGCTGCACCAGAAGCACCAGTCAAATAAGAACTGAAGGCAGTGGTGGAAGAAGCAGTTGTGACACAAGAAGCTACAGAAGCTGACATTGCACCAGAATCGCCATTCAAAGAACCTGAGGCTATAGTGGAAGAAGCAATTGTTACAGAAGAAGTTACAGAAGCTGACACTGCACCAGATTCACCAGTCTAGGAAGAACCAAAAACTGTTCTGGAGCAAGCAAGTGACAGAAGCAGTTACAGAAGCTCAAGCTGCACCAGAATCACCAGTCAAAGAACTGAAAGCAGTGGTGGAAGAAGCAGCCATGACAAAAGAAGTTACAGAAGCTGAAACAGGCATCAGAGTCACCAGTCAAAGAATAACCTGAGGCTGTTATGGAAGAAGCAATTGTTACAAAAGAAGTTACAGAAGCTGAAACTGCCTCAGAATCACCAATCAAAGACAAACCTGATGCGATTGTGCAAAAGCAGCTGTTCGCGACAGAAGAAGTAACAGAAGCTGAAACTGCAGCAGATTCACCAATCAAAGAAGAACCTGAGGCTGTTGTGGAAGAAGCAGTTGTGACAAAAGATGATACAGAAATAGAAACTGCACCAGAGTCATCAGTCAAAGAAGAACCTGATGCCATTGTGTAAGAAGCAGTTGTGACACAAGCTACAGAAGCTGACACTGCACCAGATTCACCAGTCTAGGAAGAACCAAAAACTGTTCTGGAGCAAGCAAGTGACAGAAGCAGTTACAGAAGCTCAAGCTGCACCAGAAGCACCAGTCAAATAAGAACTGAAGGCAGTGGTGGAAGAAGCAGTTGTGACACAAGAAGCTACAGAAGCTGACACTGCACCAGAATCGCCATTCAAAGAATCTGAGGCTATAGTGGAAGAAGCAATTGTTACAGAAGAAGTTACAGAAGCTGACACTGCACCCGATTCACCAGTCTAGGAAGAACCAAAAACTGTTCTGGAGCAAGCAAGTGACAGAAGCAGTTACAGAAGCTCAAGCTGCACCAGAATCACCAGTCAAAGAACTGAAAGCAGTGGTGGAAGAAGCAGCCATGACAAAAGAAGTTACAGAAGCTGAAACAGGCATCAGAGTCACCAGTCAAAGAATAACCTGAGGCTGTTATGGAAGAAGCAATTGTTACAAAAGAAGTTACAGAAGCTGAAACTGCCTCAGAATCACCAATCAAAGACAAACCTGATGCGATTGTGCAAAAGCAGCTGTTCGCGACAGAAGAAGTAACAGAAGCTGAAACTGCAGCAGATTCACCAATCAAAGAAGAACCTGAGGCTGTTGTGGAAGAAGCAGTTGTGACAAAAGATGATACAGAAATAGAAACTGCACCAGAGTCATCAGTCAAAGAAGAACCTGATGCCATTGTGTAAGAAGCAGTTGTGACACAAGCTACAGAAGCTGACACTGCACCAGATTCACCAGTCTAGGAAGAACCAAAAACTGTTCTGGAGCAAGCAAGTGACAGAAGCACTTACAGAAGCTCAAGCTGCACCAGAAGCACCAGTCAAATAAGAACTGAAGGCAGTGGTGGAAGAAGCAGTTGTGACACAAGAAGCTACAGAAGCTGACACTGCACCAGAATCGCCATTCAAAGAATCTGAGGCTATAGTGGAAGAAGCAATTGTTACAGAAGAAGTTACAGAAGCTGACACTGCACCAGATTCACCAGTCTAGGAAGAACCAAAAACTGTTCTGGAGCAAGCAAGTGACAGAAGCAGTTACAGAAGCTCAAGCTGCACCAGAATCACCAGTCAAAGAACTGAAAGCAGTGGTGGAAGAAGCAGCCATGACAAAAGAAGTTACAGAAGCTGAAACAGGCATCAGAGTCACCAGTCAAAGAATAACCTGAGGCTGTTATGGAAGAAGCAATTGTTACAAAAGAAGTTACAGAAGCTGAAACTGCCTCAGAATCACCAATCAAAGACAAACCTGATGCGATTGTGCAAAAGCAGCTGTTCGCGACAGAAGAAGTAACAGAAGCTGAAACTGCAGCAGATTCACCAATCAAAGAAGAACCTGAGGCTGTTGTGGAAGAAGCAGTTGTGACAAAAGATGATACAGAAATAGAAACTGCACCAGAGTCATCAGTCAAAGAAGAACCTGATGCCATTGTGTAAGAAGCAGTTGTGACACAAGCTACAGAAGCTGACACTGCACCAGATTCACCAGTCTAGGAAGAACCAAAAACTGTTCTGGAACAAGCAAGTGACAGAAGCAGTTACAGAAGCTCAAGCTGCACCAGAAGCACCAGTCAAATAAGAACTGAAGGCAGTGGTGGAAGAAGCAGTTGTGACACAAGAAGCTACAGAAGCTGACACTGCACCAGAATCGCCATTCAAAGAATCTGAGGCTATAGTGGAAGAAGCAATTGTTACAGAAGAAGTTACAGAAGCTGACACTGCACCCGATTCACCAGTCTAGGAAGAACCAAAAACTGTTCTGGAGCAAGCAAGTGACAGAAGCAGTTACAGAAGCTCAAGCTGCACCAGAATCACCAGTCAAAGAACTGAAAGCAGTGGTGGAAGAAGCAGCCATGACAAAAGAAGTTACAGAAGCTGAAACAGGCATCAGAGTCACCAGTCAAAGAATAACCTGAGGCTGTTATGGAAGAAGCAATTGTGACAAAAGAAGTTACAGAAGCTGAAACTGCCCCAGAATCACCAATCAAAGACAAACCTGATGCGATTGTGCAAAAGCAGCTGTTCGCGACAGAAGAAGTAACAGAAGCTGAAACTGCACCAGAGTCACCAATCAAAGAAGAACCTGAGGCTGTTGTGGAAGAATCAATTGTGACAAAAGATAATACAGAAATAGAAACTGCACCAGAGTCATCAGTCAAAGAAGAACCTGATGCTATTGTGGAAGAAGCAATTGTGACACAAGAAGCTACAGAAGCTGACACTGTACCAGATTCACCAGTCTAGGAAGAACCAAAAACTGTTCTGGAGCAAGCAAGTGACAGAAGCAGTTACAGAAGCTCAAGCTGCACCAGAAGCACCAGTCAAATAAGAACTGAAGGCAGTGGTGGAAGAAGCAGTTGTGACACAAGAAGCTACAGAAGCTGACACTGCACCAGAATCGCCATTCAAAGAACCTGAGGCTATAGTGGAAGAAGCAATTGTTACAGAAGAAGTTACAGAAGCTGACACTGCCCCAGATTCACCAGTCTAGGAAGAACCAAAAACTGTTCTGGAGCAAGCAAGTGACAGAAGCAGTTACAGAAGCTCAAGCTGCACCAGAATCACCAGTCAAAGAACTGAAAGCAGTGGTGGAAGAAGCAGCCATGACAAAAGAAGTTACAGAAGCTGAAACAGGCATCAGAGTCACCAGTCAAAGAATAACCTGAGGCTGTTATGGAAGAAGCAATTGTGACAAAAGAAGTTACAGAAGCTGAAACTGCCCCAGAATCACCAATCAAAGACAAACCTGATGCGATTGTGCAAAAGCAGCTGTTCGCGACAGAAGAAGTAACAGAAGCTGAAACTGCAGCAGAGTCACCAATCAAAGAAGAACCTGAGGCTGTTGTGGAAGAAGCAATTGTGACAAAAGATGAT
Source organism: Alitta virens (assembly GCA_932294295.1). Classification (NCBI taxonomy): domain Eukaryota; kingdom Metazoa; phylum Annelida; class Polychaeta; order Phyllodocida; family Nereididae; genus Alitta; species Alitta virens. The sequence continues at coordinate 21,582,792 of OW028578.1, read as the reverse complement.
ACAGAAATAGAAACTGCACCAGAGTCATCAGTCAAAGAAGAACCTGATGCTATTGTGTAAGAAGCAGTTGTGACACAAGAAGCTACAGAAGCTGACACTGCACCAGATTCACCAGTCTAGGAAGAACCAAAAACTGTTCTGGAGCAAGCAAGTGACAGAAGCAGTTACAGAAGCTCAAGCTGCACCAGAAGCACCAGTCAAATAAGAACTGAAGGCAGTGGTGGAAGAAGCAGTTGTGACACAAGAAGCTACAGAAGCTGACATTGCACCAGAATCGCCATTCAAAGAACCTGAGGCTATAGTGGAAGAAGCAATTGTTACAGAAGAAGTTACAGAAGCTGACACTGCACCAGATTCACCAGTCTAGGAAGAACCAAAAACTGTTCTGGAGCAAGCAAGTGACAGAAGCAGTTACAGAAGCTCAAGCTGCACCAGAATCACCAGTCAAAGAACTGAAAGCAGTGGTGGAAGAAGCAGCCATGACAAAAGAAGTTACAGAAGCTGAAACAGGCATCAGAGTCACCAGTCAAAGAATAACCTGAGGCTGTTATGGAAGAAGCAATTGTTACAAAAGAAGTTACAGAAGCTGAAACTGCCTCAGAATCACCAATCAAAGACAAACCTGATGCGATTGTGCAAAAGCAGCTGTTCGCGACAGAAGAAGTAACAGAAGCTGAAACTGCAGCAGATTCACCAATCAAAGAAGAACCTGAGGCTGTTGTGGAAGAAGCAGTTGTGACAAAAGATGATACAGAAATAGAAACTGCACCAGAGTCATCAGTCAAAGAAGAACCTGATGCCATTGTGTAAGAAGCAGTTGTGACACAAGCTACAGAAGCTGACACTGCACCAGATTCACCAGTCTAGGAAGAACCAAAAACTGTTCTGGAGCAAGCAAGTGACAGAAGCAGTTACAGAAGCTCAAGCTGCACCAGAAGCACCAGTCAAATAAGAACTGAAGGCAGTGGTGGAAGAAGCAGTTGTGACACAAGAAGCTACAGAAGCTGACACTGCACCAGAATCTCCATTCAAAGAATCTGAGGCTATAGTGGAAGAAGCAATTGTTACAGAAGAAGTTACAGAAGCTGACACTGCACCAGATTCACCAGTCTAGGAAGAACCAAAAACTGTTCTGGAGCAAGCAAGTGACAGAAGCAGTTACAGAAGCTCAAGCTGCACCAGAATCACCAGTCAAAGAACTGAAAGCAGTGGTGGAAGAAGCAGCCATGACAAAAGAAGTTACAGAAGCTGAAACAGGCATCAGAGTCACCAGTCAAAGAATAACCTGAGGCTGTTATGGAAGAAGCAATTGTGACAAAAGAAGTTACAGAAGCTGAAACTGCCTCAGAATCACCAATCAAAGACAAACCTGATGCGATTGTGCAAAAGCAGCTGTTCGCGACAGAAGAAGTAACAGAAGCTGAAACTGCAGCAGAGTCACCAATCAAAGAAGAACCTGAGGCTGTTGTGGAAGAAGCAGTTGTGACAAAAGATGATACAGAAATAGAAACTGCACCAGAGTCATCAGTCAAAGAAGAACCTGATGCCATTGTGTAAGAAGCAGTTGTGACACAAGCTACAGAAGCTGACACTGCACCAGATTCACCAGTCTAGGAAGAACCAAAAACTGTTCTGGAGCAAGCAAGTGACAGAAGCAGTTACAGAAGCTCAAGCTGCACCAGAAGCACCAGTCAAATAAGAACTGAAGGCAGTGGTGGAAGAAGCAGTTGTGACACAAGAAGCTACAGAAGCTGACATTGCACCAGAATCGCCATTCAAAGAACCTGAGGCTATAGTGGAAGAAGCAATTGTTACAGAAGAAGTTACAGAAGCTGACACTGCACCAGATTCACCAGTCTAGGAAGAACCAAAAACTGTTCTGGAGCAAGCAAGTGACAGAAGCAGTTACAGAAGCTCAAGCTGCACCAGAATCACCAGTCAAAGAACTGAAAGCAGTGGTGGAAGAAGCAGCCATGACAAAAGAAGTTACAGAAGCTGAAACAGGCATCAGAGTCACCAGTCAAAGAATAACCTGAGGCTGTTATGGAAGAAGCAATTGTTACAAAAGAAGTTACAGAAGCTGAAACTGCCTCAGAATCACCAATCAAAGACAAACCTGATGCGATTGTGCAAAAGCAGCTGTTCGCGACAGAAGAAGTAACAGAAGCTGAAACTGCAGCAGATTCACCAATCAAAGAAGAACCTGAGGCTGTTGTGGAAGAAGCAGTTGTGACAAAAGATGATACAGAAATAGAAACTGCACCAGAGTCATCAGTCAAAGAAGAACCTGATGCCATTGTGTAAGAAGCAGTTGTGACACAAGCTACAGAAGCTGACACTGCACCAGATTCACCAGTCTAGGAAGAACCAAAAACTGTTCTGGAGCAAGCAAGTGACAGAAGCAGTTACAGAAGCTCAAGCTGCACCAGAAGCACCAGTCAAATAAGAACTGAAGGCAGTGGTGGAAGAAGCAGTTGTGACACAAGAAGCTACAGAAGCTGACACTGCACCAGAATCGCCATACAAAGAACCTGAGGCTATAGTGGAAGAAGCAATTGTTACAGAAGAAGTTACAGAAGCTGACACTGCACCAGATTCACCAGTCTAGGAAGAACCAAAAACTGTTCTGGAGCAAGCAAGTGACAGAAGCAGTTACAGAAGCTCAAGCTGCACCAGAATCACCAGTCAAAGAACTGAAAGCAGTGGTGGAAGAAGCAGCCATGACAAAAGAAGTTACAGAAGCTGAAACAGGCATCAGAGTCACCAGTCAAAGAATAACCTGAGGCTGTTATGGAAGAAGCAATTGTGACAAAAGAAGTTACAGAAGCTGAAACTGCCCCAGAATCACCAATCAAAGACAAACCTGATGCGATTGTGCAAAAGCAGCTGTTCGCGACAGAAGAAGTAACAGAAGCTGAAACTGCACCAGAGTCACCAATCAAAGAAGAACCTGAGGCTGTTGTGGAAGAAGCAATTGTGACAAAAGATAATACAGAAATAGAAACTGCACCAGAGTCATCAGTCAAAGAAGAACCTGATGCTATTGTGGAAGAAGCAATTGTGACACAAGAAGCTACAGAAGCTGACACTGTACCAGATTCACCAGTCTAGGAAGAACCAAAAACTGTTCTGGAGCAAGCAAGTGACAGAAGCAGTTACAGAAGCTCAAGCTGCACCAGAAGCACCAGTCAAATAAGAACTGAAGGCAGTGGTGGAAGAAGCAGTTGTGACACAAGAAGCTACAGAAGCTGACACTGCACCAGAATCGCCATTCAAAGAACCTGAGGCTATAGTGGAAGAAGCAATTGTTACAGAAGAAGTTACAGAAGCTGACACTGCCCCAGATTCACCAGTCTAGGAAGAACCAAAAACTGTTCTGGAGCAAGCAAGTGACAGAAGCAGTTACAGAAGCTCAAGCTGCACCAGAATCACCAGTCAAAGAACTGAAAGCAGTGGTGGAAGAAGCAGCCATGACAAAAGAAGTTACAGAAGCTGAAACAGGCATCAGAGTCACCAGTCAAAGAATAACCTGAGGCTGTTATGGAAGAAGCAATTGTGACAAAAGAAGTTACAGAAGCTGAAACTGCCCCAGAATCACCAATCAAAGACAAACCTGATGCGATTGTGCAAAAGCAGCTGTTCGCGACAGAAGAAGTAACAGAAGCTGAAACTGCAGCAGAGTCACCAATCAAAGAAGAACCTGAGGCTGTTGTGGAAGAAGCAATTGTGACAAAAGATGATACAGAAATAGAAACTGCACCAGTCATCAGTCAAAGAAGAACCTGATGCTATTGTGTAAGAAGCAGTTGTGACACAAGAAGCTACAGAAGCTGACACTGCACCAGATTCACCAGTCTAGGAAGAACCAAAAACTGTTCTGGAGCAAGCAAGTGACAGAAGCAGTTACAGAAGCTCAAGCTGCACCAGAAGCACCAGTCAAATAAGAACTGAAGGCAGTGGCGGAAGAAGCAGTTGTGACACAAGAAGCTACAGAAGCTGACATTGCACCAGAATCGCCATTCAAAGAACCTGAGGCTATAGTGGAAGAAGCAATTGTTACAGAAGAAGTTACAGAAGCTGACACTGCACCAGATTCACCAGTCTAGGAAGAACCAAAAACTGTTCTGGAGCAAGCAAGTGACAGAAGCAGTTACAGAAGCTCAAGCTGCACCAGAATCACCAGTCAAAGAACTGAAAGCAGTGGTGGAAGAAGCAGCCATGACAAAAGAAGTTACAGAAGCTGAAACAGGCATCAGAGTCACCAGTCAAAGAATAACCTGAGGCTGTTATGGAAGAAGCAATTGTTACAAAAGAAGTTACAGAAGCTGAAACTGCCTCAGAATCACCAATCAAAGACAAACCTGATGCGATTGTGCAAAAGCAGCTGTTCGCGACAGAAGAAGTAGCAGAAGCTGAAACTGCAGCAGATTCACCAATCAAAGAAGAACCTGAGGCTGTTGTGGAAGAAGCAGTTGTGACAAAAGATGATACAGAAATAGAAACTGCACCAGAGTCATCAGTCAAAGAAGAACCTGATGCCATTGTGTAAGAAGCAGTTGTGACACAAGCTACAGAAGCTGACACTGCACCAGATTCACCAGTCTAGGAAGAACCAAAAACTGTTCTGGAGCAAGCAAGTGACAGAAGCAGTTACAGAAGCTCAAGCTGCACCAGAAGCACCAGTCAAATAAGAACTGAAGGCAGTGGTGGAAGAAGCAGTTGTGACACAAGAAGCTACAGAAGCTGACACTGCACCAGAATCTCCATTCAAAGAATCTGAGGCTATAGTGGAAGAAGCAATTGTTACAGAAGAAGTTACAGAAGCTGACACTGCACCAGATTCACCAGTCTAGGAAGAACCAAAAACTGTTCTGGAGCAAGCAAGTGACAGAAGCAGTTACAGAAGCTCAAGCTGCACCAGAATCACCAGTCAAAGAACTGAAAGCAGTGGTGGAAGAAGCAGCCATGACAAAAGAAGTTACAGAAGCTGAAACAGGCATCAGAGTCACCAGTCAAAGAATAACCTGAGGCTGTTATGGAAGAAGCAATTGTGACAAAAGAAGTTACAGAAGCAGAAACTGCCCCAGAATCACCAATCAAAGACAAACCTGATGCGATTGTGCAAAAGCAGCTGTTCGCGACAGAAGAAGTAACAGAAGCTGAAACTGCACCAGAGTCACCAATCAAAGAAGAACCTGAGGCTGTTGTGGAAGAAGCAATTGTGACAAAACATAATACAGAAATAGAAACTGCACCAGAGTCATCAGTCAAAGAAGAACCTGATGCTATTGTGGAAGAAGCAATTGTGACACAAGAAGCTACAGAAGCTGACACTGTACCAGATTCACCAGTCTAGGAAGAACCAAAAACTGTTCTGGAGCAAGCAAGTGACAGAAGCAGTTACAGAAGCTCAAGCTGCACCAGAAGCACCAGTCAAATAAGAACTGAAGGCAGTGGTGGAAGAAGCAGTTGTGACACAAGAAGCTACAGAAGCTGACACTGCACCAGAATCGCCATTCAAAGAACCTGAGGCTATAGTGGAAGAAGCAATTGTTACAGAAGAAGTTACAGAAGCTGACACTGCCCCAGATTCACCAGTCTAGGAAGAACCAAAAACTGTTCTGGAGCAAGCAAGTGACAGAAGCAGTTACAGAAGCTCAAGCTGCACCAGAATCACCAGTCAAAGAACTGAAAGCAGTGGTGGAAGAAGCAGCCATGACAAAAGAAGTTACAGAAGCTGAAACAGGCATCAGAGTCACCAGTCAAAGAATAACCTGAGGCTGTTATGGAAGAAGCAATTGTGACAAAAGAAGTTACAGAAGCTGAAACTGCCCCAGAATCACCAATCAAAGACAAACCTGATGCGATTGTGCAAAAGCAGCTGTTCGCGACAGAAGAAGTAACAGAAGCTGAAACTGCAGCAGAGTCACCAATCAAAGAAGAACCTGAGGCTGTTGTGGAAGAAGCAATTGTGACAAAAGATGATACAGAAATAGAAACTGCACCAGAGTCATCAGTCAAAGAAGAACCTGATGCTATTGTGTAAGAAGCAGTTGTGACACAAGAAGCTACAGAAGCTGACACTGCACCAGATTCACTAGTCTAGGAAGAACCAAAAACTGTTCTGGAGCAAGCAAGTGACAGAAGCAGTTACAGAAGCTCAAGCTGCACCAGAAGCACCAGTCAAATAAGAACTGAAGGCAGTGGTGGAAGAAGCAGTTGTGACACAAGAAGCTACAGAAGCTGACATTGCACCAGAATCGCCATTCAAAGAACCTGAGGCTATAGTGGAAGAAGCAATTGTTACAGAAGAAGTTACAGAAGCTGACACTGCACCAGATTCACCAGTCTAGGAAGAACCAAAAACTGTTCTGGAGCAAGCAAGTGACAGAAGCAGTTACAGAAGCTCAAGCTGCACCAGAATCACCAGTCAAAGAACTGAAAGCAGTGGTGGAAGAAGCAGCCATGACAAAAGAAGTTACAGAAGCTGAAACAGGCATCAGAGTCACCAGTCAAAGAATAACCTGAGGCTGTTATGGAAGAAGCAATTGTTACAAAAGAAGTTACAGAAGCTGAAACTGCCTCAGAATCACCAATCAAAGACAAACCTGATGCGATTGTGCAAAAGCAGCTGTTCGTGACAGAAGAAGTAACAGAAGCTGAAACTGCAGCAGATTCACCAATCAAAGAAGAACCTGAGGCTGTTGTGGAAGAAGCAGTTGTGACAAAAGATGATACAGAAATAGAAACTGCACCAGAGTCATCAGTCAAAGAAGAACCTGATGCCATTGTGTAAGAAGCAGTTGTGACACAAGCTACAGAAGCTGACACTGCACCAGATTCACCAGTCTAGGAAGAACCAAAAACTGTTCTGGAGCAAGCAAGTGACAGAAGCAGTTACAGAAGCTCAAGCTGCACCAGAAGCACCAGTCAAATAAGAACTGAAGGCAGTGGTGGAAGAAGCAGTTGTGACACAAGAAGCTACAGAAGCTGACACTGCACCAGAATCTCCATTCAAAGAATCTGAGGCTATAGTGGAAGAAGCAATTGTTACAGAAGAAGTTACAGAAGCTGACACTGCACCAGATTCACCAGTCTAGGAAGAACCAAAAACTGTTCTGGAGCAAGCAAGTGACAGAAGCAGTTACAGAAGCTCAAGCTGCACCAGAATCACCAGTCAAAGAACTGAAGGCAGTGGTGGAAGAAGCAGCCATGACAAAAGAAGTTACAGAAGCTGAAACAGGCATCAGAGTCACCAGTCAAAGAATAACCTGAGGCTGTTATGGAAGAAGCAATTGTGACAAAAGAAGTTACAGAAGCTGAAACTGCCCCAGAATCACCAATCAAAGACAAACCTGATGCGATTGTGCAAAAGCAGCTGTTCGCGACAGAAGAAGTAACAGAAGCTGAAACTGCAGCAGAGTCACCAATCAAAGAAGAACCTGAGGCTGTTGTGGAAGAAGCAATTGTGACAAAAGATGATACAGAAATAGAAACTGCACCAGAGTCATCAGTCAAAGAAGAACCTGATGCTATTGTGTAAGAAGCAGTTGTGACACAAGAAGCTACCGAAGCTGACACTGCACCAGATTCACCAGTCTAGGAAGAACCAAAAACTGTTCTGGAGCAAGCAAGTGACAGAAGCAGTTACAGAAGCTCAAGCTGCACCAGACGCACCAGTCAAATAAGAACTGAAGGCAGTGGTGGAAGAAGCAGTTGTGACACAAGAAGCTACAGAAGCTGACACTGCACCAGAATCGCCATTCAAAGAACCTGAGGCTATAGTGGAAGAAGCAATTGTTACAGAAGAAGTTACAGAAGCTGACACTGCACCAGATTCACCAGTCTAGGAAGAACCAAAAACTGTTCTGGAGCAAGCAAGTGACAGAAGCAGTTACAGAAGCTCAAGCTGCACCAGAATCACCAGTCAAAGAACTGAAAGCAGTGGCGGAAGAAGCAGCCATGACAGAAGAAGTTACAGAAGCTGAAACAGGCATCAGAGTCACCAGTCAAAGAATAACCTGAGGCGGTTATGGAAGAAGCAATTGTGACAAAAGAAGTTACAGAAGCTGAAACTGCCCCAGAATCACCAATCAAAGACAAACCTGATGCGGTTGTGCAAAAGCAGCTGTTCGCGACAGAAGAAGTAACAGAAGCTGAAACTGCACCAGAGTCACCAATCAAAGAAGAACCTGAGGTTGTTGTGGAAGAAGCAATTGTGACAAAAGATGATACAGAAATAGAAACTGCACCAGAGTCATCAGTCAAAGAAGAACCTGATGCTATTGTGGAAGAAGCAGTAGTGACACAAGAAGCTACAGAAGCTGACACTGCACCAGATTCACCAGTCTAGGAAGAACCAAAAACTGTTCTGGAGCAAGCAAGTGACAGAAGCAGTTACAGAAGCTCAAGCTGCACCAGAAGCACCAGTCAAATAAGAACTGAAGGCAGTTGTGATAGAAGAAGTTACAGAGCACCAGAATCGCTAGTCGAAGGAGAACCTGATGCTATTTCTGGAAGAGGCAGTTGTGACAGAACTTGCAGAAGCTGAAACTGCACCAGAGTCACCAGTCAAAATGGCCCACTCAAGTGCTGATGAGGCGTTAAACAATAACACACACACACACACACCAGTCAAAGAATAACCTTAGGCTGTTATGGAAGAAGCAATTGTGACAAAAGAAGCTACAGAAGCTGACACTGCACCAGAATCGCCATTCAAAGAATCTGAGGCTATGGTGGAAGAAGCAATTGTTACAGAAGAAGTTACAGAAGCTGACACTGCACCAGATTCACCAGTCTAGGAAGAACCAAAAACTGTTCTGGAGCAAGCAAGTGACAGAAGCAGTTACAGAAGCTCAAGCTGCACCAGAATCACCAGTCTAAGAACTGAAAGCAGTGGTGGAAGAAGCAGCCATGACAAAAGAAGTTACAGAAGCTGAAACAGGCATCAGAGTCACCAGTCAAAGAATAACCTGAGGCTGTTATGGAAGAAGCAATTGTGACAAAAGAAGTTACAGAAGCTGAAACTGCCCCAGAATCACCAATCAAAGAAGAACCTGAGGCTGTTGTGGAAGAAGCAATTGTGACAAAAGATAATACAGAAATAGAAACTGCCCCAGAATCACCAATCAAAGACAAACCTGATACCATTGTGCAAAAGCAGCTGTTCGCGACAGAAGAAGTAACAGAAGCTGAAACTGCACCAGAGTCACCAATCAAAGAAGAACCTGAGGCTGTTGTGGAAGAAGCAATTGTGACAAAAGATAATACAGAAATAGAAACTGCCCCAGAATCACCAATCAAAGACAAACCTGATGCGATTGTGCAAAAGCAGCTGTTCGCGACAGAAGAAGTAACAGAAGCTGAAACTGCACCAGAGTCACCAATCAAAGAAGAACCTGAGGCTATAGTGGAAGAAGCAATTGTTACAGAAGAAGTTACAGAAGCTGACACTGCACCAGATTCACCAGTCTAGGAAGAACCAACAACTGTTCTGGAGCAAGCAAGTGACAGAAGCAGTTACAGAAGCTCAAGCTGCACCAGAAGCACCAGTCAAATAAGAACTGAAGGCAGTTGTGATCGAAGAAGTTACAGAGCACCAGAATCGCTAGTTGAAGGAGAACCTGATGCTATTTCTCGAAGAGGCAGTTGTGACAGAACTTGCAGAAGCTAAAACTGCACCAGAGTCACCAGTCAAAATGGCCCACTCAAGTGCTGATGAGGCATTAAACAATAACACACACACACACACACACACACACACACACACACACACACACACACACACACACACACACACACACACACACACACACACAACACACACACACACACACACACACACACACACCAGTCAAAGAATAACCTGAGGCTGTTATGGAAGAAGCAATTGTGACAAAAGAAGTTAGAGAAGCTGAAACTGCACCAGAGTCACCAATCAAAGAAGAACCTGAGGCTGTTGTGGAAGAAGCAATTGTGACAAAAGATGATACAGAAATAGAAACTGCACCAGAGTCATCAGTCAAAGAAGAACCTGATGCTATTGTGGAAGAAGCAATTGTGACACAAGAAGCTACAGAAGCTGACACTGCACCAGATTCACCAGTCTAGGAAGAACCAAAAACTGTTCTGGAGCAAGCAAGTGACAGAAGCAGTTACACAAGCTCAAGCTGCACCAGAAGCACCAGTCAAATAAGAACTGAAGGCAGTGGTGGAAGAAGCAGTTGTGACACAAGAAGCTACAGAAGCTGACATTGCACCAGAATCGCCATTCAAAGAATCTGAGGCTATAGTGGAAGAAGCAATTGTTACAGAAGAAGTTACAGAAGCTGACACTGCACCAGATTCACCAGTCTAGGAAGAACCAAAAACTGTTCTGGAGCAAGCAAGTGACAGAAGCAGTTACAGAAGCTCAAGCTGCACCAGAATCACCAGTCAAAGAACTGAAGGCAGTGGTGGAAGAAGCAGCCATGACAGAAGAAGTTACAGAAGCTGAAACAGGCATCAGAGTCACCAGTCAAAGAATAACCTGAGGCTGTTATGGAAGAAGCAATTGTGACAAAAGAAGTTACAGAAGCTGAAACTGCCTCAGAATCACCAATCAAAGACAATCCTGATGCCATTGTGCAAAAGCAGCTGTTTGCGACAGAAGAAGTAACAGAAGTTGAAACTGCACCAGAGTCACCAATCAAAGAAGAACCTGAGGCTGTTGTGGAAGAAGCAATTGTGACAAAAGATGATACAGAAATAGAAACTGCACCAGAGTCATCAGTCAAAGAAGAACCTGATGCTATTGTGGAAGAAGCAATTGTGACGCAAGAAGCTACAGAAGCAAGCTGACACTGCACCAGATTCACCAGTCTAGGAAGAACCAAAAACTGTTCTGGAGCAAGCAAGTGACAGAAGCAGTTACAGAAGCTCAAGCTGCACCAGAAGCACCAGTCAAATAAGAACTGAAGGCAGTTGTGATAGAAGAAGTTACAGAGCACCAGAATCGCTAGTCGAAGGAGAACCTGATGCTATTTCTGGAAGAGGCAGTTGTGACAGAACTTGCAGAAGCTGAAACTGCACCAGAGTCACCAGTCAAAATGGCCCACTCAAGTGCTGATGAGGCGTTAAACGATAACACACACACACACACACCAGTCAAAGAATAACCTTAGGCTGTTATGGAAGAAGCAATTGTGACAAAAGAAGCTACAGAAGCTGACACTGCACCAGAATCGCCATTCAAAGAATCTGAGGCTATGGTGGAAGAAGCAATTGTTAAAGAAGAAGTTACAGAAGCTGACACTGCACCAGATTCACCAGTCTAGGAAGAACCAAAAACTGTTCTGGAGCAAGCAAGTGACAGAAGCAGTTACATAAGCTCAAGCTGCACCAGAATCACCAGTCTAAGAACTGAAAGCAGTGGCGGAAGAAGCAGCCATGACAAAAGAAGTTACAGAAGCTGAAACAGGCATCGGAGTCACCAGTCAAAGAATAACCTGAGGCTGTTATGGAAGAAGCAATTGTGACAAAAGAAGTTACAAAAGCTGAAACTGCCCCAGAATCACCAATCAAAGACAAACCTGATGCGATTGTGCAAAAGCAGCTGTTCGCGACAGAAGAAGTAACAGAAGCTGAAACTGCACCAGAGTCACCAATCAAAGAAGAACCTGAGGCTGTTGTGGAAGAAGCAATTGTGACAAAAGATAATACAGAAATAGAAACTGCACCAGAGTCATCAGTCAAAGAAGAACCTGATGCTATTGTGGAAGAAGCAATTGTGACACAAGAAGCTACAGAAGCTGACACTGCACCAGATTCACCAGTCTAGGAAGAACCAAAAACTGTTCTGGAGCAAGCAAGTGACAGGAGCAGTTACAGAAGCTCAAGCTGCACCAGAAGCACCAGTCAAATAAGAACTGAAGGCAGTGGTGGAAGAAGCAGTTGTGACACAAGAAGCTACAGAAGCTGACACTGCACCAGAATCGCCATTCAAAGAACCTGAGGCTATAGTGGAAGAAGCAATTGTTACAGAAGAAGTTACAGAAGCTGACACTGCACCAGATTCACCAGTCTAGGAAGAACCAACAACTGTTCTGGAGCAAGCAAGTGACAGAAGCAGTTACAGAAGCTCAAGCTGCACCAGAAGCACCAGTCAAATAAGAACTGAAGGCAGTTGTGATCGAAGAAGTTACAGAGCACCAGAATCGCTAGTTGAAGGAGAACCTGATGCTATTTCTCGAAGAGGCAGTTGTGACAGAACTTGCAGAAGCTAAAACTGCACCAGAGTCACCAGTCAAAATGGCCCACTCAAGTGCTGATGAGGCATTAAACAATAACACACACACACACACACACACACACACACACACACACACACACAAACACACACACACACACACACACACACCAGTCAAAGAATAACCTGAGGCTGTTATGGAAGAAGCAATTGTGACAAAAGAAGTTAGAGAAGCTGAAACTGCACCAGAGTCACCAATCAAAGAAGAACCTGAGGCTGTTGTGGAAGAAGCAATTGTGACAAAAGATGATACAGAAATAGAAACTGCACCAGAGTCATCAGTCAAAGAAGAACCTGATGCTATTGTGGAAGAAGCAATTGTGACACAAGAAGCTACAGAAGCTGACACTGCACCAGATTCACCAGTCTAGGAAGAACCAAAAACCGTTCTGGAGCAAGCAAGTGACAGAAGCAGTTACACAAGCTCAAGCTGCACCAGAAGCACCAGTCAAATAAGAACTGAAGGCAGTGGTGGAAGAAGCAGTTGTGACACAAGAAGCTACAGAAGCTGACATTGCACCAGAATCGCCATTCAAAGAACCTGAGGCTATAGTGGAAGAAGCAATTGTTACAGAAGAAGTTACAGAAGCTGACACTGCACCAGATTCACCAGTCTAGGAAGAACCAAAAACTGTTCTGGAGCAAGCAAGTGACAGAAGCAGTTACAGAAGCTCAAGCTGCACCAGAAACACCAGTCAAAGAACTGAAAGCAGTGGTGGAAGAAGCAGCCATGACAAAAGAAGTTACAGAAGCTGAAACAGGCATCAGAGTCACCAGTCATAGAATAACCTGAGGCTGTTATGGAAGAAGCAATTGTGACAAAAGAAGTTACAGAAGCTGAAACTGCCCCAGAATCACCAATCAAAGACAAACCTGATGCGATTGTGCAAAAGCAGCTGTTCGCGATAGAAGAAGTAACAGAAGCTGAAACTGCAGCAGAGTCACCAATCAAAGAAGAACCTGAGGCTGTTGTGGAAGAAGCAATTGTGACAAAAGATGATACAGAAATAGAAACTGCACCAGAGTCATCAGTCAAAGAAGAACCTGATGCTATTGTGGAAGAAGCAATTGTGACGCAAGAAGCTACAGAAGCAAGCTGACACTGCACCAGATTCACCAGTCTAGGAAGAACCAAAAACTGTTCTGGAGCAAGCAAGTGACAGAAGCAGTTACAGAAGCTCAAGCTGCACCAGAAGCACCAGTCAAATAAGAACTGAAGGCAGTTGTGATAGAAGAAGTTACAGAGCACCAGAATCGCTAGTCGAAGGAGAACCTGATGCTATTTCTGGAAGAGGCAGTTGTGACAGAACTTGCAGAAGCTGAAACTGCACCAGAGTCACCAGTCAAAATGGCCCACTCAAGTGCTGATGAGGCGTTAAACGATAACACACACACACACACACCAGTCAAAGAATAACCTTAGGCTGTTATGGAAGAAGCAATTGTGACAAAAGAAGCTACAGAAGCTGACACTGCACCAGAATCGCCATTCAAAGAATCTGAGGCTATGGTGGAAGAAGCAATTGTTAAAGAAGAAGTTACAGAAGCTGACACTGCACCAGATTCACCAGTCTAGGAAGAACCAAAAACTGTTCTGGAGCAAGCAAGTGACAGAAGCAGTTACATAAGCTCAAGCTGCACCAGAATCACCAGTCTAAGAACTGAAAGCAGTGGCGGAAGAAGCAGCCATGACAAAAGAAGTTACAGAAGCTGAAACAGGCATCGGAGTCACCAGTCAAAGAATAACCTGAGGCTGTTATGGAAGAAGCAATTGTGACAAAAGAAGTTACAAAAGCTGAAACTGCCCCAGAATCACCAATCAAAGACAAACCTGATGCGATTGTGCAAAAGCAGCTGTTCGCGACAGAAGAAGTAACAGAAGCTGAAACTGCACCAGAGTCACCAATCAAAGAAGAACCTGAGGCTGTTGTGGAAGAAGCAATTGTGACAAAAGATAATACAGAAATAGAAACTGCACCAGAGTCATCAGTCAAAGAAGAACCTGATGCTATTGTGGAAGAAGCAATTGTGACACAAGAAGCTACAGAAGCTGACACTGCACCAGATTCACCAGTCTAGGAAGAACCAAAAACTGTTCTGGAGCAAGCAAGTGACAGGAGCAGTTACAGAAGCTCAAGCTGCACCAGAAGCACCAGTCAAATAAGAACTGAAGGCAGTGGTGGAAGAAGCAGTTGTGACACAAGAAGCTACAGAAGCTGACACTGCACCAGAATCGCCATTCAAAGAACCTGAGGCTATAGTGGAAGAAGCAATTGTTACAGAAGAAGTTACAGAAGCTGACACTGCACCAGATTCACCAGTCTAGGAAGAACCAACAACTGTTCTGGAGCAAGCAAGTGACAGAAGCAGTTACAGAAGCTCAAGCTGCACCAGAAGCACCAGTCAAATAAGAACTGAAGGCAGTTGTGATCGAAGAAGTTACAGAGCACCAGAATCGCTAGTTGAAGGAGAACCTGATGCTATTTCTCGAAGAGGCAGTTGTGACAGAACTTGCAGAAGCTAAAACTGCACCAGAGTCACCAGTCAAAATGGCCCACTCAAGTGCTGATGAGGCATTAAACAATAACACACACACACACACACACACACACACACACACACACACACACACACACACACACACACACACACACACACACACACACACACACACACACACACACACACACACACACACACACACACCAGTCAAAGAATAACCTGAGGCTGTTATGGAAGAAGCAATTGTGACAAAAGAAGTTAGAGAAGCTGAAACTGCACCAGAGTCACCAATCAAAGAAGAACCTGAGGCTGTTGTGGAAGAAGCAATTGTGACAAAAGATGATACAGAAATAGAAACTGCACCAGAGTCATCAGTCAAAGAAGAACCTGATGCTATTGTGGAAGAAGCAATTGTGACACAAGAAGCTACAGAAGCTGACACTGCACCAGATTCACCAGTCTAGGAAGAACCAAAAACCGTTCTGGAGCAAGCAAGTGACAGAAGCAGTTACACAAGCTCAAGCTGCACCAGAAGCACCAGTCAAATAAGAACTGAAGGCAGTGGTGGAAGAAGCAGTTGTGACACAAGAAGCTACAGAAGCTGACATTGCACCAGAATCGCCATTCAAAGAACCTGAGGCTATAGTGGAAGAAGCAATTGTTACAGAAGAAGTTACAGAAGCTGACACTGCACCAGATTCACCAGTCTAGGAAGAACCAAAAACTGTTCTGGAGCAAGCAAGTGACAGAAGCAGTTACAGAAGCTCAAGCTGCACCAGAAACACCAGTCAAAGAACTGAAAGCAGTGGTGGAAGAAGCAGCCATGACAAAAGAAGTTACAGAAGCTGAAACAGGCATCAGAGTCACCAGTCATAGAATAACCTGAGGCTGTTATGGAAGAAGCAATTGTGACAAAAGAAGTTACAGAAGCTGAAACTGCCCCAGAATCACCAATCAAAGACAAACCTGATGCGATTGTGCAAAAGCAGCTGTTCGCGATAGAAGAAGTAACAGAAGCTGAAACTGCAGCAGAGTCACCAATCAAAGAAGAACCTGAGGCTGTTGTGGAAGAAGCAATTGTGACAAAAGAAGTTACAGAAGCTGAAACTGCCCCAGAATCACCAATCAAAGACAAACCTGATGCGATTGTGCAAAAGCAGCTGTTCACGACAGAAGAAGTAACAGAAGCTGAAACTGCACCAGAGTCACCAATCAAAGAAGAACCTGAGGCTGTTGTGGAAGAAGCAATTGTGACAAAAGATGATACAGAAATAGAAACTGCACCAGAGTCATCAGTCACAGAAGAACCTGATGCTATTGTGGAAGAAGCAGTTGTGACACAAGAAGCTACAGAAGCTGACACTGCACCAGATTCACCAGTCTAGGAAGAACCAAAAACTGTTCTGGAGCAAGCAAGTGACAGAAGCAGTTACAGAAGCTCAAGCTGCACCAGAATCACCAGTCAAAGAACTGAAGGCAGTGGTGGAAGAAGCAGCCATGACAGAAGAAGTTACAGAAGCTGAAACAGGCATCAGAGTCACCAGTCAAAGAATAACCTGAGGCTGTTATGGAAGAAGCAATTGTGACAAAAGAAGTTACAGAAGCTGAAACTGCCTCAGAATCACCAATCAAAGACAATCCTGATGCCATTGTGCAAAAGCAGCTGTTCGCGACAGAAGAAGTAACAGAAGCTGAAACTGCACCAGAGTCACCAATCAAAGAAGAACCTGAGGCTGTTGTGGAAGAAGCAATTGTGACAAAAGATGATACAGAAATAGAAACTGCACCAGAGTCATCAGTCAAAGAAGAACCTGATGCTATTGTGGAAGAAGCAATTGTGACACAAGAAGCTACAGAAGCAAGCTGACACTGCACCAGATTCACCAGTCTAGGAAGAACCAAAAACTGTTCTGGAGCAAGCAAGTGACAGAAGCAGTTACAGAAGCTCAAGCTGCACCAGAAGCACCAGTCAAATAAGAACTGAAGGCAGTGGTGGAAGAAGCAGTTGTGACACAAGAAGCTACAGAAGCTGACACTGCACCAGAATCGCCATTCAAAGAACCTGAGGCTATAGTGGAAGAAGCAATTGTTACAGAAGAAGTTACAGAAGCTGACACTGCACCAGATTCACCAGTCTAGGAAGAACCAACAACTGTTCTGGAGCAAGCAAGTGACAGAAGCAGTTACAGAAGCTCAAGCTGCACCAGAAGCACCAGTCAAATAAGAACTGAAGGCAGTTGTGATCGAAGAAGTTACAGAGCACCAGAATCGCTAGTTGAAGGAGAACCTGATGCTATTTCTCGAAGAGGCAGTTGTGACAGAACTTGCAGAAGCTAAAACTGCACCAGAGTCACCAGTCAAAATGGCCCACTCAAGTGCTGATGAGGCATTAAACAATAACACACACACACACACACACACACACACACACACACACACACACACACACACACACACACAACACACACACACACACACACACACACCAGTCAAAGAATAACCTGAGGCTGTTATGGAAGAAGCAATTGTGACAAAAGAAGTTAGAGAAGCTGAAACTGCACCAGAGTCACCAATCAAAGAAGAACCTGAGGCTGTTGTGGAAGAAGCAATTGTGACAAAAGATGATACAGAAATAGAAACTGCACCAGAGTCATCAGTCAAAGAAGAACCTGATGCTATTGTGGAAGAAGCAATTGTGACACAAGAAGCTACAGAAGCTGACACTGCACCAGATTCACCAGTCTAGGAAGAACCAAAAACCGTTCTGGAGCAAGCAAGTGACAGAAGCAGTTACACAAGCTCAAGCTGCACCAGAAGCACCAGTCAAATAAGAACTGAAGGCAGTGGTGGAAGAAGCAGTTGTGACACAAGAAGCTACAGAAGCTGACATTGCACCAGAATCGCCATTCAAAGAACCTGAGGCTATAGTGGAAGAAGCAATTGTTACAGAAGAAGTTACAGAAGCTGACACTGCACCAGATTCACCA